>RXID01014643.1:0-510689 GCA_005019695.1 Trichopus zeylanicus subsp. travancoricus | reverse complement strand
GAGGAAATTTGGCTATATGAAAGAGTTAGTGTAGTAGCAAAATCTAGCGCAAAAACAAAATACAGGTTAGTGACTTTGAGAACATGTGAGGTTTTGTGTCAAAAATCATTTTTGCAAGAATTAGGATATCCAATAAAATAGGCTACAAGAGTCTACTATGACAATCAATCAGCCCGACTTATTTCAAATAATTCAATATTTCATGAGAGGACCAAGCATATTGAATTGGATCTTAACTTTGATAAAGAGAGAGGGCTAACGAGATACATTAATCTACAATACATTCCATTAAAGGAACAACTAGTCAATGTACTCACCAAAACCCTAAGGAGAGAATGCTTGACAAAAAACATTGGTAAGGTGGGCATATTTGATATTTATGCACCAGCTTAAGAAATATTTGAAATACCAAAAAGCGGTGTTGAAATGATAAAGAGAATTAAGGCTCAAAATATCTATATGAGACTCAAGATTTACGAGTATAGTTACACAATAAAATACCTTCACATATTTGAGAAACTCAGGTTCATTACAATCCATTAGAAGAAGCCCAAAATTAATACGGAAAAGGATAGCTGACATAGTGTAAACAACTTTTTAGAGAAGTTCGAGTAGTTGTACTGTGATAGAAACTCCCACCTATATAAAGAATGAGATTCTAAGATTTGTAGATATTCTCTTTACTTTTCTCTCAAAATAAAAGAAACTCTCTTTTCTTTACCTTCATTGCTAAGAAAAACCTAGATTTACACCCACCAAACCTCAGAAATTGTAACATGGTATTTTGTAAAAATTGACAAAGGAGGAGATTTCTATAGAGGAATGTGGACCGAGACAAGGGCTATAATGTTGTGAGGCAATGTGATGTATTCCAAGGGCACGAGGAGGACTATGGCTGCAGGATATATACATCTCAACATTTCACTAGTGGGGAAATGGTGGTGGTGCTTCTATTCAAAGGAGGAGCCCTTATGGAAACCGATCATTCTAATAAATACTACAGGAGGCAGGGGCCTAACAGATTGGATTGCTCCATCGGAACCAACTCCTCCCCTTCTGGAAAGGTGTCATGGAAACAGCTCCAATTAAGATCATAAGCTCAGAAGCAACCTTGGGGAATGGCAGGGATGTTGGCTTAATTACTCTCTTATGGCAGGGATGTTGGCCCAGTGGCTTAACAATCCTGACATCCTTCCAGGCTGCAGCTGTTGTTGCAAAAAATTGGAGTCTGACAGTAAAAGAAGCTGGTGAACTAGGTCTGCGCTGGAACAGAATAGTCAATATTAGAATCTCAGAGATTGCTAGGGAGGAGGCAATGGCTATTCTGACTCTAGTAGACTCTCCAATACAGCAAGGAGCAGCAGACAAATTTAGATGGAGGTGGAACCAGAAAGGAACTTTCACAACTAAATCTCCATACAAATTATTGAATACAGTGGAGTTGAAACCCATCCTCCCAAGAGCATGAGGAAGATGCCTTGCCCACTTAATATAAAAGGTGTTTTGTTGGTGAGTCTTCAATAACAGGAATCTAGCTACCGAAGATCTCCTGAAGAAGAAATGGGTAGGGGAGGTTCATGCTTGCAAATTGTGCAAGAATAGCCCAGAAACCACATGTTTGTTGATTGCTTGTACACCTCTGACATCTGAGGGGATTTCCTGGCCAAATGCCAACTGCAGCACAAGCCTAAGTCCATGGTGGAAGCCTGGACAAGCTGCAGAGACCAACTTAAACAGTGGGAACCTAGTGGCCTTCTTCTCTTAATATGTATGTGTTGGAAGTGTGGAGCGAACAGAATAACCGCATCTTTTCGCACATCAGCAGGCCCCTTTGATGTAGAAATTTTTGTGAATTATCATAACCTCAAAGGATGTTTAGAGATAAATCCATGGAGGAAGAAGTTTCAGGTGCTGTGGGACATGTTGCATAACTAATCATGTATTGTTTCGCATCACTCAGGGAAGAAGCCCAGGAAACAGTAGATGGGATCCAGCAAAGGAGGGATGCTGACGTTCAGCAGATGGAGTGTGGACTTCTTCTGTTTTCATTACTGTGGAACAGCTTTACTTAGTACTTTAGTAGATCCAAACTGAACTAGTCTTAGTGCGTTTTACCTTAGTTTTGGAACTTCTTTGAAAGTCCATATTTCAGATTGTATCCCAGGGCTTATTGATATATCTGTTGGGCCGTAACTACTCCCAGCATGCCTGGTTTTATCGCAATGGTAATACCAGTTCTTCTCAAAAAGAAAAGAAAAAACTAAATTATACAAACCATAAAGCATAAAGGCTGTATCAGTTTGATACTAGCAATCAAAATAACATCAAATACACTTACAAAAAATTGGTTTTCAAGAGTATTTTAATGCTTACAATTTTGGAATACTCAGATCAGAAATTGGAGCTGCAAGAGATTAATTAGACACTAAAGAAATCCTTGTTTTAGATGGAATAATTTCAAAGGCATGGACTTCCAGGTATCAGTTGATTATTCTACCACAAACAAGAATGCTAGAGGTAAAATGGGGACTAAAATTGAGAACAGATCTTTATGAAAATCTACAATGAAACTGTCGTATCATTTGTCATATTCTACCTAGCATGTCATAATATGTTTGCTTAAACATGAAAAGTACGGCAAATTCTTGAAATGCTTCTTTGTTTCAAAGGTTAAATTTGAATAGAAACTTGAGACCTCCATACCAAGCATTTGTCAATCATTTTTGTGTTAACTATGTACATAACAAAGAGTAAGCATCAAATGTGTCATTCAAAGGCAAAATAAAAATTCTGCATATCGAAGTCCAGTATTTTTCATCAAAAGAAAATTGAAACTGATCAAAAGAAACTATGAAGATTTTCGAGTAAGGCCTCCTCCACCATCTCTGATTCAAAATTATTTGATGCAGAAAAGATGGTTCAGAAAAGAAGACTATCAACCAACCTCTTCATAGAAGTTATCTTCAAGCTCCTCCATTATTTGATCTTGAGGCCTTCTAGCATATGGTGAACCTGACCCTTCAAAATTTGATGGACGACTAACAACTTCATGTGGAGGAACACCAGCAAGAGCTCGAGCAACAGCAGCAGCAGCCACTGCCCGAGCAGGAACCTGCAACAAGGTAGCCAAGCACATCTCAAGACCAACTCCTCTCTCTCTCTCTCTCTCTCTCTCTTTTCATGAATCCATAGGCATAACTGGACCTCAAATGTGATTTATGTAGAGAAAAGAAAGGAAAAGAGCATCAAGAACTAAATCCTTATCAGGAGTTCAACTGCAACTCTGCAAGTGGATAGAAACAAACTTTGTACTAATTCTGCAAGTCTAATTTATCATAATTAGTAACTTTGATGATAAAGTTGACTGAAAACATCATTCAGAGTTACAGCATGCACCACCAATACAGAATTGAAACTAACAAATATTACTACAGGCTTATAGCATCCTCTTATTTAAGAATTTATCAGCAACAGAACAATTTTTTCTAGAATCAATTGTGCACACCAAGAAAATGATAGAGGCCCATCCGTATGATGTAGCATATTGTGTATGAGTATCTCAATCAATCTAGCACTGTATGTATATGCATGACATCAACAAGAATAATAGCATCCCTTAATGTGCTCTTTTTTGAACACTTCCCTACAATTAAGGAACCTAACAAGGGAAGCCTATGCATTTGAAAAGCTGATGGTTTAACTTTGAATGATCATCATATAACGGGTAAAATACCACAATCACATAAAAGTAACAGGTCCTTCAACTGTCACTTAGTATTTTTGTAGTGCCTAGCTATTCAATAGTCCAACAAACATCAAACACCGGGTTTCAAGGAGTGGGACTAGCAAAAATCATGGTTGCAAATGTTCAAACTTTAAGGTTACCTTTTATTTTGAGGAGGGTAACAGACCAGCAGTTATTGGTAGGGAAAAAGAACCTAAGCATATTCTCATTTCTATCCCACATGGACGGCAAAACCATCATCCACAAAAGCCTAAAGAGCAACTATGCTGCTGCATTGCAGAAAAAGAAATTAAAGCAAAGATATGCCTGAAGAAAGATGATAATTTGATAATCAAGTTGACGACGGTAAACATAGCTTCCAACGTGCCCGCATCCCTTGCTCATGTAAACAACACATGTTAGAAGCCCCTGCAGGCTGCAAGTGCAGCCTTTGAGTAAGGCTAATCAAACAAACTTGCATCAGAGTATTCTCTGAAATATTTAAACTAGCCTTGAATTTTACACTGGCGAGTAACAATGTATGTGAATATCACCTTGTCACTGAGTACAAACACTCTGTCAACTTGAAGCTGATTGTGAATGTTCTACAACTCAGGAAGGTATCAGTATTCCTTCTATACTTGTAGCTCGGGATCGGTGGATTTGGACGCGGCCAATTAGAAACCCTTGGAAGAAGAGGATGAATCGAAATACACGAATAGAGAATCTCCCATGTAACCTAAGGCAGCCGGCTAAAACGCATACTACTAAGAATACCCATTCAAACGAGGTCTTGCTGAGAGTAGGGTCAGATCCAGTCGAAACTTGGCCGGATTAGAAGCAAACGTAGCTATTCTATATCCATTCGATTCGAGCTATATTTGTTAATCACCACGTGACATACTATTTGACAAAATGGTGTCATGTCGACTCATTCACATAACGCTAACCCAGTCATGGAGGGGTCAAGCCCAAGAATTCTTCACAAACATACATCTTACACATTTCTTCCCTGAATCAATTGCTTCAACTGGAACACCAGATGCAAGCTCAAAATTTCAGCATCCCATGGAAAATTCCAGAAATTCCAGATTCATCGAGGAATCCATAAAGCCATCAAAAAAATTACCTCGGGGCGATCGGAGGGTGGAGGGAGGAGGCCGAGGGAGCGAGCAGATCGCACAGAGCTGAGGATCTTCTCGCCGACCCTGGACAGATCCATGCCTCCTCCCTGGAGAAACAACAGAGAGAACAAAAGAAGGGGAGTGCCGGGGATCTCAAGGTCGGTGATGGCTTCGCCGACGAGGGGGGCTCCAGGCGGAGGGTCACGCGGCATCGCTGGGGCGATGGGCAAGATCAGTGACTCCCATCGACGGCGAGGGGCCGAGAGGCGGCGACGATGTCTCGTTGGTGACGGGATCTGGCGGTCAGGAAGAGGAGAGCTCGCCGGAGAAGGGAGCGTTGCGATCTGAAATGGCGTCGCTTCGCCTTTTATTAGTCGGTCAGCGACGAAGAAGAAAGTCGAGCTTGGCGCATTTGTGGAGCTCCTGACGGTCCAATACGGCCCAAAATTAGGCTCGGGTATGGCTTTTTTTAAGGTGCGAACAAAACCAGTTTATTATTTTGAAATTGTGATCGAATTCCGATACTTAAAAAATTAAAAATGGAAATCATATCCGTTTAGATAAAGAACTGATTTTTTGATTCTGATTTTAAACTAATTTTAAAATCGATATACCGGTTTTAAATTATAAATTTCCTGTAATTGTAATACTGTAATAGCAAGTTAGCAACTATTGTTTTTTACCAAAAAATAAAGAAATAATATTGAATTACAAGTAAATATAACTGCTGAGTTTTTACAAGTTATAATAATTCAAATGGTTTCTTAAAAACTTAAAAAACAAGATCATCAAAATAGAAGCAAATCAAGCAATAGCAATATGCAATATGCACTTATGCAGTGACAGTGCAGCCGACCAACAAGCAGCAGTAGCCAGTAGTAGACCAGCAGTATGCATATTCTTGCAAAAAAAGAGTTTAGACTACAACTGCTAGTCTGCTACTAGTACTATAAAGGCATAAATTAAAGTATAATAATGTCAACAGTTTCTACCTTAGAGTCACCAAGAAGATAATCTCTCTGTCCGGATGGGATAGGCTATGCAGTGCAGCTGCTACAACAGACTAGCAGCCAGGCACCAGGCAGCAGTAGTAGACCAGCAGTATGCACTTATGCAATGCAGCATACCAGTAGACAGCAGTAGTAGACCATCATTATGCACTTATGCAGTGCAGCAAACTAACAGGCAGCAATGGTAGACCATCAGTATGCACTTATGCAGTGCAGCAGACCAACAGACAGCAATAGTAGACCAGCACTAGCAGTATGTACTTATGCAGTGCAGCAGACCAACAGGTAGTAGTAGTAGACCAGCACTAACAGTATGCACTTATGCAATGCAGCAGGCAGTAGTGCAGCAGACCAGCAGGTAGTAGTGCAGCAGACTAGCAGGCAGCAGGCAGTAGGCACCATGTTCAGTAGTGCAGCAGACCAGCAGGCACCATGGACCTTCTCTTCAATGATGGGATGCCATCAATCCATGTCATGCAGAAAGAGATATATATACCTGAAGAAATCAACAGTTTGAGAATACTAGTCAAACCCCTATTTGCTGGCAGATTCATAGGAATGCAGATAAATTTTGTTTAAATAGTTTCAGATCTGTTTCTGAAGTTGAGCCAGTATCAGAGGGATTATGCAGTGTAGTAGACTAGCAGCAGTAAATCATTCTTCCCATGACTTGAGATGTCTTCACTTTGTCCTCTTTTCTTCCTTGCAGACCTCTCTTTCAATTGGCTTAGCAGAATAGCAGTTAGCATTCAATATGTGTAAGTTTGGTAATAATTTTGTAATTAAAATCAACAGTTAGATAATAGAGAGTAGAGGATATAGATAAACAAACCAATGAACCATGCTAGCAAAAGCAGGAATATAGTGCCCACTGCCCACTTGCCCAGCATATGATCTTCCAGTTATAAAAAAGTCATTCTCCACATACACTGAGTATTCAGTGAAAAATGCCTGAGAGCATAAGACAGTAAAAAACAGAAAATTACTATAATGTAAATCTAGAAAAAATAAAAAAGTTCTACTGCTTGGAAATCCATGCAGAAAGAGATATATATACCCGAATAAATCAACAGTCATACATCTTAGCTGACACTGGCAGATTCCTAGGAAATGACATCAAGAAAAAAAATTAATCATCAATTGAGATTATTGTTTTCATTTTACTCGTCATTTCTGCAATTATAAAGATAAAACATGTGAAATATATAACATAAATATTAAAATCAATAATTAATTTCTACAGAAATAATACAATGAATAAGTAATTTTTACCTACGGATATTTTTTCAATTTCCTTAAGTGTCTCCACAATATTAATAAGAGAACTAGAAGAACGCAACCAATCTTATGTACAAATAAGAGCTTCCACCATTTTTGCAGATAGAGAACTTCGAAATTGATCAAGAACTCAACCTCTTATACTAAAAGCTGACTTCGAAGCAACGATAAATATGGGCATAGCAAGCACATCTTTAGCCATCATGGAAAGAACTGGATACCTACCACTGTTTGCTTTCCACCACAGAAGAATATCAAAATCTTCTACCTCATCTTCACAATCCTCCTCCAAATACTTATTCAATTTTGTTTTACAAGTGAAAGTCTTCTGTTTTGGCTTTGCTTTTCTCAATTCATCTTGCACCAACTGTAGTATATCAAAATTATTTATTCCAGTAGCATTCCTTTCGTTTATCTGTTCAACTCCTGCAACACTATGGGAAGAAGAAGAAGACTTTTCTATAAATAAATATTCTTGAAAAAGTCTATCCAAAACATTCTTCACTTTACCCTTCAACTCACTGACTTTTTCATTTTCATAACTTTCCTCAATCATCCAATCTACACTCTCCAACTTTAGCCTAGGATCAAGCACATAAGTAATAAATAGCATAATATTAAGCTTTTCAACATTTGCCCAATATTTATCATATTTGGTCTTCATCTTAAAAGTCATAGTACTTAAGCAGAAGTCATCTGATTCAGAAAACTTCTTAATCATCATGTCAATTCCATACATGCTTTGCATATATATATTTCCTGTAACATAAGAAGAACCAAATATGTTTAAGATAACATCATAAAATACTTGCAAAAAAAGTAATAAAGCTAGAGTAACATCCCAATATGCATGTGTTGGTGAGCCCTGTGACTTTCCCTTCATTAGCTCCTCTGCATATTTGGAATCTTGGATCTCCAATAATCCAAAAGCTTTCTGAAATTTCAAATTAACATCAAGCATTAGATATGTAGAGTTCTATCTGGTTTCAACATCAAGACAAACCAAATTTTTGCATTATATTTTTTCCTGCTCCACACAAAGCTTGAACCTCTGTGTTCTTTCTGGTGATGATCTCAGATATTTAACTGCAGCTCGAATTCTAGCAATAAAGTCATTTGAATTTTTAGGTCCTTCTTTAATAATTAGACTCAGGAGATGTGCACAGTATCTGACATGCAAATACTCACCATTAAGTACATGACTTTTCCAGCTATCAAGTCTCTTCCTCAAGTACTAAACTCTAACATCATTAGAAAATGCATTATCTACAATAACTGTGAAGACCTTATCTATGCCCCAATCAAGTAAGCAAAATTTCAATGTTTTACCAATTACCATACCAGCATGACTTGAAACAGAATAAAAATTTTAAATTTTTTTTTAAGCTTCCAATCATCATCAATATAGTGAGCAGTCACACTCATGTAGCCCAAGTTTTGGCATGATGTCCAACAATCAGTTGTGATACTCACTCTTTACTTTAACTTGCTAAAAAAATATTTCAATTTTTTCTTTTCCTCCAGAAATGTTTTGAAACAATCTCTAGCAACAGTAAATCGGGAAGGAACATCAAATTTAGGTTGCAATGTAGAGGTATAGAACTTAAACTCTTCACCTTCAACATGTTTGAAAGACAGTTCATCAAGAATCAAATATTTGGCTAATGCAATTCTACATACTTCTTGATTAAAATTCCATGTAACAAGTGTGCATGCTTGAGTGCCAATGCCAGTACCAGTGCCACTGTTATCACTAACTGATTAAAAGGCTAAAGTTTTTTATTTTTTTCACGCCATGTTTGGAGGATAATCACTGCATCTACTTAAGTGAGTACTTAAACCACTTGTTTCATAACTAGAAGGGCATGAAAGGAGACTTTCACAGTAATTACATTGGACTTTATCCTTATAACCATCTTCACTGGAATCTAGTTTAGAAAAATGGTCCCACACCCATGAACTATTTTTTCACTTTCCAAGTTTTCTGATTTGCTTTATTTATCCTTGAAGTTACATCTTGAGCTTCACTAGCCTTCTCAGTGTTCTAACCAACATTTTGATTTTGACATAAATATTTTATATTTGAAGCATTCATACTTGTATTTTCATTAGTGATTTCTCTATGGGAATCCATTTAAAATAGAAGAAAGAATATATATGACCAACAGACCAAACAATCAAGCATGCAAGTAATATTGTCCCTAGTAGAACTACAGGAAAGACTAATCCAGCATGAAATTCTAAGAAATGGAAAAGCGCAATACCTATTACGGTATTATCTAATTCACAGAACTGGGCCAATTGGCACGATCAGCCATGCCGCAGTAGGAAAATCTCCCAAACAAGTTGAAATTCAGCTTGTAGTCCCAAAATTTCTGAGAAAACTCTGAAAAAATGGAACACAACATCAGTAAAAATCAGAAATCGTAGAAGAACTAGTACTTGAGAGAGAGAGGGCATATTGGATTAGATCGCTACTCTGGCGACTGGCGATGTTGCTGCTCTGACGATGTCGCTGCTCTGGTGATGTCGCTGCTCTCGCAATGTTGCTGCTCTGGCGATGTCGCTGCTCTGACTGCTCTGACGATGTCGAAGGACAAATCAGAGCAAATGGCTACGAGATCAGAGATGTAGGGACCTAGGGTTAGGATTTTGAACTCTCGACCTTTGAGAATGAGAAGAGAAACCAGGGCAAAAGGCGCGGCGGGCGGCGACCAGCGAGATCGGAGATGTAGGGACCTAAATCTAGGGTTTGAGCCTTTGACAATGAGAAATCGAAGCACGAGTTGACCAAATCGGAGATGCAGGAACTTAGATCTAGGGTTTGAGCCTTTGAGAATGAGAAATCGGAGCAAGAGGTGACGAGATCAGAGACGCAGGGACCTAGGGTTAGGGTTTTGAACTCTCGACCTTTGAGAATGAGTAGAGAAAACGGAGCAAAAGACGCGACGGGCGGCGACCGGTGAGATCGGAGATGCAGGGATCTAGATTTAGGGTTTGAGCCTTTGACAATGAGAAATTGGAGCATGAGATGGCCAGATCGGAGATGCAGGGACCTAGATCTAGGGTTTGAGACTTTGAGAATGAGAAATCGGAGCAAGAGGCGACGAGATCGGAGACGCAGAGACCTAGGGTTAGGGTTTTGAACTCTCAACCTTTGAGAATGAGAAGAGAAAACGGAGAAAAAGGCGCGGTGGGTGGTGATCGGCAAGATCGGAGATGTAGGGACCCAGATTTAGGGTTTGAGACTTTGAGAATAAGAAATCGAAGCAAGTGACAGCTTGGCGACGATCGATGAGGGCAAGGGCGAGGCGGCATCGCTGCAAGTGTGGGGTCGAGGGCGGGAGCGTGGCGGCATCGCTGCAAGTGTGGAGTTGAGGGCAAGAGCGCGGCGGCATCGCTGCGAGTGCGAGGTCGAAGGCGAGAGTGAGGCGGCGTCTCTGCGAGTGAGGAATTAGGGTTAGGGTTTCAGTTGAAGACGTATATATAGAGAAAAAACCGATACGGTTCCGGTTCACCGGTTTTTCAGATAATGTGAAACCGGAACCGGAACCGATTTTTCTAGTCTGTTAATTTCAGAATCGGAATCGTACCGGTTTGATCTGAGAATCGATTTTCTGGTACGATTCTCAATCAGTACAGTTCGGTATACCAGTTTTTCGATTTTTTTGCTCACCCCTACTTTCTCGGGCAAGAATGTGAAAAATTGACAATGGATGTAAAATCTTTTTTCAGATAATTTTTTTGAATAGTAATTTTTTATTAAGAATCCTTGATATTAATTTTTATTTATTATATTTGTACTATATTTTTATATTTGTTTTACTATAACTATCAAGCTAACTTTTTTACGTTTTGAAAGAGGGAGTAAAATTTGAAGTTGAATTTTTTAATCATAATAATTATACTTTTTTAATATTTGTTATGGGTATAACCATCTCTAGATTCTTCTATAGAACTTAGCAAGGTAAATAATCTTAATATACCCATAGTCAACCATAGGTAATTATCCATACAGATATTGCTTCGGCATTGCAAAGATTTAGGAGGGTGATATTTGACCATCTCCATTATATTATGTCTTGATTTACCTCACTATCTAAGATATGAACCAAATTCACAATTTTACTATTTTATAGTATACATGAAATATTTATTTATAATGCTAATACATGCTTTTTGTGATAAATTAAGGAGATTTTCCCAATAGCAAGGTGATACTAGTAGTAGCTAAGCTGGTCGAGGGGGACTCCTTTGGTTTCATAAGCTGCTTAGGTAAATTTTGTATATTACAAATAAATATATTATTATTATTTATAGATTTGATGATAAATAAACTTTGTATTTGATCAATCTTGAGCATGTATAGTAGTTAGTCAAACCAAGTTTAAAATGAAGATTAAGATTATTTAGAAGGCTTAAGTGTGGATAGACATGAAAATAATATTAAAATTGAAATATAACGGTAGATTAATAGACGAAACTTAAAGATTTGAAGATGACTTGAAGAAAGTTCAAGAAATCAAGTTCAACTCAAGTAGGCTTAGATTTTCATTTATTTAGTCGAATCGAGGATTTTTTTAAAGATTTATACTTTAAATCATTTGTCATGTAGAGTTCTGCAATAAGCTCTTAACATAGCTTTTTTGACTGAACTAAATGTTTGCTTTGAACTAGACGATTGATTAATTCAGACTGAAAATTGTAGAACCGAACGTTGAATTGAGAATCAAACGTTCGATTGAAATTCCAACTCTGACAGAAATAGATGCTCGGTTGGGAACTGGACATCCAACTGGAATTTCAGCTTTAAAGAAATCGATGCTCGGTTGGGAACAGAACATTTGATTCGCGGAATATGCACCATTAATGACTAATTTTTTGATCATTGGAGTGAAGCTAGTTGTGTGATTTCATCCTTAATTGCTAGCTTTGACCCATAAGGTATAAATAGATATTGTTGGACTTTTTTTAATAAATTTTTATAACTTCATTTATCATTTAGAGAAAAAATAAATCTCTCATACCTTCTAGCAAAGAAATGCTCTAAATTTTTCAATCTCAAAGCAAATCAACATAGCCCTTGTTCTCTCTTTGAGAGATTTTATAGTGAGTATTAAATGTAATATCTTTTACTTTTTTTCACTTGTAAACACTCCTAAGTGTTAGGAATGTGAGGGTATAATAGTTTTAGTATAGAGTGGATTTTCTTAATTGGAGATATCGATTGTACAAGCATGGCTTCACCTTAATAAAGTAATGGGCTTCGCTTCATTTAAAAGAAATGACACTCTCGTGTGGAGTTTGTAAAGGCTTGGCTTTGCCTCAAGAAACGGTATTGCTAATGGAGTAATTGAAGTCCCTAAAAGTGAGGCAGGGGTCATATAGTAGGAGCAATTGATCTCCAAATCACATAAAAATTACATTATATTTTTTCTTTATCTTGCTTTATATTATTGCACTTATAGATTGATTGAGGTTTGATTGAAGTTGGTTGAATTTTTGAATGTAATTATCTTGGTGAATTAAATTGGGCCTTGATTAGATTTATAATTATATTTTCAAAACTTATCTCATTCCCCCTTAAAAGTTGTCATATTGGCTAACACATATTACATATTTTTACTATTAGTACAAATGCATTTTCATATTATACATGTTGAATATTTGTAGCTTATGGACATGAGTAAAAGGAAGAAGATAGGGACTTAGATGAAGGGGTGGTGACTTGGGCACAAGGATCGTGATTTAGGCATGCACATAGGTACTGAGTGGGAATTTGGGCATGAACACAAACACGAGAGATAAAACTTGGGAATGGACATAGGTATAGGGATGAGGACTCAGATACGGGCACGAGCGTGAGGGTGGAACTTAGGAACAAACATGAGTATCGGGTTGGGAAATCAGGCACTACCACAGGCACGAAATGTGAGACTTGCGCATGGATATAGGTATAGGGGTGGGGACTTACGAACATAGATGGATACAAGGGTAGAGACTTGGCTTCAAGCATGGGCATGGAGACTTAGATTATTATATATTCAAATATCTTATTTGATTGTCATGTTTTATTGTTTATACAAATAGTAAATTTCTAATTGTATTTATTTAGACCTATATGAAGAAACCATCTATGAGCCGATGATCGAGATCAGAACAAGCGAATAAGGGCATGAAGTGGTATTCTTTCTTTTTCTTTAGATGGTTTGCGTTTAAAACTGTATATTGTATAACAACTTGTACTTCAAGATTGTATTTGTATTTATATTTGGAGATTGTATTTGTATCAATTATTTTACATTTTATCTCGATTGTATTTGTATTTATATTTATTTATACAAATGTATTCAGGATATATGTTGTAAAAATAAAATTAGGCTATGGTGTTGAACCAATTGTGGTGCTTTTGGACTGCCATTAGCGATACTAAATAAGTAGAGCTGCTAATGGCTTCCATTAGCAGTGTTAAACTTTAGCGCTGCTATTATTTTTTGTCAATGCGAATAGAGCACCGTAAATATTTGTGATGCTATTTAAGACGGTATTTTTTTAGTATCAGCAAAATTTTTTTGGCACTAATTATACTTCTAACAGCACTATATTAGTGTTGAAAATAAAAAAAAATGTTATAGTGAAGGTAATTTTTCACCTCTTTACTCGTTAAGCAAACTCTTACTCATCTTTTTTCTTGACAATTGGATTTAAATTATGATTCTTAGTTTCTAGTTTTTTAATGGTTCAATTCTTAATTTTTGTAAATTTTGGTTATTTAGTGTTGGAGGAGTCGAAAGAGTGTCAAACCAGATCAATATAGTGGACCGAACACCAAACCATCCTAAAAGTTTAAGCTCATGAGATATAGACCTTTTTCACTATATATATTAGACTCTATCTATCCAATATCCGATGTAGGACTAATTCATCACACCTGATATTATAACAATATCTTTTTTTAAGTGTGATTTGACTACATCAATTTAACACTCTTAATCAAGAACTCTTTTACTCGACTAGTTCCACTGTCTTACCTATACTAATAGAGAGAGACTAATATGTAACTCAATTTAGTCGCATCATTACGGTAATTTCGATCTTAAGAGTTTACATAGCTTCGAACCTAAAGCTCTGATACCACTTGTCAAGAGAATCAAAAAAGTGTCAAACCAGATCAATATAATGAGCCGTATACCTAACCATCCCAAAAGATTAAGTTCATAGAATATGAATTTTTTTTACTTTATATATTGGGCTCTATCTATCCAATATCCGATGTGAGACTAATACATCACACCTGACATTATAATAATTTAGCATGTTTACTTAAAAATTTTTCTGCTCCTCGTTTATGGGTTTGGGGATTGCAACTTCTCCCCTACCACCACATCTATAGGGAGAATTTCCATGGTAGCATGGCATATGGAATACATCCATAGTGTTGTGAGAATCATGACATATATGCTATATTCCGGCAATTAGAGTAATTACTCAGTTGCCAAGTTAAGTTTTGGTTGATCTTATGGGAGTTTATTAGTCTAGAATTGAGAATGTATTCTTGTTAGAGTTCTTGTTTATATTTTAATATGTAATATTTGTCATTAAACCATAAGGTTTGCCTTGGGTTTAAGGACTTTTTAGTAAGTTGAATTTAGTATTATCTTTCCATGGCTTCGTAGGTCCCTTTATCAGTTGTGATTAAATTTTAGTTTTAAGTTGTGCAACAAATTGATTTTTAAGTTTGACTTAATTTGACTCCTTTTGGTGCATGCATGCACTTCAATGGTTTGCACACTTAGTCTATAAAGTGTGCAAGGTTCCTGAAAAGATTATAGGAGTCTACTAATTAGGCGTGGGATACACCCACCTTAATGACATTGTCTTTACATTTACCAACAAATAAAAGAGAAAAAGAAGGAAAATTCGTGAGTCTCTTAAGTGTAGTCCCTCTCTATCCTCTTTTTGGTGCCTAAGGATTGAATTTAAAATACCATGTAATGAAAAAACTAAAACTCTAATTTAAATGCATCAAATGGAATACAATAAAGAAGTGAGAAAAATAGGAAAGAAAGTGGAGAGAACCTACATCGTTAAGAGAAGATGGGAGTCAGTTGCTAAGAACTTCAATATTGATGAGAAATTTAACTTTGGACCTCACCAGAACTTTGTGGCCATCATAAAATTTCTTCTTCGTTAGAGTGCTGAGAACTTCTCCGACAAAATAATGATTTTTAGTATAATTTTTGGGTCCATTTTTTAGTAAAAATTGGTGCTATTTATAGACTAAAAAAAGAGATATTTAGGAAATATTTTGACTATCAATTTTGAATAAATTTTTCGTTAATGACTATGTGTGGCGGGTATAGGAATTGAGCAATGGAGATTGTACCACAATATTGATGGGACTGAAAAAAACCTAAAATTAAAGGTTGAAATGAAATTTGGGTGCTAGCTAGCTGGCATCCCAAAAAAGTTGTCCCTTGCACTCTCTGCCAAAAAGGGGGGGTGCTAGGATCTTGTTATTCCATTTTAGGTGTAAAACATCTAGCACCCAAAAATTTAATTTTTCAAATTTCAAAATTTGAATCCCCAACCTATTTTCAACTTGTTTTCATCCCTTTTTTTCTCATGAATTCTTGTCCATCTTCCTCGTGCATTTGGTGCATAAAACACATTGTAATTTTATAAATAGACTCTTAAAAATTAGATTTTTGTAAATAAATCTATTTTAACATGATTTTGTAGTGGACTACTTTAAAATAATATATTCACGATATTTTGTAACAAAAAATATATTTTTTTGCAAATAAACTCTCATGAAGTGTAATTTTATAAATAGATTCTTGAAATTTTAAAAAAATTATGGTTAATCCCAATTTTAAAGATTAAAGCACCATTTTTCATGAAAAATATAATTTTAAAATATTTGAAAGCATGAAAAAGGCGATTGGGGTATGATACTTTTACAAATAAAATTCTTAGAAAATTGCAGCACTGTGTAAGAGTTTGAATTGTAAAATTTAGTAAATAGGATCAGTTTGAGCTTATATATTTAGGATTTAAAGAACTTAAAAAGCAGGTATATACAAGCTTGTGTAAAATTTTCCTTTGCTATAGAAGTTTCCTAGTATTGGTGTGCTGATAAAACATTTGGATACTTGTATTCGATCTAATTTTGTATAATATTTTTAAGGAAGAATTGAAATAAGGCTTAAGAGTCAAACTAGACTTGTAATTGAGTTAATGTTTTAGAAACATAATTGTGTGAGCTTCATAGTTATAAGTATTCTTGTTATGTGCCATAAGTCTAGAGAAGGAGGCTTGAGCCATATTTCTCTTGCATTTGTTGTGACTTGTAACGTAAGTTAATGAATAATTTTCAATAATGTTAAGTAGCAATTTAACTTGTGAATTTTATCTCTTTTGACAGTTATTAAGTTTTTGATGTGTTATATTTGTTTAAAATAAATTCCTAGTATCCTTTTGGTATTATGTGATGATTATATCATCATCTATGTTATGATTTATATAGTATATATAATTACATGTCTTACCATTCATATAAATTTATGAAATAATTATTATTATTTGACATATATATGTTATTGTTTATATTCCATTTGGGAAAATCATGCATGTGTTAGTGACAAGGATTTCTTGCTTGTGATTATTTTACAAATTTTTTTACTAGTCTATTTTTTTGGTTGTGTTGTCTTCTTTTGATTCTTATCATGACCCTATAATGGGATTAAACAATGGTCATGTTGATATATACACATTTAGCATGAGATTGTCACTCGCGAAAGCTAAAATAATAATATATTTATGATGTGGTTATTTGAGGTTATTTTTGCTAAAATTAAATTTGATCAAAATTATGTTCAGAATCGAAACTTAAATACCACTGAATTATGGCCCAAATGTGAACCTCAATTAGATCTAAATTATAATTAAATTTGATCGAAAATTATGCTCAATTTGGACCCAAATCACTAGAAAATTTAAGCTCAAAATAAGACAAACTAAGTGGGCCAGTATTACAAATCAATTTTTGTAAAATATAGGATTTGCAAATAAATCCCTTAAAAATTCTGTATTCACCAGCAAATTCTTAGAATTTCTAATTTTTGTAAATAAGTTATTCACAAGTTCTTATCTATGAATAAGTTCAAATTTTATTCTGAAAACTTTAAAAACTTATAAACAAATCTTTTTTGTAAAAAGACTATCTAAAATTTATAAAATTATAACTTGGTTTAGATTTTCCAAAAAAATTTATAAATGATCCCTTGAAAATTCAATATTCAAAAAGGAAATATAATCCCTGAATCTTTACGAATCTTTCAATTCCAATACAATTCCAATCAAGTCTAAATTAGGAATATGCATATTGAAATATCAAATTTGGTTACCAATCACAATTCCATGACATTTCAAAATCAAATTAGTTAAAGATTTGATTTTAAATTTTCTTACTGCTTATAAAATTAATGAGAACCTGAAAAAAAAAAAAGACAAGGAGAGATAATATGGAGACAATCAACTAGGAATTTAAAGCAGATAATAAGGTAATTTTTACCTTATGTTCTTTCTGTCTCTCCTCCTTCAAAGAAGCAGCCCCATCTGCTGTCTCACTGCCTCATCACTGCTCGGCTCCCTGCTGCATCATCCTACTGAAGCCCTGCAACATATCTTTGCTTGCCCGAGTTTGGATGATTGGACCCACAGGGTTTGGGTGACCGAACCTTCACCTGAATCAATGCCATAGTCCGCCACCAGAGCTGCCGCTCTCTACGGTGGTCTAGACCATGTTGGCAACCACCAACTCGTGCTTGCTGAATCCCCTAGTGTCCTAGATGGTTGGGAAACACCGGAGGCCCAGCCACCTTCTTCACCATGCCCCACCACCACTTTAGTGACCTTGCTTCCAGCTTGCCTGAACCATGCTCCTTTGTTGACCAGCTTGCATATGCCTGTGCTCTTCTGGAGAATCGTCAATTGTTGCATTAGTTGAGTGCCGCCGCCTCGAGCTCAACCACCACCTCTCCTGTCTGTCCGCTCTAAGGACCACAACCTCACCATCAGCGGCCAATGGGGGTGACATCGCTGCTCTAAGCTTCGAGCCCTGTGCTACCTTGCCTGCCATCCCCTCTATGCTCCGAACGTCATTGTAGTGCCTACACCACTCGCTGTCTGCCCCTTTACGGCTGCCTGCTGTGGCCCCTTGCCTTGTGCCGGCACTGCCCTGCTTCCACTACATCCTAACTTGCACAACAGCCCTCTGCAGTTATCAGTCGTCGGTCAACATCGGATTCGGCCATACCTCACCGGATCTGACCATGAGAGGGAAGAAGTGGCTCAAACCAGATCTACAGGCAGACAAAAATCGGAGCTTCGTTGGTTGTGTGTTTGAGCTAAGGAAGAAGATGGTGGGGAAGGTGAAGGAAAATTTAGAAGAAGAAGGGTTGATGAACAAGAAGAAGAAAATAAATTAGTGAAGGATGGAAGAGAAGAGGACCGGTTGAGGGAGAGGGAAGAAGGTCTAGGGAAAAGATAATGGAGAAGGGAAAGAAAAGTAGAAAAGAAAAAAATATATAAAAGGAAAATAAAAAAATAAGAGATGTTGTTGCCAGCAGCTCACGAGAGGAAGGAAGAGGATTTGAGGGGAAAAATAAAAAATAAACAAAGGAGTTGTGGTGGATGCCAGCTATAGGAGAGTAGGGTTGGAGATTAATATCAGTTTATAAGTTCATCAAATATTTATGTAAATTAAGACTAATTTATAAATTTACTAAATATTTTTTTAAATTAAAGCCAATTTTCAAGCTTTTTCAAACATCTATTCAAATTAAAATCAGTTGACGAATTCGCCGAATATCTATTCAAATTTAAGGTCAACCCGTGGGCTTTCCCAAAATTATTATAATAGCCTGAGAGCTCTTGAACCAAATTGATTAACATAAATCACTTAAATTAAGCTCTCGAACCAAATTGATTAACATAAATCGCTTAAATTAAGATAACTTAATCACATTGAATCTAACTAACCTTAGTTGGAATGAATAAATAAACCAAATTTACTCGAATGAATCACTAAATGGACCTGAATTGATCAAATAGATGGATTAAAACTTAAATTGAATTAGATTCAAATCTAAATTATGTTAATTCAAATCAAATCGGTTCAAATTCAACCTCAGTCATGTTCAAATCAGGTCAATCTAAAATTAGACCAAAAATCTAAATCAAACCCTAATTGGGTTAAATTAAGTTTGAGTTAAATCCTAATTGGGTTATAGACTAACTTCAATTGGGTTAAAATAGATTCAAATGAACCCTAATTGATCAAATTAAACTTAAATCCTAACTTTAATTGGGTTAAGTCAAGTTCAAACCAAAATCTAGTTATATCAAATTTAAGCTTGAACCAAAGCAAGGCCAAACCTGACACGAACCGAATCAAATTAGATTCGAATTGAATTTGAATTTTAAATATTGAATTGAATCAAATTAAACTTGATTCAAGTCAAGTTTTGAACATTAAATTGAAATAAATTATACTTGAATTAAAGTCGAGTTCTAAATATTGCATTAAATCAAATCAAATTTGATCCAAGTCAAGTTTTGAACATCGAATTGAATCAAATCAAATTCGAATTAAAATCAAGTTCTAAATATTGAACTGAATCAAATCAAACTTGATCTAAGTTAAGTTTTGAACATTGAATTGAATCAAATTACACTAAAATTAAATTCAAGTTTTAGATATTGAACTGAATTAATCAAACTTGATCCAAGTGAAGTTTTAAATATCAAATTAAATCAAAGTAGATTCAAATTGAAGTCGAATTTAGCACCAAAAGTTAAAGAAAATATTGGAGTGGACTGAACCAATTTATAAATATGTTTCAATGCTAAAAAATCTTAGTTTTTAAGCTTGTTTTCACATGTTCAAATAATCGAACATAAAGTTTGGATAATCGAATCTAAGGTTTAGATAACCAAATTTGCTGACATAAAACTTATTTTCTTTCTACTAAGTTTGAACAATCTAACTATTTAGTTCATACGACCTAATTTTCTAGTTTAGATTATTCAACTGAGACAAAAAAAAAATCAATTTAAGTCAATATTACAAATTTCGATTAAATAATTATTAGTCACATTATTAATTTAAATTAGATAAATATAAAATAGGCTAATGGAGATGCTTCCAAGTCAAAGTATTGAATAGAGAGCTCTAAAAATGTAACGATTAAATTCTTGACTCGACATAAAAATAAAAAATAAAAAGAAAACCTAGTCGATTGGAGCTGATTCTGAATCTTGAGTATTCTTGAACTCCCAGTTTCATTTCTAAGCTCCATTTTCATATTATCATTATCCTCTTATTTTTGAATCATCATTTTCACAAAGATTGATTCCACAAGCTTTATCTTGAGAGGATCAAGAACTTAGATGAACATTGCTAATTTTAAAGCTATCATAACGTAACAAATTTGTTAAACTCTACTCTGATTATAATCAAAATCAAAGGGCAACACTTTCAGTTTTCAGCTTTATAATTTCATGTTTTATCTTTCTATTTTTTAGCTTTTAGCTTCATATTTTGATGCTTTAGCTTTATGTTTTCAGATTAAATACTTTCAGCTTTCAACTTTATATTTTTAGGTTTTAACTTCATGATTTTCATATTCTATAATTTCAGCTCTCAACATCAGATTTTCATGTTTCGTATTGTCTAATTTCATCTTTTATTTTTCAAACTACAAGTTTTATATTTTTGGTTCAGATTTTAATTTCAAATTGTCTTGTTCAACTATAGATGGCATAATTTTAGCTTTTAATTTGCAATCTTCAATGTGAGTTGCAAAAAAAAAAAAAACTACAAAGACATATTTTTCGGGAATGTTCAAAAACATTCCCAAAAGACACAAGAGTGGTGGCATAACACTATGCTTTAGCTTTTTCATTAGCTCCTGTTTGACTTTCATAAAAGTCCTCCACCGTAAACTAATTACTTTCTCTTTCCCTTCTTATACCTTCTTTTCTTCTTCACTTTTTTGTTCCTTCTTCTATTTTATCTTGTAGGAGAAGAAGATGGAGATGCATCAAAAATAGTTTAATATGTTGTACTCTCAGGATGAACTACTTAGCCCCCCTAAACTACAATAGCTTATACCTCAACTTCAACTAGCAATTCAAATATTAGGTGAATCAGGAGGCAATTTTAAGTGCTAATTTGAGTGAGAAATTCTATGTTGGACTACCTGATAATCAAGGATTGTTTATTCCACCAGAGATATAGAAAACCACCAAGAGAAGCACAACTTTGTGGGCTAGCGAAGGAAGCAGGAATTTGTCCTAGAGGGAATAAAGAATCAACTCTTTTTTTTTCTCGTTAAGTATTGGGGGAGTTCAAGAGTGTTAAATCAAATTAATATAGTTGGTAGAATACCAAATAATCCCAAAGCTTAAGCTTATGAGATACGAGCATTTTCACTATATATATCATATTCCATTTTTCTAATTGTCTGATGTGAGACTAATCTATCATACCTAATACCCTAACAATCTCTCCTTTTAAATGTGATCTCTCTACCAAACCAATTTTAATTAGTACTACTAAACAATGGTCTAATGTTAGCCAATAATCTTTCTATTAGTCATACTATTTTCACTTGACTTAATTTTTTAAGTCCAACACCAACACCACTATGTGACTTACCCATATCCTACTTGCAAATGGGCCTTATCTTAGTCTTTGACTTTAAGAGAGATCACCATCCAACTTAACTTAATCACATTATTACTATAGTAATTTTGATTTTAAAGAGTTTACATAATTTTGAACTTAACACTTTGATACAACTTGTCGAGGAAATTCAAAAGTATTGAATTGGACCAATATCGTAGTTCGGACACTAAAGTATTCCAAAAATATAAGCTTATGGAATATAAGCCTTTCTACTATATATATCATATTCTATTTATCCAATTATCTAATACAAGATTAATCTATCATACTTGACACCATAACAATTAATAATCAAATTATGTCAATTTGATCTTTTTGTACTAATTTAGTAATTAAAATCAGATAAAAATATTATATTTTTTGAATTTCTTATTCAAATAATTAGAAGGTGATTTTTTTGTAAATTTATAGTAAAAAGGGAATGATTTTTTGCTAATATTGACAAAATAACTAGTTTTTCACAAATTAATAATAACATACGTGGTTTCTTATTAAAACTCATAATTTTATTATCACTCTCATGGTAATACTAGTTTCAATATTAGCTTTTCATATAATGATACACATTTTTTTTTGGTGTGTTCTCATTATCTTTGTAATATATCCTTCTTTGTTTGAGACTCATTTTTGAGTAGATTATAATTTTGATTTTTGATGTTGCAGAATAATTCATGAATAGAAATCAACAACTAAAATATGCTAAAATGATAAACAATCATCTTATCTATGCATCTAATTGTTAATGAAGATTTAAATATGCACCATAGTTCAAATCAATTATAATAATTGATGGAATAATATTTTTGTCATATGCCATATTTAGCTGAAAAAAGTAAAGGAAGATATAATTTTGATTTATAATGCAAGTTTTTATTTTGGTTTTGTTGAAGGTACTTTTTAATACATTTGCATAGTAGTTTCTACTCATGATAAAATAGGTAGACTTAAATGTATCAATATTAAATATTATAAGGCTTAAAATTCTAGTGTGTATGTAACAATTTTGTAACACCCCTGTCGTGTCCGATCGGACCACAACACAAGTAGACAACATACAAATAAAAGGTTTACAGAATACATAAAATTAAAATTTATTTCAGAAATACGAATATAGTTTTGATAACATAACAAAACGTAATCTCACTAGAAATGCCCAAGTCCTCAAAAGTCTTCCCATACATAAAATAGAATAACCTGTAAATAAATCAGCTCCCAGTGTAGTCGCGCACGTGCTCTCTACTACTGTAGTCACCTGTGTCTAGCTGTTACCCTCCTGTGGATAGGAATAATCAAAGAATGAGCCACGAATGCTCAGTAGGGAGTTACCTCCTCCAAAACAGTAGGAAAGATCAATTTTTAGGTGGCACAATAAAATTAATACAGTAGCAACAAAAATAATGCAACGACAATGGTGATTAAGTAAACCAATATCCACAGTAAGAAATGAATCAACAAGGATATCTTATGGGTGTGGCTGGACCGCCTACCAAGCAGAGTCACACCACGCTGCACTCCCAACCGCTGATGGAGTGGTGATCCGTCTAGTCACACAACAGATCACGTCCCCTACAACTCAGGAGACCGACCACACAAGATATCGCAATCACGATAGCCAATGGTTAGGGACGGTGACTATGGACTCTCCTACAGATATTACGGAGACGGTCGCACCCCCTACCAAGCAGAGTCGAACCAATCTACACGTACATCAGTATATGGGTGTGGCTGGACCCCCTACCAAGCAGAGTCATACCATGCTGCACTCCCAACCACTGATGGAGTGGTGATCCCGTCTAGTCACACAACAGATCACGCCCCCTACCACTCAGGAGACCGACTACTGTCACGTCTGACAATTTCACTAAATCCCGTATCGAAGTAGGGAATCGCCGACTGGTACCAGTCAAATAGAGTCTCACCGCATACGTCCCCCAAGATACCAAAGGCTCAGCTGCAATAAATATCGAGTCAAGATTATCAAGTGATAGAAAGAAGTCGACTCGATCACAAATCAGACTATCCAGCTAGAAGATATCATCAAAGGAAGGATTTGAGACTACCAATAGAATCAGCATGAGAAACCAAGTCCAACGACTCCTAAATCCTCCCAATCGAATCTCAATGAGAAAGTTACGACTGTTCAAATATATATATGCAATTTAGCCCCTATATCATTTTAAATTTCAACTCCGTCATCAAAATAAATAATTTCTATCCTTTCTACATTATGAACCTCAAATGATCATATTATTATAAACAACCATTGATCCAATAATTTATCACCCAAATCTTTAATAATTCCAAATTCAATCCTTACAATATATTTTTCACAAAAGTCTCCAATACAAATTTGATTCACAGACTGGTCCTTCAAATTTTAAGTTATAACCAATTTCGTCGATTTTCAAACAAATCATAATTTGATTCCATCTTACAAATCCATCCTCAATGAAATTTGTATATCTCAGTCAAATTTCAACACCATCATAAATTCAATTGTTCCAAATCCAAATCAGTTTATCAATCAATTTAATTGATCTTACTAAATACCTCAAATCTAATCTGCAATCAATTTCAATTCCAATTTATAATAATAGACCCATTTCAATGAACCAAATCATGAATTCAGATTACTTAACTTGAACGAAACGATTCACCTTATCATTAGTTCGATTAATCTCAAGCATGATTCAAACCGATTCCAAAACCAGAATCTAAACCCAAACCGAATTCTGAACCCAACCTAAACCAAAACCAACTTTAGACTAAACCAAAACCAGAATCAACTTTTAACTAAACCAAACCAAAGCAACTTTTAAATTAAAACAAAACCATAACCAACTTAAATAAAACCATAATTAAAACTAATCCTTCTACCACAAAACCCTAACCCTAATTCTACTGCAGCCGTCGCCGCCGCCGCCGCCGCTGCCGCCAGGCCGCCGCGCTGCCACGCCGTCGTCTCCGCTGGGCCACGGCTGCCAGGCCGTCACGCCATCCGGCGTCGTCAGATCCGTGCTCTCCCGCGCCTCCGGTCGTCGTCAACCCGTGCCGTCGGGCCGAAGCAGGCGCCGCCGCAGCCCGAGCAGCCTGCACAGCCGCATGCTAGCGGACCCTGGCCTGCGCGGTCGTGCGCACGCCACCGGCCGCTCCCGACGCCGTATCACGCGCCAGAACTGCGTCGACATCGGGTCCGTGCTGCCTGCGCACGACGCCCGCACTCATCAGCGCCGCACGCCGCCGCGCTGCACGCCGCCGCCTCCGCTGCCGGTCGCCGGAGCACAGCGGACGATCGAGGAAGAAGATGGAGAATTTTTGCAATTCTAACCCTCTAATTTTTCTATTCTCAATGCCATAGATCGGTATAACATCTTAAAAATTAGACATATTTATTCTCTACTCAGTTTTACTTAGATCTAAGTTATCATCATCCTCCTAAATATCACGGAGGTCACTAAATTTTCTGATTATTCAACATGAACTTGTCTCAGGAATAAAGACAAAGAAAGATAGATGAAAATAACTCAACCTACTTCGAATAGAGGTAAAGAGAAACAGATGAAAGTAACATCACCTACCTCGAATCTCGATAACAATCGTCCCGAATCCTCTTGCCACTCCGTAAACCTCCCCAACGATCATTCCTTGACTCTCTCTACCTTCAAGCCGATTCTCTATCCGTCAGGGTTTAGTGGGTGGTAGCTACCTATAAATAAAGGCAGTTATTGGGTTGTGGGTTGTGGGCCCAAGTAATGGGCCATTATGAAGTAACGGGTGGTTACAAATTTGCTTCTTCCATACTTTACATTATGAAAAGATTAAGAAAAATTTTGTTTCCATTATTTTGAGATATGGATAAGATAATTTCCTGGTCAATAATTATTGGAGAATTGGATGGTAATCAATGGAATTTTCTTCCATGCAAAACAAGGAAGACATATTGAGTAGCCGGTTATAAATATTTCTAAATCTGATTGTAATGACATGTCCTATGGTGGAATATAGGTAAAGAAAAACATGAATTAGATGATAATCATGGGAAAAATTTTTTGCTAAAAATGTGATGGCTAAAACAATTAGATTGTAGGAGCAGTAATATAGCAAAAGATTGTAACACAATAGTTGCATTTCTTTGCCATATGACATTAATAAAAAATATAGATGATTAAATTTAACTATGGCTATATATGAGTAACAAAGTCAAAATTTCATAGAGTCACAAACATTGAACTATTTAAATAATGCACAAAAAAGAAAGTTTTATTTACAAAGGAGAACATCCATAAAAAATGAGATCTTAACAAAAATATTAGTATGAATATGAGTTACAATGAGACACTAGACAAAGCAAAAGACCTCAGTATCAAAATGTGATATGATTGCTCCGTAAGCTTGTAGTGTCCAAATAAGAGAAATTTTTTCATGAGAGAGCCCAAAAAATAATGCATGAACTATTATTAGTTTAGAAGGCATTAATTTGAGAAGGAATAACTATGTAACTACAAATGTCATTTCATAATAGTCTACAACCCTCTGTTGAACCTATTTTGGTTTTAACTATTGTCAAATCAATAAGAATCTTTTGTTATAGAATTAGAGGCAACTAGAAGTAGCAAGGCAGAGGGTTTCTTAAGAAAATCATTTTCAGAATAGTTGGTGAAAACAAGTCTTATAATGAGATTCCATTGATAAGTATTTTAGTATCATTCTATTCACATGTGGAATCTTGTTCATTTTAGTTTTGTATGACAAAGTTAAATAGTAAAAAAAAAAAATACTCAATAGCTTATATTGAAAAAAAATATAATTTCTTCTCAATACTTTCTTTCTAAATTGTTACTTTAATTCTTGATCTTCTATTTTTAAATTTTTTATTGGATTGCTACATTATTGCATTAACAACAAAGTTTTTTTATTTTTTATGTTTGAGGTATATCTCTAACTTTACATTTTCTCCTCAACCAATTGTCTTGCAAATAATTCACACCAAATGCATTGTTTTCGGCCTTTTTGTGGCTTGCTACACATATATTACATCTAAATTATTGTCTTGCAACTTACAATTCCGTTTTGTATCTAACTTGTAGACCTAAGTTGTTATGTATATCTTGTATTCAACTTGTAGTCCTATAATTTGAAGACCCGAGTTTTATGTGCAATTTTCATTCATTTCTATGTTTTTAATTCAATACGTGAATGACATATTTGACTCAAACTATGTTTAATAATATGTAATCTTCATATGTTAGAATCAAACTATATTTAATGATGTATAATCTTCTAACAACACTAATTTGTTGCTTGGTGCATTGATTTCTAAACATGTGAAGTACTAGCTGTAATAGTATTTTAGATATGTTTAGTGTCTTTTATAATATTTATATGCTCATATTAGTGATTCTTTTTTTTATCATTATAGATATGTCAATATTTTATTGTTGATTTAGTAAATTATATCCCTTGATGATTTTTTGTACTTTAAAATAATAGTTTATTTAGTTAGGAAATTTTTTTATATATATTATCAAAATTAGATTATTGGTCAAAATAAACCATACTGAGTATAATCATAGACATAATAAAAAGCACTATTTGGATGGTTTTGAAATGAGAAATAATGAAAAAGGAGGAGCATTATGCATTGTATTTATCAAGGTTTACGGTTTCGGTTTCGGTTTCGATTTCGGGACCGGCCGAAACCGATACGTTTCAGCCGTTTCAGTTTCGGTTTCGGCCGTTTCGGTTTAGGTCGAAAGAATTTTTTAAATTATTAATTGAGCGTTGACCAGAGTTTGACTATATTTTGACTATGCTTTGACTTCAAATTAAAAATACGATAAAATATTAGAAAAATTTTGAAAAAATTTGGAAAATTATGAATGAATTTATATTTAATTTTACAATAATTTAAAATATTATTTAAGCTAATTAAAATTACTTTTGATAGTTAGTCACTGATATTGTCTACTTTTAATATATATTAGTGTATTAAAAAAACATACAAGAAATGATATGAATATGATTAAAATTTAAAAACATCATTTCATACATGATATAAATCCACGTCTTATAATCACATGCTGTTCCGAGGTGGATCTTGAAGAGATTGATATTCTTGATCACCATATTCATCAGTACGATGGAATTGTGATCAATAGTATTGTTTAGCATGCGAATAGCAGGAAGTGGTATGGTCCTGCATTGACTGATGATATCTTGGATTGTATGAAGACATCTCGCTCTGATAACCGTTATAGTAGCTATAACTCGCATTATCTGTTGGACCTTGATTAACATCTTGCCCACCATGCGAATTATACTAACCAGCACAGTAAATCATAAACTGAACCGAGAGCGGGGGCAAGCATCGTCGCCAGCCGACCTGCGCTCGCGGGGGGAGCTGCGCTCGGCGGCTGAGCTGCCGGAGATGCCGGGCTGCTGAGCTCGCCGGAGATGCCGCGCGGGGATGCCGGACATGCTGAAGATGCCAGTTTCGAGCCCTGAGCTCGCCGTGGGCGCCATGGGCGAGTTGCGGTCGGCCCAAGTGCGCTGAGGATGCCGCCGGCGTGCTGCGCTCGCCCCGCGCGTGCTAAGCTCGCCGTCGGCGCACTCAGCTCGCCCTGCATGCGCTGCGATCGCCCCGCACATGCCGAGCTCGCCCCACGCGCGTTGAGCTCGACCCACGCACGCTGCGCTCGCCATGCACGCGCTGAGCTCGCCGCAGACGGCCTGCGCTCCCTGCAGCCACTCCGTGCTCCCTGCGGTCGGCCCGCGTGCCCTACGGCTGCCCCGACCGCCCTGTGCCCGCCCCACGCGGCTTGCCGGCCGCCCGAGCACGCCGCCCTCGCCCGCAGTCGCCCGCAGTGCATGGCCCTCGCCCACCCTCGCCGCAGTCGCCCGAGGGCCCGCCGCCCTTAGCCCACACTCGCACAGAAGCCGCCTCCGAGCCCGGCTGCCCTCGCCTGCAAGCAGCACTCGCCCTCGCCTCGCCCGCAGCGCCCGCAGTGCATGGCCCTCGCCCACCCTCGCCGCAGTCGCCCGCAGCCGCAGCCCGCCCTCGCACACAGCCGCCCCGAGCCCGCTGCCCTCGCCCACAGCCGCACACGCCCTCGCCCTCGCCCGCACGCACCCGCACTCGCTCGCAGTCACGCTGCAGCGCCGAAACCCTAAACCAAAACATTTTTTAGGATTTTGGCCAAAACCGCGAACTATGGTAATAACCGAGAAACATGAGGCAAGAAAATCTTCTCTTTTTTTTTTATTGGATTTTATTTATTTTTTTTGCCAAGTTTCTTTTTTTTTCTTTTATTTTTTTTCTTCTCTTCTCCGATTCTTCCTTCTTCCTCTGAAGAAACCCTAATCGACCATCTCTTTTCTCAATCAGGCCATGGCGGTACAGAGCTGTTCTCCACCGGATCCGACTAGCAGTAGGTTGCGACGGGGGTTGCTTAGAGTCGGCGATGGCAGCGAGGAAACAGCAGCAGAGCTTCAGTAGGATGCTAGTGAGGCGCGGGAGTAGGGCAACTGGTGGCGTGGGCCTCGGAGATGCGCCAGAGCCCAGAAGCACATCGGAGCTTGGAGGGCTGCAAGGAAGAAGAGCTCCGGCGGCTTATGGCTAATGACGCACGAACGACGTTGAAGAAGACAAGTTAGGTACCGAATTGGGCAAATATCAGCGGACTTCGAGCGACAGGACGAGTGAGCAGGCCGAGTGCACGAGGTGGAGAGCAACGACGACTGGCTTAGGTGGAGCAGGTGGCGGCGGTGGCTAGGGGCTCTAGAACCAAGTGTGTTAGAGCTAAGCTACGGCACTGATGGAGGACTAGGTCAACATGGCGGCTTCTCCGACGAGGTGCTCCTGACGAGGCTGGGTGATCCTCCACGCACAGCTGAGGGTAGAGTAGTAGCTAATAGCTAGGCCAGTGCAGGTCGGCAGTGATGAGGTGGACAAGTGGCTAGCCTGGTGAAGCTCGTAGGGTGGTGCTCAGTGCAAGAGAGGGTTTCGAGGTGCTAGTGTAGTGGGCTGCAGCATGGGGATGTCGGCGGTGCTTTTGGCTACAGCACAGTAGATGTGACAAGGGCAATCGGGAACAGGCAATCAAGGAGGCCAAGAAGAAGCGAAAAATATGAAATGAAAATTGCCCGTCCCTGATGACGGCTCCTGATCCTTTCTTTCATCTCTGTGGTTTTTTTTCTCTAACGACGGTCCTGATCCTCCTCTCTTTTTCTTATATTCTTTTAAAGTTTTATTAATTTATAGGTCTTAAAAAGATATCGGATCAAAATATTTAATTGGTTGATTTTTAAATCTTTTATAGGATTAGGATTTGTGATGAATTATATTCCCATATTTTGGGAAATGGCATGTAATTTATTAATTAGAATTTATTTTCTTGTTACATCACAAATCATTATCTATGGTTGATAGACTTGTTCTGATAAAGTTTGTTCTTCTTTTATTTCCATTTATTTATTATTTATGTTGCCTATTTCTCCCTCTTTCCTATCATGGTTATCAAAATGTATAATATATTTTTTGTGGAGCAAAGAAGCAAAAAAATTTATTATTCTGCTTGGGAGAATATACTCGGACCATTTTAAAAAGATGGCCTAAACATTAGATATTCTAATATTCTTAATAGAAATACTTTTTTATTACACAAAGTTGGATAACTACTAACAAAATAAAAACTTTGACTTTATCTTATATATTTAAAGTATAAATCAAATAGAAATCCACTAAATGACAAAACTACCTCTCCAATTTGGAGGATATGAATTAAAGTTATATCCAAATTACTGCCTATGATAAGATAACTAGTTGGTAGTAAATATAATATAAATGTATACATTGATTTATAATTAAGAAAAGAATATCTATGTAAAATAGTTTTTCCTATCAACTCCAAGGTAATAATCAATATTTAGAAGGTATATAATTTAATATTTGTTGAACTCTCTTGAAATTGTAGCCTTATTTGGAATATTTTTTTGAACATATTACACAAAAAATTCTATCTAGATCTACTTATCCTTTTATTGATGAGGATAAATTAATATGGCCTTTTACTAGCTTTGAAAAAAATATATATTTCATCGATTATACAATGTTTGCCACTTCTGATGATAGTGATTAGTTGAAGTGAAAATATATTTAGAAAACTTTTACGCCTTCAAAGTTCCTTGTATTGAATATAAAATAATTAGGAATTTCTTTAAAAATAACATCTAGTTAATATGATTTTAGGGAATAGTCACAAAGCCGCAAAGCTGTTAAAAAATCAAAAAAAAATAGAAAAACACAAGAAAAAAGGTGAAAATTTTCTCAATCTTCAAAAAAAAGTTTGAAGTTTTATGGGAGAGAGATTTAAAAGTACAAAGGAGACTAGAAAAAGAAAAAGAGAATGAAGGACAAATAAATGATTGATTTGGTTAGAATAATCACAAAATTAAGGTAATCCCAATGTTTTCAATGTTTGTTTATGTTGAGAAGATGATTTGAATTTATTTTAAATGCTTAATGAATTTTTGATAGCTGGTTTATAATTTTTTAAGTTTTGCAATTTTATGTTTGTTGATAATATATAAAAATTTGTTGATTTTTATTTAAAGATAGATAAATTTTTGAAGAGGAAGTCAACAACAAAGCCATCATTATCTTTTCAAACATCTGATTTGCATGAGATTGTGTAAACATCTATAAAAATGATATTCTTAAATGTAAACATTAAGAATCTACTAGCAGATCTCAGAAAATGATCTAAAATTTTAAATTATTATTCTATATGATGAAATTAAATGAGCTTACTTATAAAAAGGTCCTTGTTAATTGCACCAATACAATTTTTCACTTGCAAAAGTTGAGCATGTTTTGAGAAAATTTAATCCTGATTGATACAATGAATTCGATAATTGACTAAATACAAGATGTTGTCTATTGTTTGTGCTTTTGCCTTATGAAATCTAAGATTGAAGAACAAAGAGCTGGCAATGCATTTATTACAGAAGAATTTTCAAATGGGAGACAAAAATAGGTTAAAGAATCATATTGGACATTTAAATAGCGCTCATAATCAACCCTAGAGACAATGTCAAATCTTTGATGAATCAAAACCAACACAATGAAGTTGCTACATCAAAGCAATCTGATCAAGTTAAAAGAAAGATTATCATACTCATTTGAATGTAGTTATTGATTGTATTCGATTTCTTTTACACCAAGGTTGACATTTCGTGATCATGATGTATACAAAACATTTAAATAATCAAGGTAATTTTCTTGAGCTTCTACATTTTCTTGCTGATCACAACAAGACATAAGTAAGGTTTTGAAGAATTCTTGTGCAAATCTTAAATTGATAGCATCTAGTATCCAAAAGATATTATTAGAGCTACTGCCAATGAGACTATTAAAGCTATTATAAATGATCTTGGGAATGATTTTTTTACCATCTAGATTTATGAATCACGTGGTATATTAGTTCGAATAGGTTTGCATTATTGAGCATTTTCTTAGTCTTGTTCATGTCTCTAGTAGCATACACTATCACTTAAATATAGCTTTAGTCTTTATTTGCAAAGCATGGTTTATGTTATCGAATACACATACAAGGATTTGATGAAGCTAGTTATATGCAAGGTGAATTTAATGTCTTGAAATGTTTGATCTTAAAAGAGAATGAATTGGCTTTTTATGGACATTGTTTTGCTCATCGATATCAATTGGCACTTGTTGTAAAAAGACATGTTGAAATTGCTTTGTTGTTCAATTTAGGTTACTAACTTATCAAATGTGGTTGGAATTTTATGTAAACGCGAAGATATTCTTTGAGAAAGACATTAGTAAGATGATCAACTATAGATTTGTTAATAAACCAACTAGAGAATATAACATCCTTGTTTATGATATAATTGCAAACTAGCTAGAGTATCAATTATATCAACACAAGCTAAATCCAATTGAACTAACAACATAATGTTTTTCATATCATTATGAATCATATCAAAAAGAGATTTACTTATTAGCATACATTTGCATTAGGTGAATCGGGTCAATAACAATAAGAATTGGGTTATTGCTTTCTATTGCATCCATTCCCAAAATATATATTACAAGCAAGCATATCATATACAAATTTACTTTATATTAGATTGTAGATATTAATTGTTGGCCAAATAATACCATATGATCTGCAATTAAATAAAGCATTTGCTATCTATTATATCCAAAATAGATCAAAGATATATTAACCACACTTTTGGATGCATTTGACAAAGGAAATGGCCCCATTTGATTTGGGGTTAGAAAATAAGATGATTTCATTTTGAAACACTATTTCTAGTTCAGTTTTACTTTAAATTAAAACTAATTAATCAAATAAAAAATGAGATCATCTCAAATTAAATAAAATCTAAAATTTTTGGTGCTTGTGAGTTGTAACTCTTTTTTTCATATTATACAATCCTCTCTTTTCATTAAAAATATATATAACTGATTTTCTTTTAAATTTTCTACATTTTTTTTAAATATTTGAACATTTAAAACCACTTGTAAGAGACAGAAAAAGGGTCTTAGTTGGTTTCTTTGAATTTTTCATTAATTATAGGAAAAATTACTTATAAATTCCTCGAAATTTTTGAATTTCATAATTAGTTCCTTTAATTTCAAAATTACTTTTTAACCCTCAAAGAGTCACGTCAAATTTTTTAAGGGGTTTTTACCTACAACCCTCTGAGATTTGCCTTATTTATCAAAAATACCCCACAATTTCAGTATTTACCTACACCTCTCTCATTTTGAAATTTATTACCTACAACTCCCTGATTGTTACTTAATCATATTTTTTTCAAAAAATTCTACTTTTACCCCTTGTAATTTTATAACTAAATCCCTAAAAATTTTTAACTTCTCATCCTCCACTGAATAAACTCTCAATTAAATTTCAAATTACAAATTTTATATTTATATATTTACAAATAGGCTCCTTGAATTTTTTTAATTTTAAACTAAGTCTAAATTTTAACATGTTTCAAATAAAAGTTTATAAAAAAGACCTTAAATATTTTAAATTTTTTATAAAAAACCCTCCATAAAAATTCAAATTACAAATTTAGTATTCATATATTTACAAATAGACCCCTCGAATATGTTTTTTTAGAAATAAATCCAAAATTTTCCTTTTTTTAATAAAATTTTACAATATCAAAGGTTTTAAAACTTAAAATTTTAAATTATAAGTTTAATATTTGTACATTTATAAATAGACCCCTTGAATAATTTCATTTATAAATACGTCCAAAAATTATTATTTTTTAAATAAAATTTTACAAAAAAGGCATTGAACATTTTAAAACTTAAAATTTTAAATTATAAGTTTAATATTTACATATTTATAAATAGACCCCTTGAATATTTTTATTTATAAATAAGTATAACTTTTATCATTTTTTAAATAAAATTTTATAAAAAAGACATTGAGGGTTTTAAAACTTAAAAATTTAAATTATAAGTCAATATTTATACATTTACAAATAGACACCTTAAATATTTTTATTTATAAACAACTCTAATTTTTTTATCATTTTTTAAATAAAATTTTATAGAAAAGATATTGAAGGATTACAACTTAAACTTTAAATTATAAGTTTAATATTTGTACATTTATAAATAGACCCCTTGAATATATTTTTATAAATAAGTCATATTTTATTATTTTAGAAATAAAATTTTACAAAAAAGATATTGAAGGTTTTAAAACTTAAAATTTTAAATTATAAATTTAATATTTGCATATTTACAAATAGAATAATTGAATATTTTTATTTATAATAAGTCCAGATTTTATTATTTTTTAAATAAAATTTTATAGAAATGATTTTAAAACTTAAAATTTTATTTTAGAAGTTTAATATTTGTGCATTTATAAATAAATTTTTTGAATATTTTTATTTATAAATAAGTCCAAACTTTATTATTTTTTAAATAAAATTTTACAAAAAATACATTGAAGGTTTTAAAACTTAAAATTTTAAATTATAAGCTGAATATTTATATATTTATAAATAGAGCCTTTGAATATTTTTATTTATAAATAAGTTTAAATTTTGACATAAATTTGCTTGAAAATTAATATGAAAAATTTAGCATTTTCTACGATAACATCATAAGTAACATACATAAATTAAAAGGCACACATTCAATTATATAGATACAATATATTTTAATACTATACATCATAATACATACTTTAGAATGCTTACATTTAAAATAGTAATGATGAATATATAGTATATTTGCATGTAAGAATGGAAACAAATATAAAAGTTCACAAAATTATTGTGACTAGATGTGTGCCTTTTAACTTGTGTATATTACTTATGATATTATCGCAGAAAATACTCAATTTTTTATATTAATTTTCAAGAAAATTTATATCAAAATTTGGACTTATTTATAAATAAAAATATTCAAGGGGTCTATTTATAAATATAAAATATTAAACTTATAATTTAAAATTTAAAATTTTAAAAACTTCAATATCTATTTTGTAAACTTTTTTTAAAAGATAAAATTTTGACTTATTTATAAACAAAAATATTCAAAAGGTCTATTTATAAATGTATAAATATTAAACTTATAATTTTAAATTTTAAATTTTAAAATCTTCCATGTCTTTTTTTGTAAACTTTTATTTAAAAAATGATAAAGTTTGGACTTATTTATAAATATAAATATTCAAGGAGCGTATTTATAAATGTACAAATAGTAAATTTATAATTTTAAAATTTTCCATGTCTTTTTTGTAAAATTTTATTTAAAAATGATAAAGTTTGGACTTATCTTTTTATAAAAAATATTCAAAGGGTCCGTTTGTAAATATATAAATATTAAACTTGTGACTTAAAATTTTAAGTTTTAAAACCTTCAATGTCTTTTTCATAAAATTTAGACTTATTTATAAATAAAAATATTCAAAAGGTTTATTTGTAAATATAAAAAAAATATGATAATTATAATTTAAAATTTAATTAAAAGTTTATTTATAAATATTTGGGAGAAAAAATAGAGGGTAAAAAGTTAAGAATCTTAAGGATTTAGTTGTAAAATTATGGAGGATAAAATTAAAGTCTTTGAAAAAAAATTTGATTAAATAACAATCAGTGGGTTGTAGATAATAAATTTCAAAAGAATGGAGGTGTAGGTAAATACTGAAATCACAGGGGGTTTTTAGTAAATAAAAAAAAATTTTGGGGGTTGTAGGTAAAAATCTCTTTTTTAAAAAAACCCCTAATGTACCCTCTCTTTTAATTCTAATATATAAACATAATTACCAATTTATAAACATATATCTTGATATATAAACAAAATTCTTAATAAATAAATATAACTATCAATCTATAAACAAATATTTTGATATATAAATATAACTCCCAATATATAAACACATCTCTCAATATATAAATAGAATTACTAATATATATAATTATTTTAGCCTATATATAAATATTTTGCCCCATATATAATTATTTCAATCCATGTATAAATACTTTATTACATATATAATTATTTTACTTATATATAAATATTTTACTCATATATAATCATTTAAATACATATATATGCTTTAAACTCATATATAACTATTTGAACCTATATATAAAATACTTTATTTTTTATATAATCATTTCAACTCATATATAAATACTCTCTCTCTCTCTCTCTCTCTCTATACACACACACACACACACACACACACACACATATATATATATAAACTTTATTCTATATATAATTATTTCAAATCCATATATAATTATTTTAACATATATATAAGCTCTAAACCCATATAAATTATTTTAACTTATATATAAATATTTTATTTTAGAATAAAATAATTTATCCTAAAATTTAAAAATACAAAAAAGAACGACATGATGGAGGTGAAGAAGTTATTGTTAGAGAGATTTAATGTGATAGTGTTGCATAATGGTGGTACGACGGGTGCAAAGAGGTGGGGAGGGAAAGAGAAGGACGAAGAAGGATAAAGAGAGGGAAGGCAAAGGAGAGCGAAATAAGTGGTAGTGTGATGGGTGTGATAAGGAGGAGAGAGAAGGAGGAGGAAGAGGAGAGAAAAGAAAAAAGGAGGAATAGAGGGAAGGAGATGATGGTTTGACGAGCATGAGGAGAAAATGGGAGGAGGAGGAGGAGGAGGAAAAGGAAGGAGGTGATGGTGCGACTGGTACAATAAGTAGAAAAGGAAAGAAGGAGCAAAAGCATAATTGTGGTGATGGTGGTGGTGTGACGGGTGTGACAAGAAGGAAGTGGTGGTACGATGGATGCAAAAAGGAGAGAGAAGGAGGAAGAGAAAGAGAAGCACGATGGTGGTGGTGCGACAGAGGCGACATGAAAAAAAGAGAAAAATATGAAGAGCAAAATAATGATGGTGGTGGTTGTGGTATTACATGGTAGTGCAACAGACGTGACAATGAGAAATGAGAAGGAAGAGGAAGAAAAAGAAGGAGAAGACGGAGCATGGTGGTGTGACGAGTGCAACAAAATAAAAAGGGATGGAGAAGGAAAATAAAGGAGGATAATAATAGGAGGAGGAGAAGTAAAAAGAAGGAACATGAAAGATGTGGTGGTATAATGAAATAGAAAAAAAAATGAAAGACAAGAAGAAAAGAAAGAAAAGAAAAAACAAAGAAAGAAGAAAAAAAAAGGAAGAAAAGGACAAAAACTGGGGCAGCCAAAGCTCTGCATGCCTCCACATGCCCATAAAAATTTTTGGGCTAATTACCTACACCCCCCCTAATTTTGCTAATTACGAAAAACCATCCGTAATTTCCGTAATTACCTACACCCCCCCACCCTTTTCAAAATATTTACCTATACCCTCCTGATTATTATTTAATCAAAATTTTCTCCAAAAATTTCGATTTTACCCTCCGTTATTTTTACAATTAAACTCCTAAAAACTTATTATTTATTATTTAACTTTCAGATATTTGCAAATAACATCCCAAATTAGTTATATTTACAAAAAACCCTATGAAATTTTTAGTTAAATCTCCGCGCCATTTGCACTATAGCCCTAACGAGCTCTCGCTGCTCTGCCCCCGTGCCGTCGCTCTACCGCTCGCCCGCGCAGTGCTACCCCCCGCGCCGTCGCTACCCCGCCGGCGAGAAGATCGGTGTCTGAACCCCAACCCCCCCCCCCCTCTCGCGCGAGTAGATCGGACTCCTTCTGCCTCGGTAAGTGTCTTTCCTCCTGCTCGCAAGTGCTGGCGTGAGGGTACGCGGCGCAGACACTCGTGACCAGCACCTAGCCCTGGGCGTCCGCGCTCTCACGCCTTCGCACTGACATTTGCGAGCCGCACAGCCCCACCCCCCTCGCCCCCGAACCCCACCCTGGGGGGTGTGGGCGGCGACTCTCAAAGGCTGGCGCGATGGTGTGTAGGTGCGGATGCCCGAGGCCGAGTGGCGGTCTCAGGTGTCCACACCACGCACCCTCGCGTCGGCATCAATGAGCCACCCCCCTTCTTTCGTGCTTGAGGCCGGCGAGGATGCGCGAAGAAGAAGGGTGGGGGGGGGGGGGGTGCGGCTCTCAGAGACCGGCGCGATGGCGCGCTAGAGCAAACACTTGAGGCCAGGTGCCAGTCTCGGGCGTCCGCGCTAGCGTCTGTGAGCCGCCCCACGTTCCTTCGTGCCCGAGGTCGATGAGGACACGCGAAGAAGAAGGGGGGCGGCTCTTAGTAGCCGATGCGATGGCGCGCTAGCGCGGGTGCCCAAGGCCGGGTGTCTGTCTCGGGCATCCGCGCCGCACACCCTCGTGCAGGCATCTACGAGCCGCCCGCCGCCCGACGGCCTCGAAAGCCCCCTCGCCCCCCTTTTCAAAATATTTACCTATACCCTCCTGATTATTATTTAATTAAAATTTTCTCCAAAAATTTCGATTTTACCCTCCGTTATTTTTACAATTAAACTCCTAAAACTTATTATTTATTATTTAACTTGCAGATATTTGCAAATAACATTCCAAATTAGTTATATTTACAAAAAAGCCTCTGAAATTTTTAGTTAAATCTTCACACCATTTGCACTATAACCCTAACGAGCTCTTGCTGCTCTGCCCTCGTGCCGCCGCTCTACCACTCGCCCGCGCAGTGCTACCCCCCGTGCCGTCGTTGCCCCGCCGGCGAGAAGATCGGTGTCTGAACCCCAACCCCCCCGCGCGCGAGTAGATCAGACTCCTTCTTCCTCGGTAAGCGTCTTTCCTCCTGCTCGCAAGGGCCGGCGTGAGGGTGCGCGGCGCAGACACTCATGACCAGCACCCAGCCCCGGGCGTTCGCGCTCTTGCGCCCTCTCATCGGCATTTGCGAGCCGCACAGCCCCAACCGCCTCCCCCACGAACCCCACCCTGGGGGGTGTGGGCGGCGACTCTCAAAGGCCGGCGTGATGGTGTGTAGGTGCGGATGCCCGAGGCCGAGTGGCGGTCTCGGGTGTCCGCACCATGCACCCTCGCACCGACGTCTACTAGCCACCCCCCCTTCCTTCGCGCTTGAGGGCGGCGAGGATGCGCGAAGAAGAAAAGCGGGGGGGGGGGGGGGGGGGGGAGGGGTGGGTGCGGCTCTCAGAGGCCGGCGCGATGGCACGCTAGCACGGACGCTTGAGGCCAGGTGCCAGTCTCGGGCGTCCGCGCTGGCGTCTGCGAGCCGCCCCACGTTCCTTCGTGCCCGAGGCCGGTGAGGACACGCGAAGAAGAAGGGGGGCGGCTCTTAGTGGCCGGTGCGATGGCGCGCTAGCGCGGGTGCCCAAGGCCGGGTGTCGGTCCCGGGCATCCGCGCCGCACACCCTCACGCAGGCATCTACGAGCCACTCGCCGCCCGACGGCCTCGAAACCCCAACCACCCCCCCTCCCCTCTTCTCTCCCCAACCCACCACAATCCCTCTATCTGTTTCTTGATTTTTAATGATTTTGTATTAAATTTAAACTAATTTTTGATGTTGTGTATTTACATATGTTCCTCTCATGTTGTTACATATTTTACAGATGTCTGATTCGGAATATCTTGTATGATTAGTGTTTCGTTATGGAGGATATTGGAAGGAAGTAGAACATACTTAAAGAAGAAAATATATATTTGGTAGACATAAATCTTTATTGATTGATACAAATAAGTACTCATTTGCAGAGTTATGCACTGAAATCTGTAAATTGGTCAAAGTAAGGACAAATGAGTTACTTGTGATCAAGTATTTACTTCCAAATAGCACTCCTCCAACTTATATGTCAATCAATAGTGAAATTCAGCTGCAAGCAATGTGGACAGTGATAAAAGACTTAAAATATAGCAATATCTATATATCAATGGAAGACATAAGCGATCCCTTATCAGCGGTTTCTGCACTAAGGTTGACTCCTTTGACTCCTACATTTGGCACATCACAGTATGGCCAAAGGAATTTATGTCACGAGAATCTTCTGAGTATCATAGTGTACAAAGAGATGAGTATATTGACTCAAATTTAGATGTTTGTCATTCTGATTCTAGTTTTCACAGTCTGAATTTTTCTTCTGATGATAATGAAGATGAGGAGGAGGAGGATGATAATGATGATTCAGTGGCTGAGTAAGAGGAAGATGATATAAGACAAGGCGAAGAAGAAGGAGTAGAAGACAGAGCAGAAGATGATCTACTACCTTTACTTGAAGATAATTTGAATGATAATATTCTGAAAAAAGGAGACATATTTGAGGATGTATATGCATTCAGAATGAATCTTAGACAGTATTGTATTGTGCACAAATTTCAGCCTTTATTTGTGAAAAATGAACGTAACAGAGTAACAGTCAAATGTGCTTCTGTGAATTACCCATGGAGGCTTCATGCTTCAGAGAGATCTTATGGTTCTGGTTTTCAAGAAAAAAAAAATAGAATCAGTTTATACATGTAGTACTGTCAATACTTCTGAAAATAAAATGGCAAGTGCTCAATGGGTAAGTAACCAAGTTTTGCATTGGATGTATGTTGATAAGCAAATCATAGTCAAACAAATACAAAATTTGATGAATGATAAATACAATCTTAAGCTGACTTACATGCAGGCATGGAGGGGAAAAAACTATACTTACAAGGTTATTCATGCCAATAAAGAAAATTCTTTTAATTTATTTTATTCGCTTAAGGCAGAGTTGGAGAGAAGGAATTCTGGTAATATTGTGCACTTTACTCAATGTCCAGATATGTCTTTCAAAAGATATTTTCTGTCACTACATGTTTGTAGGAGAGCTTTTCTTACTAGATGTAGACCTATATTGGGAGTTGATGGATGCTTCTTGAAAGGTAAATATAAAGGCACATTATTTTCAGTTTGTGAAATTGACGGGGAGAATAACCTAATTCTAGTTACATATACAGTTGCAGAATTAGAAACATACCAATCTTGGTTATGGTTTCTATATAACTTGCAACAGGTTATAGGAAATTTGGATAGCTTGGTTATTATTTCAGATAGACAGAAGGGTCTTTTTGATGCTGTGAAGAATATCTTCCCACATACTGAGCATAGAGTTTGTATAAAAAATGTGATTGCAAACTTCAAAAGATTATACCCTGGGTAAAGGTTAGAAAATTTGGTTTTTAATGCTTCAAATATATTTTTGCCTACTAAATTCATCAAGTACATGGAGAGGATTAAATAACTATTCATACCAACTTAGCAGTACATGAAAGAAATAAATAATTTTGTATGAAGTAGAAGTCATTTTGATCATTCAGTAAAATGTTATTATGTGACTAACAATATTTATAAGTCATTTAACAGTTTCATTCAGGATGACAGAGAATTTTCCTTTCTTGAATTACTTGATTTCATCAAATAGAAGATAATGGTAAAATTTGCCACAAGAAAAATGAAGTATCCCACTAGTCTGGAAAGCTAGTGCCAAAAATAGAAGCTTTTATTAGGAAAGTTTCACAGGCACGTGGCGGATATCATATTTGGAGTTCTTCTGATGATATTTCAGAAGTCAGTAATCTTGCAGGCCGATGGATTATGGACATAAGGTAGAAGATTTGTGACTGTAGGCAGTGATAGCTGACTGGAGTGCCTTGTATTCATGGTATTGTTACTCTTCTTGATGTTCGTCTTGATCCAATTGATTTTGTTGATAACTACTACACTCTAGAGACATACAAAAGAATATATGATGTCCCTGTCACTTTATTGCCAAGCAAGCAATTTTGGGTGTCTGTGTCAAATGCTATGCAAGTGCTTCCTCCACATTCAAGAAGATAACCTGATAGGCCTAAGAAGAAAAAGATTAAAGATCCAATGGAAACATCAAGTAAAATGATATATACTTGTAGTAGATATGGTCAGGTGGGATACAACAAGAGAGCGTGTAAAGAGATTCTTGGATTACAACAACAAATTGAAGCTTCTGGATCTTACAGCAATCAACAATCAGTGAGAAACTAATATATAAGAGGACATGGCAGGGGAAGAGGAAGGGAAAGGTCTAGCGTGATGACTTCAAATTTCAGTATGCATTTACCATGTGAGTTTTTCTTAAAAAAAATGGATAATTTTTTATCTTATTTTATGTGATTTTGAAATAATATATCAATAAATATCACTGTGTTTTTTTCAGGAAGTTCATCAGATGTTGGATGATGTCCTCCATATGATTTTTGAATTGTAATGTTATGATTTTCCAACTTTTATTTGAGAATTTCTTAGGTTATGCTGACACTTTCACTTCATTGCTCTAATATTCATATTATATTGATTGCTCAATATGAGGTTATTTAATAGTTATTCCTTCTTATCAAGTACGCATGTAGGGTTATCAAAGTATGTTACTGTCAACATAGATGACATTGAAATTGCTAGATTTCAAGAAGGTGATGAGATATTATTGGAAACCATAAAAGCCAGAGGCTTAATTAATCCTTCTAAAAGAGAAAGACGTCTACCTTCGAAAGTAAGAATGGAATGTGACATTTTGATTTAGATGCAAGTTTAGCAATTTCTGTAATCTAATGGAGTCATTCATTTTTTTCCTTCCAATTTTTATGTAGATACTAGGCGATGGGGATATGGGGATCTGACTGTCAGGTTGGACATAAAAGCATGGGCCTTTTTTGTAGTAGTAAAAGAGAAGCTTGAGGCTGCAATGCTATGCGGGGAACACCTTAAAGCAAGAGATTTCTGATAAATGTTATTTGTTTTCTACTTCATTTTGGTGAGTGACATATATAAAGAATTGTTTTCTGTCATTTGACATGGATCAGGATTGCGCTGCATAGTATTCTTGTGCGTGGTACACTTAGATTCCTATGCAGAAAAAGTGCTAGTTTTTGTTCGCAAATATCAAGCAGCAATGAGTGTTTTTTGCAATTTGAACAAAATGATAGTTTTTCCAATGTTTTTCCAATATCACAGGGAGTAATATGTCATTTTTTCAATTTAAATATAATTAAATTTAAACTGAAAAATAAAATAAGTTTGAATTTTTGATTTTCGGTTTAAAATTTCAAATTACAAGTTTAATATTTGTACATTTATAAATAGACCCCTAAAACATATTTATTTATAAATAAGTCTAATTTTTATTATTTTTTTGAAACAAAATTTTTTAAAGAAGACATTGGAAGTTTTAAAACTTAAAATTTGAAACTACAGGTTTTATATTTCTACATTTACAAAATAGACCCCTTGAATATTTTTTTATAAATAAGTCTAAATTTTAATCATTTTTAAAATTAAATTTTACAAAAAAGATATTGAAAGTTTTAAAACCTAAAATTTAAAATTACAAGTTTAATATTTGTACATTTAAAATAGACCATTTGAATATTTTTATTTATCAATAAGCCCAAATTTTATTTATTTTAAAACAAAATTTTACGAATAAGTTATTGAAGGTTTGAAAACTTAAAATTTAAAATTACAAGTTTCATGTTTGTACATTTTCAAATAGATCCCTTGAATATTTTTATTTATAAATAAGTCTAAATTTTTTATCATGTTTTAAATAAAATTTTACAAAAAACACATTGAAGGTTTCAAACTCAAAATTTATAATTACAAGTTTAACATTTGTACATTTAAAAATAGACCCCTTGAATATTTTTATTTATCAATAAGTCTAAATTTTATTTTTTTAAAACAAAATTTTACGAATAAGTTATTGAAGGTTTAAAAACTAAAAATTTAAAATTACAAGTTTCATGTTGTACATTTACAAATAGACCCCTTGAATTTTTTTATTTATAAATAAGTCTAAATTTTTTATCATATTTTAAATAAAATTTTACAAAAAAGATATTTAAAGTTTTAAAACTTAAATTTAAAATTACAAGTTTAATATTTATACATCTAAAAATAGACCCCTCAAATATTTTTTTATAAATAAGTCTAAATTTTATTTATTTTAAAACTAAATTTTACGAATAGACCCCTTGCCGGCCGTCCCCACACTCTCGCCGGGGGCCTCGGCTGTCCGCACCTGCTCGCCGGCCTCGAGCGTCCGCATACGCTCACTGGCCTCGGGCGTCCATGCCTGCGCGCCGCCGCCTACGCGCTCTCAGCCCTTGCCGCCCTCGCGGATATTTTTATAAATAAAAATATTTCATGGGTTTATTTGTAAATGGTTTCGGAGAAATTTTTTTTATAAATTTGAATAATTTCGGGGTGTTATTTGCAAATATTCAAAAGTTAATAATAAATAATAAATTTTAGGGGTTTAATTGTAAAAATAACGGAAGGTAAAATCAGAATTTTTGGAGAAAATTTTGATTAAATAACAATCAGGAAGGTATAGGTAAATATTTAAAAAAAAAAGGATGGTATAGGTAATTACGAAAATTATGGAGGATTTTCGTAATTAGCAGAAATTACTGGGGGTGTAATTAGCCCAAAATTTTTAAGGGTTCAATACAGTAACGAAGGGTAAGAAAATGACTGAAAGGTAATTTTGAAAATTGAAAAAACTAATTATAAAATTCAGAAATTTTGAGGGAGTTATTGGTAATTGGTTTAATTATAACATAAAATAAGTAGTGTTTTAAATACGGTTTGGAACAAGGTTTATCGTTTCGGTTTCGGTTTCGGTTTCGGGACCCAGCGAAACCGATACGTTTCGGCCGTTTCGGTTTCAGTTTCGGCCGTTTCGGTTTCGGTCGAAAGATTTTTTAAAATTATTAATTGGGTGTTGATCAGAGTTTGACTATATTTTGACTGTACTTTGACTTCAAATTAAAAATATGATAAAATATTAAAAAAAATTTGGAAAAATTTGAAAAATTAGGAACGAATTTATACTTAATATTACCATAATATTAAATATTATTTTAGTTAATTAATATTAATTTTGATAGTTAGTCACTAATATTGTCTACTTTTAATATATATTAGTATATTAAAAAAACATATAAGAAATAACATGAATATGATTAAAAGTTAAAATTAGCATAAGCACATTTAACTTTTCATTAAAATGTACTTCACACATACATAATTTTATAAATTTTAAGATAATACATCATAATCATCATTAGTTGAGTTTGGAACATCTGTGTGTGGAACTACAAATTCAGTACCTGGATGATCCGGATGAGCATTTGTAGACATATGAGTCAGAACAACTAGTTCTGCGCGATCTCGTGGCAGCGGTTCTGAAGTATAATCATATATCGAATGTCTAAAATGAAAATCATATTTTGACTAAAATTTAACTTTATTTCAATTATTTTTTAACTTTAAATTAAAAAAATTATAATATGTTTAAAAATTTAAAAAAATAATGAATAATTACGTAAAAAATATTATGTACGTGAACAGTATCTGACAGAAATCGATACTGACGCCGAAATCAAATTAGCGATAGTGTTGGCCTCAGTGTAAGGCCGGCTTCATCTTGCGGAAGTATGTGTCAGGTCGGTGAGGACGCGAAATAGGCGATAGAGTGCCGATAAACCAGCGAGTGCGCATGGCCCTTGGGCTTGGACACGAAACCAGCGCTAGTTCCTCTCTCCGCCCCCCGCCCCTACCCCCCCCCCCCTCCCCCTCCCCCCGGCGGCGCGCCCGCCCGCCCGCCCGCCCGCCTGCCCGCCCGCTCGAGCCCGCGAGCTCCCACCTGCCGGGCTACGAGCCGCGAACTCCCCCCGCCCCGCCGCCGAGACCGCGATCCCGCCCAGCCGCCCGTCCGGGCTAGAGCCCGCGAGCTCCCGCCCGCCGCGGCTCGAGCCCGACGAGCTCCCGCCCCCCGCCCGGGCTCGAGCCCGGCGAGCTCCCGCCCGCCCGCCGCTCCCGAGCCCGGCGAATCCCGCCCGCCCGTCCCGGGGCTCGAGCCCGCGAACGCCGTCCCGCCCGCCCGCGCGCTCGGCCCGGCGAGCTCCCGCCGCCGCCCGGGCTCAAGCCCGGCGAGCTCCCGCCTCCCGCACTCAAGCCCCCGAGCCCCGCCCGGGCTCGAGCCCGGCGAGCTCCCGCCCGCCCGCCCGGACTCGAGCCCGGCGAGCTCCCGCTCCCGCGCGCTCGTCAGCACGCGTTCCCGCCCGCGCTCCGGCAAAGATGAACAGTAATTATAAACAGTAAACCCTAACCGAAACGAAAAATTAGGTGTCGGTTCGGGACCGGCCGAAACCGCGAACCATGGTTTGGAAAGCACCGGCCCACAGGCCTACTGCTTCAGGCACGCAAGCGTCGCTGCGTTTCGATCTGCGCGGCTTTCTCAAAGAAAAAAGGAAAATCTTCTCCCGGTAGTCACAGAGGAAGGAAACAAAGGCGCCGGGATGCTGCAGATCCGGCTGAGCAAGGCGGCGCCAGGTGAGGCTGGAGCGGGGGCAGCGACGAGGCCCCCCGCGGCCGCGGAGACGGTGACAGTGGCTTGCCCGGACCACCTGGTGATCGCCGACCTTCCCGTGGCCAAGAGCCTCGGGGCCGTCACCTCATCCGCCGCCCCTGCTGTCCGCTCCATCGGCCGCCGCTCCCGACGCCTCGCTGGCGAGCGCGTCCACTTCTGCGTCCGCTGCGACTTCCCCATCGCCGTCTATGGCCGCCTCGTGAGCCCCCCGATACTCTCCCTCCATATTTCTCTTCTTTCATTTCAAATATAACTTGGAAATTCGTCTATTTTGTTGGATTTCTTCATCTTTCATGGAAAATTAGGGCTTTGTGATGCATAAGATGTTTTTAGGGTTTCTTCAGAAACGAGAAAGGTACAATAGGATTTTGGTTGTCATCTACCGTTCTCCTTGTAGTGACCGTAATTTGTGTATGCATGGGCTGCGATGCTTTGCTGCAACTTGAATGAAGCAGTTCTCTTGGGATCATTAATGCTGTTGTTGTCCAGTGATTACCTGTTTCAAGTTTACTACTATGGTATGGGTCATGTATGTTTTCGTGATAAACCACATATGGTCGGCATTCTTTGTTTCTTGAAATAATGCTTTTGGTTGTCTTCATAATGTATCTGTAAACATGATAAAATATATATTTTGGACGGTTGCATTTTAATGATACTAGATCAAAAGGCAATGGTTGAAAAACACCTAGGAAGTGTTTATTTCTTTATTGCTGTTGTTTTGAGTCATATTTAGGGTTTTTAGTCTATGTTTGAGCTTAAAAGAGTTAGAAATTGATTTAGGTCCATATACCTGTTATGGCAGCACTTGCTTTGAGGTTATTCCTGCGTTAATTCTCAGTACCAGCTGCCAGCTGAGTAGGGGGTAAATCCCACTTACCTCTTGGAAGATTGGGTTAAGATGGTGAACACTAGTTATAGTTATTCTACCCTTGAAGTGGAATAACTCTTATCCCCTCACAGGCCAACTACTAAACCCTCTTAAATCCACCAAAATAACCGAACACTCCATAGTAAATTTAACTTCTACTTCCACTTAGCCTCCCTTAGTGTTTGAGAAATTGGGTTAATTTTATTCTGTTTGCCTAACACCAACTCTAACCTCCCTTCCACTTAAACTCCCTTACCCAAGTTGCCAAACAGGCCTTGTGGCTATAATTTCAGTAGTTGACCTTGAGATGGGGGTAACTTACAGCTGACTTCAGTTTTTTTCAGTTTTTGTTATGTATGCTATCTTAATTATTTTTTGAAAGTCTAGGTTTGAAAGGGCGAAGTGACTGGAGTACAGTTCTGTGATGTCTGCTTTATAAAATGGATTTGGCTGTTGAAAGATTGGGGTTTTTTTGTCACTTGATCAAAATAGTTCCAATTTTTTCCTGTCAAAGTCAACACACTTCTGTGAGGCACTTCCTAGGAAGTAGCCCAATTGTCTAGGCTTTTAGTTGGAACTGCTCTTAGACTAAATGATAAGATAGATTAATCCAAAACTCTCTATAAAACCTTCTCTAATATTAGTTATTTTTGTTTATGCTCATGTGTTTTCTATTTTTGCACAGTTGCATCGATAAAAAAATGGCTATGAGGCTGACATATGATAGGGCTAATTTATATTATTTGATGCTAGAAATAAAATGACTGAATCATTTAGATGAAGTTGCAAACAGTTCACACTTTTTAAAGAATAAAAGGTGAGAAACAGAATGTGTCCCTACAAAACTCAACATTAAATTTCAGATTCGCTTCAAAGACAACCAATCAACTAAACTGGTTGAAGAGAAGCTCCGTTCAACTGCTTTTACCACTTGAAGTCCAACATTGGTGCAACCAAATACACATTATAAGTTGAAATTCCTTCTATTCTCTGTCTTTCTTTAATCCATAAGAAAGATTTGTGCATTGTGCTCATAGTTCATTGGCTTCAAAGGTCAAATTATAATCTATATGCTGATTTTGGATATATATATTATATTTTATGTTCTAATTTGGAAATATACTTTTGTCATTATTTACTGTTTTATGTTTGGAATGCATCTCCAAACTTGACCAATTATATATTTTGGTAATTATTTTAGGATGATGCATGATCAAAAGGAGATCACCAAAAATGCTAAAGATGTTGTTTGTCCTGTATTATAGTGTTCTGGAGTCATATTTTAACTTTTTTTGATCAATTTTTGAGTTTAAATGAGTTGATGACTGATCTAGACTCAAAAAAAGTGTCGACTATGATGGGAAACGAGAGACTCTTTTCATTCAAGACCTATCATTGCCCAATCTTCAATAACCATCTTTTTTTTTACTTTAGTCATCTTTTGAAACCCTAAATTTAAAAATAACTTACATAAGAAATAAAATAACTAATGCTACCCATAACTTTTGTCTAGACCCAAGCAGTTTTGGAGGCATGAATGATGAATAGGGCTTCGAGTGAAACCCCATTCTGACTAGGTGGAGCATTTTCAAGTTGATATAATCCTACAAAGAAGCAAACTTGTTATTAAGACTATAGAATGAGGGCACCACTAAACGACAATAGATAAGAAAAAAATATTTTAAATATGTAATAAGAAATTTCATGTTCAACTAGTTATAAATGTAACTTTATATATCACCATTGTCTAAAGAAGTTACTTATGGTTTGACATGAATATAAGAAATTTGATTGATTGTTTAGTTTGTGATCCCTCCATACGAGGTTTTGCTTCCATTTTTTTTTGTTTGACATAGTCTGATGTAATAAATGAGGCCATATCTAGATTTTATTTCTCTTGTAACAAAATGTTGTATTATTATTTTGGATTTTTTTTTACATAAAATCCCCTATAAATATGATTAATTATACAAAACCCACTCCACAAGTTATGACTGCTACAAAGCTTCTTTTTCCCCTTCTAAACCAAGATTTAAATCAGGGAAATTTATTTGGATACTTTTTTAAATAAAATTAAAAATATAAATATTGAAGTAGTAGATAAAGAAGAAAAAAAAAGTCGTTGTGGAGAAGGTTTCCAAGGCAGTTGTGTGGGCCACAGAGAAAGGAGAAAAAAGAGACCGAAAAGGAGGAAGAGAAGGGGCAGAAGCGGGGACTTGCTAGGCTGCTCGATAAGGTTGATAAGTTCCTTTCAATTATTTAGCCGTGAATATAACCATTATAATTGAGACAAGATAGCCACATTGAGTTTTTTGTTTTTTGCATAACCTAGAGTTTTTTATTCTGTGTTTGGTCTAGTAAAATTGTTTCTTAAGTTCGAAGCTAATTTAAATTGATTGACATTAATTAGTCAATTCTGTAGAAGTAACATCAGCTATTAAGTATAGATGTCAATGTTGTTAAAATCGAACTCATATTAGAGGAAATATTCCTTTTACCCCCATCACATTTTTTTTTTTCCTCTTAAATCCAAGTGACATTTTTCCTTGTTAAAAATCTCTTGAAGCTATATAAAATTTTCAAAACTCATGAAAAATAACTAATGTGGTATTGCTATTTTGACAAAAAAAAAACTGTAGAGTGGACTTTTGCTCTAGAGTGAACTTTCGCTTCTATATCTATCTCTTTCTATGCGACATTGAATTTGCCTTTCTCCTCAACAAGATTGACGCCTTGCTCTCTCTTGCGTTACACTCAACTCTGCTACCCCGTGTCTGCACAAACGGCTTGTCTTCTCTCGCTATAGGCTCGGGTGAGGACGAAGTGGGATCCGTCGAAACGGGTGACGATGAAGGCGAGGATGAGGAGGGCGATGAGGATGACCATATAAAAGAGGTAGGTGGTAAAGAGATAAGGACGGACCCAAACATTGTTGACGAAGTCGACAAGAGAGATGAGGAGGACGCCGGACTTATACTTTGGGGATGACTTTTGCTTTCGAGTAAATGAATAGATAAGTATAAAAATATGAATACATAAGTATAAAAAAATAAATACATAATAAAATGAATATATATATAAAAAAATTGAATATTTATGAATAGAAAAATGAATATATATGCGTAGAAAAATGAATATATATGCATGAAAATGAAGGTTTAGAGCGGAAATTCGCTGGGCCCTAGAGCGGTTTTCGTTTTGAATTTTTATATCTTTAACTCTTTAGAATAAAAGTTCACTGTAGAGCCCAATGAACTTCTGTTCTAAAGTTTTGTTTTCAAACATAAGTATTCATTTTCTTACATATATGTGGTCATTTCTTTATTCATAAGTATTTTGTTTTCTGTACATATGTATTTATTATTTTGTGTTCATTTTCCTATATTTATGTATTCATATTCATACACTTATATATTCATTTACTTGAAAGTGGAAGTCCGTGAGTTTCTAAAGCGGAAGTTCACTAGTCACTTATCATTCTTGGCATTCTCCTCCTCGTCTCTTTCGTTGACTTCATTTATGCCATTTGGGGTCCGCCCTTATCTTCTCGTCACTTGCCTCTTCTACATGGTTGTCCTCATTGCCCTTGTCCTTGTCTTTGTTTTCGTTGTCACTTGTCCCACGGAGCCTATTTCGTTCTCGGCCACACCTACAGTGAGAGAGGGTGAGGCATTTGTGCAAACACAAGATGGCGGAGTTGCATGCAGCGCGAGAAGGAGAGAGGCGGTTGATGTCACACAAGAGGAGGGAAATATGAAGGTGGAAGTCTGCTCTATGGTCAATTCCTTTTGCTAAAGCAGCAATGCCATATCTAGACCCAATTATGCAAGCAAAAACCTGATATAAATTTCCTAAATAAAACTATTTTAAAACTATTTGGTGCTATTAAGGCTTAAAATCAGTATACGAACCCTAAAACCCAAAGATGGCTGAATTTGTGAGAAGGGCAATTGATCTGAACTGCAAAAAAATTTGGTTCACATTTGAATATTTGATTAAATCATGAAGTAGTTGATTTTGACAATGTTGAGGTACAGATGGTTGGATTTTACAACACAAGTGTATTTCCTGCCAAATTATTGTAAGTGGAGGAAAGTTTGCTGAGTTATCTTCAATATTCGATATAATCAATGGAAAGGATTTGACTATTCAGAAATGGTGTGTTTTATGTGCTTTGTGTTAAATGGAAGAGACATGTTGCAATAATCAGATAAGAAAGCTAGTCCTTCGTTGAATTCATGTCTCATTATTCATAATTAGCTGACACATATTTCTTATAGCATGTAAATTACTTGTTGATTTGATCAAACATGCTCGAAGTTGATGTCTAATGTCAATCTTTGAAGCTAGAAAAAAAACATGCCCCTTAACAAACTTTGAAAGTTATACAGTAGAAGGATGGGTTTGTTTTGCATATATTGAGATAATGTATCCCAGTCTGTTAGGCTTTTTGTAGAGCTTTCTATGGTTTTTAGCTTGTTATTCTATAATTATCATATCTAAATTCATGAACTGGGAAATATTCCTTTATTCTCCTGTTATTCATGGGAATTTTCAGTGGCCTGTGATAACTCATCCTTTTTCTCCAGATTTTGTGTGCTTTCTCTTGCACAAGCATCTTTTTATGAATAACATCTTTAGCTCATGAAAGGACCTGAAATTCTTTCCTTTATGTTATTTTCATGCATTACTAGTTTTGGATCAACAAGTCAGTCTTTATATGACAGTCAGAGGCCCCACCTGTTATTGCATCATTTTAATCAATGACAGACCATCTTTTGGTTTATTTTTGGCAGGTCATTGGTAGTTCTTCAATCGATCCATAACTTCTACTTAAGGTCTAACATTTCAAGGATGCCTTTGACATTTGCATAAAAAATGATTTAAAATGTGACAAATTTTTTGAACTTGTGTTCTTGTGCCTAGTTTCTTACTGATTATAGACTATAATTGTCAGATATATTTGTAACTGAACATATAGTTAAGAAGTCTTTTGCCTGCATGAATTAGCTACTTAGTGCTGTTTCTGGTTCTTTGCAGATCCCTTGTGAACATGCATTTTGTTTGACATGTGCAAGGAGTGATTCCAGCTGCTATATGTAAGCCTTCATTTCTATGTGACTAGACAAATGCATTTTTAATGCCTATTATGTATTATGGTTTGTACTATCTCATAGTTTGAGACTCTATAAGAACTGCAATTATTCTGAAAAATATTGCTTAAAGTTTTACTCTAAATGTTTCTGCGCTGATTATACCTTACTTTATATGCTGATGACGTGGTTTTTGTATCAATGGACAATCGAATTGTTTGCTATCAACTAATTGGTTTTTTTAGTTGAGACACATCTAAGTTGACTAAAAATTTGGGGTGTCATAATTCTGGCGGTGATGTTGTGGCTTGTTTGTGGATTTGTAGTGATATGTTATGTTCTACATATTACCACAGAAGTAGGCTTTTATCTACCATTCTTGTTACCTTCTTAGGACAGAAAAACTGATTGTTGCCCTTTTGATTTTGTTTCACTAATGGCATGTCCTGTGAGCTTAAGGTTGCACATACTTGTTCTTTTGCATCTAATCTCAATGGATAATTGCTAAGTTTTTTCCATTTTATTTTTATGATGTATTATTAGATGTTCTTTTACTAAATAATTTCTTTTCAAATTGTGTTAGAAATGACTGGTTGCATTCAATACATTAGGGAACTCCATTGAAAGCAAAAGCAAAACTAGTTCAATACAAATGGGCTGTGAAAGTGTTGATTCCCACTATTTTTCAGACTCTGTTCATATTTATCTCGTCATTATTTAATAGGATTTTCCACTTTGTGGGTTTTCTTGGCTTTCATATGGAGTGTTGAGATCTATTATGTATTGCAAGTGTTTATAACATTGCTGTAGTCATTATCGTTTGTGCTGTCAAATTTGAAGTCTTTGATGGTGTTGGCAAGGTTTTTGCATGAGATAATCCTCAAGTTTCTTTGGACGTTGTTGTGCCCATGTCTTTGTTGCGCATGACCATTATGCCTAGCAGAGCTTTCACCTGCCCAATTCAAAATGTTTAGGTATATAAGTGTTAATATAAATTGTTGTCTTGTGATGTATCATTACTGCATTTATTTGCATGGGTCCTGTAATTTTCAGAAATTGCTTTTCTCAGTCATGACAGCTTACCTCTATTCCCTTCTAAATTATATGCTGTAGAGCCACCATAATTGAATCCTCTGTGGGCCTAGGGAACATCGTAGTATTGTTTCTGCATGATTTTTGCTTTATGTTCACCATTTTAATATATTCTTATGCTATTTTTTTCCTGCTTGCTTTCTAAGATGACTCTGGTCCTCACTATACTGTTTTCTGCAGTTGTGATGACCGTTTTCAGAAGATACAGACAATCAAAATGATGGAAGGAATCTTCATTTGTGCAGCACCTCATTGTCTCAAGTCCTTCCTCAAGAAATCTGAATTTGAAACTCATGTTCATGAAACTCATGTAGACCTCCTCCAAAATAATGCTGAAAAGGGTGGAAACGAAGCAGATGCTTCGTACAATGTACAACCCTCATCAACAGACCCTCAAAAACAATCCTCACAGCAGCCAGAAATTTCAACTGCTCGTGCTCCAAGACCGGACTACTCGCCCAATCTGGGTTCCCAGTCACAGGACCGGGATGAAAAATCTCGTCGCTACCCGCAAAATGATCAAGCACCTGGAAAGCCACCTCTACAGCAAAAGATGTCAACCTTCCATGGCCATCTCGCAAATCAACAAAGTGATCAGCAACTTGATGGCAACCCAACACAAGGCTTTGAGAAACCTCCAAACTGGTTTAATCAGGCCCAGAGCTTTGAGAACACGGGTAGTTTCCAATATCCACCAGCACAGCCAGGAATTACCCCAGATGCTCTGCTCCAAGGTTACCCACCTCTGCAAGCTCTTCAGCCTCCTATCAATCAGCTCTCTTTGAATGCCAACCAAACCATACCCACCACTCCATTCCCTTATCCTGCGTTCCCAACAGAAGCGCTACAGTTGACTATGACACAAAGTGGATCAGATCACGGTTCGGTGTTTGGATTTCCACCTGCACTGCCAGCAGGGGCAACAGGTTTTCCTGAGGGTTTCCCACGCCCATGGGCAATGGGTTTTATGGGTATGCCTTTGAATCAAATTCCAATGGGTCAAGGTGTCCCTGAGGGCTTTGTGAATCGAACTGATTCATCTGCAGATCAGAATGATGGGAAGGCCATGTTGGTATCAATGCCGCTGCAAATGCCATTGCCTATGCCGCTCCCTCCCCCGCCACCATTGCCACCATTGCTATCACAACAACTTAATCGGGGCAGCTTTCCGAGCCCTAGCGTTGGGAACCAGGATGGCCAAACCTACTGATGGCAACCAAGGAAGGCCTCTGGATCTCGCCATTCAGGATTAGTAGACACCAATGTGATAAATGCTTCTAACATTGCTGTAAGTGAATTGCGAAATCTGTTGTGCTTCAATGGTTATATTTGTCTTCAGTTGCCAATTTTTAGGATACTTGTTTGAACTCAGAAGATTTACTATTATAATCTGATTTTAGATGATATGGAAAATCAATGGGAAAGCTTGAGTTTGTCATGCCATTGTATCCATTTTTGATGGTGATGCTTGTGGTATACGCTAGTAAATAGAATATGATGTAACTTGTTTAGCTGTAAAATATCCTCGGTTTATCTATAAGAATTATCCACTTTCGTAGGCAGGTGATTAATACTGTTTTATTTTGTCAATTCTGAAGGATAGCTGAGAGTATTACATCTCTTATAGATAGTATTCTATCTGATTCAGTAGGTGGAAAATAACTACTGAGATAATTAAAGGAGATTGCATAGCACACAGGGATGGTTGTCTCCATTTTTGTTTTGAGAAGATCATGTGCAGTTTGTGAAACACCTGTTGAGCTTGTTTTTGTTTGGGTCTTGAAAGGTGGATAAACTTGGGCTCCTTTGGATAGTTTGAAATTTTTTGTAGACGGTCGAGATCTATAAAATTTGGGACTGCATGCAATTTCACTCTACAGAAATTTTTATAGTTAAAAAATTGTTGACATTAAGAATGGGTTGTACTTTATATAGAAAAAAGACCATTTTTTATCCGTCCTATGAAATTTTATGATTCACGATTCCAAGGGGACTTTGGTTCAGCTGTTTTTGCTTAGTCGAAGGACAACAAATTTCATCCATCTCAGTATCTTGTGACCGCTAATGTGGCCATTAAATAAAAAATAAAATAAAATAAACGAAAAACAAAAGCTGTGTGCTATTACTCCAATCGCATTGTTGCTTTCTTATTTGTTAATTAAAACTCTAGCTCTTAATCCCTCCTTAGAGGGTGTAATTAGGCGGAATTGGGCTCGTGCTCTGTTAGGCCCTCGTATTCTTTAATTTTATAGAGAAGTTATTATTTGATTGAAAATTTGCAAAGAAAATTTCATTTTGTTAAGTATTTGGGACAAATGGTAGCTTGGGAAATAATAACAAGATGACGTTTTCAGAATAATGTCGTAGTCCAATTACTGCCTGGGCTCATCCGGATTGAAATGTAGTCTCTTGTCCTGAACTTGTCCTTGAAGTATACATTGAATTATTTCTGGAGGAAACATCTCACACCAGTATGCATTCGCACCTCTATTTCTTGCATGATTGGCCAGCCAATCCACTGCAGCACAAGGAGACCTGGATGCTCGAACAAATCGACGAGTGACTTGAAATATTCTGCATATTATTCTTCTACCTGTACAAGAGCTAGACTCATCAAATGATGTTCTCCCTGAAATTTAGCAAATGTTTTGAGTCACAAGCATCTCTAACAATTTGATTCGCCAGCTGATTTTCCTCTTGAAAAACATATGATAATTGATGATTAAGTAGAGTTGTGACAGACTTATCAGATGAAATTGGCTACTAATTCTTGCTTCCCAAAGCATCCATGATCCAAGAGACGACTAGCACCTAATAGACACCAAGTCCATCTCAAACCACTAGAAACTCCACTGTCGAGCCTGTAGCTTCTGATGAAACTCGCCCCCAATTGCCAATATATGATGACCACTATCACCTCCGATTACAAATCCAACTTTATTTCTCCAATACAGCCGAGAAACAGAGCCATCAAAATGAGTTTCACTCATCCCGGTAAATGGCATATGCCATCTAATCGGAACAAACGATGATTTGTAGCTACAAATATTATCTTGGGATTATTACATACAATCCCTGAAAAATATCTTTCTTACCAGAAATTCTTGTAAATTTAATATTTATCTATAATTTTTTTCTTTTAAGATTTTATTATCTACAACTCCTGATTAATTTTTAACAAGACTAATTATTTATTTATCCTATAAAATGACTCTTTTGTTCTTTTGCGAGATAATTTTAAGGGTGTCAAATTTACAGAAAAGTTCTTGTTTTTTAAAAATTTACATAAAGTCCTTATTTTCTAAAAATATAGAAAAACACTCATTTTTCTTAAAAATATGCATAAAAACCCGTAAAACCCCCCATTTTCATAAAAATTTTAAAAGCCCTTGTTTTCTTCGAATTTATAGAAGAGTCATTGTTTTTTTAAAAGTTTATAGGAAGGATCTAATTTTATTAAAAAATATAAAAAACCCTCCTTTTCTTAAAATTTATAGAAAAGTCATTATTTTCTTGAAAGTTTATAAAAAAGCCCTAATTTTGTTAAAACATAGAAAAGACCTTTTTTTTTATTTGAATTATACACTCTTCAGTTGTAATATTTTTTAAATAAGCAATTAACTTTTTGTAGGAAAATTATTTTTGTGTTATATTTTCTATGAAAATAGAAAAATACATAAATATTTGGGAATAATACCTTGTAAAATTGAAATTTTCAAATGTAACCTTTATTTGAAAAATTTACATTCCAATACTATTATAATTTATGAAAAAATTATGTAAGATAGATAATTATAAATAACACCCAATTTCAAAATCTATTCAAATTGTGAACAAGTTATAACTTACATTGAAGAACATGTAAGACAAATAAATGCAAATAACGTAACATGAGAGAAATAATTACAAATAACATCTTATAAGAGAAAATAATTATAAACAACACCTTATATGTAAAAAAAAATTACAAATAACGCTTTATAAGCAAAATAATAAGAAATAACACTCTATCAGAAAACTAATTATAAATAACATCATGCCAAACTTATTATATATTTTAAATTTTTATAAATTGCATATACTAAGCTGAAAGTTTGAAACTTGCACATAAAACCTTAGCTTATCAAATACTTTCATAAAGATTTTCAATAAAATTAAATATTTCAAAAAAATTAATTGATTATTTTTAAAATTAAAAAAAGATATTACAAGTGAAGTGTGTATAATACAAATAAAGAAAAAACAAGAGCTTCTCTGTAAATGTTTAAGAAAATGAGGATTTTCGTTAAATAAGAAAACATTTTAAGAAAACTAGAGTTTTTATGTAAATTTTTAAGAAAATGAGAATCTTTAGAAAAATTTTTAAGAAAATAAGAAATTTTATACAAAATTTGAGAAAAAAAGTTTTTTTTACAAATTTTTAAGAAAACCAGGACTTTTGAAGATTTTTCTGTAAATTTTTAAGAGAATGATAATTATTATGTAAACTTCTAGGAAAAGAGGATTTTTATAATTTTTTAATAAAATAGGAGTTTTTTGTAAATGTTTAAGAAAATGAGGGGGTTTTGTAAATTTTAATGAAATATGAGTTTTCATACAATTTTTTAAATTGTATAAAAACGAGGACCTTTCTACAAAGTTTTAGGAAAACGAAAATTTTTTATAATTTTTTAAAAAATAAGGATTTGCCCTAAAATTTTGTACAGTAAAAATATTTGACTAAAGATCAAAATAGTACTTTTATAGAGAAAGTAAGGGAATATTTATGTTTAAAATTAATAAAGAATTGTAGGTAATCAAAATTTAAAAGGAGCGATTAGAGGTAAATATGGAATTCCCAGGATTTTTGTAAATAAGGTATTTCTATTGTACGCAATAAAAGGAGAAATAATGAAGAACAGCAGCAGCAAAAGAAGAACGGATGGAGTACGAGGAGGAAGAAAAGGCAGCTTGAGGTCCACAAGAAGCACCACCGTCATCGTCGACGAAGAAGAAGAAGAAGAAGAAGGCGGCCATGAAATTCAAGGCCCTCCTCACGCCTGACGGGGTCACCCTCCTCGACAAGCGTAAGCCCTTCCCCTCTCTCTCTTTCTCTCTCGCATTTCCACAAACACCTCGCCTTCACTCCCTCTCTCTTTTCTTCCTCCTCCCAGGCTTCCTCCCTGCCCTGGACAAGATCGGCCGCCTCTGCCACCTCCTCCTCACCCCCGATCACACCCTCTTCCTCCACAACCTCTTCGCCAGCGGTGGCGTCCAGTCCGTGGCTCAGTTCAAGAAGGATGTCCTCTTCCGCGATTACCGCATCTCCAGCCAGAACCAAGACCGCATTGCCTTCGCCGTCGACCCCGCGCTGCTCCACCGCGCGCTGCGCAGCGCTCTCACGATTCAACAGCAAAGCGGAGATCAGACCGCAGAGATTCAGATCAGGCTGGTGAAGAAGTTGCCGGCGGGGTCGAGGATGCCGGCGCCTTTTCTGACGTTTGAGACCAAGGGAATGAGGTCCGCGGTTGTGCACGATGTGCCCATCTCTAAACCTCTGATGAGGGCGGAGGTGGCTGAGCTCCAGGCCGCGCTTGATACCGCGCAGGAAATCCCTCAGGTTAGGATTCTGGAATTTAATACCTATTTTTCTTTGTTTGATTCCTGTGGTTTTTGTTGAATCGTTTGGAAAGCTCTGATCTTTTTTGAGCATGGATTTTGTTGTTGAATTGAAATTTGTTTTTCCATCATTTGTCGATGCAGAGGAAACAAAAACTGGTTTTAGCTTTTGATTGAAACGAAAATTAAGATTGTAGCAGCTTTTAATTGATTTGATTGAAGTCCATATTGCTTTCATTTGTATGAAATGAAATGCGTCACAGAAGTAGTTTATTCTTGTAGGAAGCCATTGGTTTTATTGCTTATGATTATTATATAGGGGTGCTGTTGAGTCTTTGAAATACATTATTGTTTTGGGCATGAAATTTGTTTTTGAATTGAAATTCCTTTCTCCATCCTTTTTCATGGATGAAGCGACTAATTTTGATATAAATGACTAAACTTCTGTTTATTGCAAGCTCTATTTGTGCTATTTTTACTAGTGTGAAGTGAAATTCATTTAAAAAATGTTTGATTCTTGTGCACAAGTTACCAACTTGATTGCTTAAAAGTGTTGTCCTGCTTGTCTAAGATCATGAAATTTCCAACATGATGAACTTCAAAAAATTTAGACGTAAAAGCATGGTTGTAGCTAACCTTTGCAAGAACAATAGGTGATATGGCAGATTTAGTGGTCTCTTTCCGAATCTTAGAGAGCTGGTTGCATATAAAACTTCTACAGTAATTTTATCTAAAGTACCATAAAATTATATCATAGTTTTTTACCAAATATAAACATAAAGACAGACTATCAGATCTTATTCATATACTCAGGGTGGGTATGGTTTACTAGAATCATTATTAGGTAATATAAAAACAATCGCCATTTGGATATGGTTTGACACATAAGGCATCCTAGTAGTGCTTTTCAAGTTTGTTAATTTGTTGATGTATCTGAATATCAAACATGGGGAAACTTAGGATACAAGGTGTCCATGTAACAGATGTTTATAACAGGCCATCTGATGTTCGTTCTTCAGTTTTTGCATCATTTGCAGTTCCAACACTTCTTTTCAATTAATATCAGGGGCAGTTCAGCTTGACCAAGAACATTTGTTTTTTTAGCAACTGACTAAGAACATTTTGTTGTTTTTCTTTGTCCAAGAACATTTGTTGTTTCTCCATGGACTTTATTAAACTTGAAATTCCTCAATTTGTTTGTGATCCTTGCTTGGCAGTGCTAATTTCTCTACATTGTTGCAATTTGATTCGATGTTTCTCAACAGATCCTGTGTTCAAATAGTAGATTCCCAATTTCTCATTCCATTTTCCAGTTTCAACTTGATCGATCCATAAGAAACAAATCATATGCAAATAAAAAATAAAAATAAAGCAAACTTACACGTTTTGAATTGTATCATATAGTCAACTTTTTGTGGGCAGACTCTGGTCCAGGTTCCGGACCTAGCACAACTGCAGAACCTGGTGGATCGCCTGAAGAATGTTGGAGACCTGCTCACAGTTGCCATCACTCAGTATGGTGACCTTGTTCTCCAGGTCTCCACTTCTCTCATAACTGTTGGCTCTGAGTTCCGAAAGCTCAAGGTTCTTGGGATGCATGGTATGAAGTTTGGCGCTTGGCTCCGAAGACTAGTTGCAAGTTGAGAAAGCAATATATTGATAACCACAAATCTCTTTGTTTCTTTCAGCCAATGCACCTACTGCAGAACAAAATTTGAGTGCTTCGTCACGGACCACAATGGCAATACAAAGGGGTGAAGCTCAATCAGTGGTTTGTGCTTGATCTATCGTTATCTTTTTCTCCCTTTCTTTGAGACATTGTTGTTTGGTTTCATGATTTTTTGGTTGTTTGCTTTTGTTTCTAGCAAGTGAGCATGAAACACCTTGCAAAGAGCTTGCACTGCCAGTTAGCGAAGCCGGACTGTGCCTTCTATGGTGATAGACTTCCCTGCAGCATGTTTCCTTTTTCTGATGGAAGTTTCAAGCGGATTGCTTAATTGTTTTGAGTTGTGTTGCAGGTATAGCTCCTCAAGGCGCTTGCTTGACAGTGATATTCCAGTTCTTCATACCTGGAACGCGAATGATGGACAAATCCATCAGCTTCCACTGCAGGCTTCCAGTCCTTGATCCAGGTTCAAGTTGAAGGAAGGCTGTCTATACCTCCTTCCAATGATCTGATACCTTCAAATGTGCAGGAATGTTCTCATATCTGCATTTTCTGACAAGGTGAATGACCTGCTTTTTCAAAGGCTTGTGTTTTGATGTTGTACAGGAGATGCTTGCTTTTATCTGTTTGATAGCTTTGTTGGCTCCAAAATATATGTTGACAAACTTGTTAAAAAATGTATATGCTTTTATTCATATGAGATAAGTTTTCTCAATATATGTCCAATCTGTTGTTCGCTGCAGTCACTATCTGAATAAGGACTAGATTATGTAATTAACCATCAAATTTTGTTTGGAAACTATACATCTTATTTTAATTTGGTTCACAATTCACTATAGTGTCGTCTATAATTTGAAAGTGAAAATAGACTAAATTTGCAGAACTTTTTTATCGAGTTACTCAAGTGGCACTCGAACCGGACAGAAAATATAAAAATGCCAACATAGACCACGGATGATATTGGTAGCTGAGAAACATGTTGAACCAGTTGCTACGAGTTAACCTTAAAGAAACAAAACCCTTTAAGCATAATCTGCATGACGAAGATCTCAGTGGGGCTTTGTTTGGCTCGGGAGTAGCGAACCTGTTGTTTTCAATTAGTGTGACTAGCTAATTACAAATAACACATTTGCTAAGCGCTAGAGCACTAATATCAGAGCAGGGTTGCAAGTGGATAAGTTCAACTATTATCAATCCCAAAATAAACCAATCCAATCTGATCCATTTTAAAAACCAAAATGCAGCATCTTATTACTGAAACCATGAGGAAGACAAATGGAAAGAATGCCATTGTCATCCCCACAAGAGCAAGAATTGATTACATGTTCCAAAGCAAAGTGTCTTGCCTTCAAACCTACAAAAGAAATGATACAATTTGCAAAGTCTGAAACATCCATCGCTTATGCCACTCTCAAGTCAAGAGCCTGCTGCAGTGACAGAAACAAAAGCACTTCCAGGACCACCCTGGCGGCCGAACTCTCTCTTCCTCAAAGCAGTTGGGATGCTATTGCTGCTAAAACTGCCATCCTGCGACCTCCTCTGCCTTACATCAGATATAGTGGTTGGATCAATTGAGTTTGGCTCCCAAGAAGAAGAAGACCAACGATGGCTGGTGAAGCTGTTGCTCCCTGCCGACTCCCGCAGCTCCGATTCACCTTCCAAGTCTATCAAAGAAACATATTTATGCAGGCTTGGCTCTATGATATCATCCTTGACAAATATCTCAGACTCAAGCAACGGCTCTTTATCTGAAAATCGGCGCTGCTCTGATGAAGTGGAGTTGAGATCAGCAACAGCATCGATGATAGAGGAGGCCTTGGAGACACAAGCAGGGAGTGAGAACGAATTGTTATGGTTTATGTTGATATCTCCAAGCAGATAGGAGTGATCGAGATCTCTGGAAAATTTTCTTGATGGTTGGGTTCTTCGAATCGTTTTTGGCGCTTCTGAGATGCTCTTCAAGGCCTCTGGCTCTACTACGGTGGCCTCCACTGTCATCTTCAGCTGCTGTTGCTCGTCTTTAACTCTGCAGCTCATCAGCTGGGCTCTCACACAGTCATTGAAGACATTGTTGCTCTTGAGGCCATTCAAGACTTCACTTTTTGCTTTCTGAGAAGATGAAAAAAAATACAATTTTTTAGTAAAAGGAAGCAACGCAAGTGCTTTTCCAAGTCCAAGGTTACTACACTACGCTACATTACCTGTGATTGCAAGTGTGTAGGCTTTCTCAGAGAAGGCTGCTCTTTTGGGAGGTAGTTGTCATTGATTTCGGCCATCGGATTCCGTGATTGCTCGGCCTTCCTCGACGAGCTCCGGCTTAATGATAAGGATCTCCTTGCATTGATAGCACCAGTGTCCTTCTCTTTTGGTGGGACAGAGACCAGCTTCGCTGGCAGCCTAGATCTTCCCGGGGACCGGCTCGTCCTCCTCCCTCCACCACTCCCCCTCTCTCTGCTCCCCGACCGCCCTCCGCCGGGTGTTCTACACGGGGACCGCCTCAATGCTGGCTTCTCCTCATCATCAAAATCAAAACTCCAGTTTGAGCGGTGGTACTTCCTAGCATCGCGACTGGCGTCCTTGTTGGACGAGTTCCGGCTAAGACGGCCGCATTGGATCAAGATGGCATCGAGCTCCTCCTTGGTGCAGCTCGACGACCTCACTGCGGCTGGTCGCTGCTCCACCACCTGCCCCTCTTTCTTATTCTCTTCCTCCGCAGCAGTGGCTCTATTGAAGAAGTCTTCGTTTTTCTCAAGAGATTCTGCAGTCTCTAGCTTTAGCTTGTCAATAATGGCATCATTTGGTGGAGGATTTGGCCGGTGGGGCCGCGCGGCGGCCAGTTCTTTATTCTTGCTTGAGCAGCAACCCATGGCTCGAAAGAAGAGGATGTGTTGTTTGCTGCTGCTGGTTGCTGAAGTTGATATACACCTTTTGAGCGGGAACCAAATACTTCCCGATGGATTTGAATTTTTCTACTGATAAACAGAGAGCCGTTGGTTTGGATGCAGATAACCAAGTTCTTCATTTAATCCATTCTTTGGGATTTGAATCTTCTTAACGGCTACTGCTAGTTATTTTGGAGTTGGTGTTTAGTTTAATCTGGGATTCTTATCTACTGAACAGAGATCCTTAGGATGTGCATGTGAGAAGACACTCCACCTTCTCTTGCAAATTTGCATCTAACCCCATGTATTTTCTTGTATGGAATATAATCTTTTTAGGAATTTGTGACAGAAATCACCAGGAAAACTCAATAATTAATTTCCTTGTTCACGAGAATAGACTGATCCGGATAAATGTTTTCTTGCACGGCCGTTGTACATTTAATGACTACAATCGTTCATTTATTTCAGAAACTTCACTTCACTGGAATTTATTACATCAGCTGTACAGATTTGAAGATGGAAAACAGGGTCTCACTCTGTTTCGTAATTCAAACCAGCAATCAAAGTACATTAGCAAGTAAGAGCAGTAAATCTTGTGGGGGAGATAGGCCCAATAACAGCTAATAACAACAGTAAATAACAGCAGAAAATCTTGCGGAGAGTTGCTCGCAATCAGTTGGTGCATCCAAACAAATTTTTTAGTAAGGGCAACTATATTTTTTTGTTAAGAAAGTTTCAAAAATTCTTTTGAAAAACTTTTTAGCATTTTTATAAAAGACCCCTTTATTCTTTTATATTAAGAAAATAAGACCCTATTTGGTTTCGGATCAGAATCAGAATCAGCTCATTTCAGAATTATTTTTTTTCTTATAAAATTAATATTACTTATTTTACACTGTTATTAAATTAAATTATTATAAAAAATTAAATAGTTTTTCGAATTTTAAATTATTGAAGTGTTAATTTTAATAAAAAGATATTAGTTTACAAAAGTGGTTCACTAGTATTGTCCTGATCCTAATCTTGGTCCCGAACCAAACGCTGCCTAAAGGTTTTTTAGCTATATAATTCTAAAAAAAAATCAAATTGCACTTGATGATACATTGAGTTAAAACTAGGTAAATCAAAAGTGAATGAGGATCCGATCCCTATACTAAGGTAACCGAGATATAAACTTGGGGCTGACATCTGAGACAATACCATTGAGATCAAGTAGGCTTGGTCGTACAAACAATGCACATCCTACATATACATATCCTGAGACATACGAGAGAGAATAACATGCTCTGTTCATATATGGATATGGTCAGGTACTCTTGGAAATCAGAAAATAAAGATTTGGAGGAAAGATCCTCAATTTGAGAGTAATGACAACCAAATAAGGAGAGTCCGAAGTACTCAAAACTAAAATTACAAAATCACAGATCCACTGAAAAATCTCTTTAATCTATAAGCTAAGGGATAACCCACAAAAATAATAGGGCATTTCTCTCTCTCTTTCTCTCTAAGGCTCTTTCGAACCTAAACTAGTGTATGAACCGAAATTTTGTCAACAAATTGATGCTCTAATTGAGATCTGCTCTGTCTCTCTTCTCAACTAGTTTAAGAGATTTTTGACAATCTTTCAGCTACGCCTCCAAGGGTAGCACGACCCTCGTCATCAAAAAACCCACCTAGGGGACTGTAGCCCCACTGCCAATAGAGTTACATAACTCATCTGGTGGGTTAGGAAGACCGGTGCAACAAGCCATCTCTGCAACTTGGACTTAGCCATAGCCCTGGGAAACTCTTTTACAAACAGTTTTGGAGGTGCTAGCAAGTACCTTCAATTTGGTAGAATAACAAGAGTTTCAAACTCTGATCGCTATTGTTCAGCAAGTGACGCAATTGCTAGATATTTAGGCACAAGCTATATGTAGAGCTTAAGGGCCCAACAACTACAAAATCAAGCTCAAGTCGTGGAGAGCCTCCAAGCTCATAATGACCAATAGTAATAGGTTCCAAGTCAGGCTCTGTCACTCGCTTGAGGCGTTGCAACGAACCAACATCATGCACCATAGCCACACTTTGGCCTTCATGCAGGACACCATCAACGAAGTCAACATAATCCCTCAGTGATAATTTTGCTCTAGTACCAAGCTCCGAGGGATAATGATGGATGGGACTCAACCTATAATTTGGCTGATGAAACCACCTACCAAACACACGCCAACAAGGCACTAGATGCCAGAGTATTGGAGTTTCTCGAGGGAAGCTATGCTATACTCAATTTGGGGAAGATCATAGACATCAAGTCATCCTCACCAACTAAGGTATAATATTCCTTTAATATCCAAAATAGCATACTCACTAGTACAATTGAAGTTCTGCCAACCTCCCTACAGGATATACAATGGTTCAAAGGACCTAGTCGATCACATTGGTACCTTTAGAAATACCATGATTATACGAGGGGCATGAGACTAAACCATGTGTCAAGCATTCCCAATGATGCTGCAAGACTCGACTAAAGTATGGTACTCTAAACTCCCAAGGTACACAATAACTTATTTTGATGACTTGACAAACAGATTCATAGAGCAATTTATCTTCTTGGTCCTTTGACAAAAGGACCCCTTACTCTCCTTACATTTGAAGCATAAGAAGGGAGAAAGCTTAAGAGATTACTTGACCTAATTTAACAAAGTTTGGCTAGAAGTTACCGAGTTAAACAATTTTAATGTCCTTACCGCTGCCATCAATAGAATCAAACAAGCTCAAGTAACTATGAGATGGTCCACTAACCACATAGCTTGATGGAGTTTATCCAACTAGCATGTAAGCACATAGTTGCAAAATAAGTGATCCAGGAAAAGGAGTTTGAAAGTGGAGACAAGAAGAGTGAGTCTTGAGAGAACAAACCTCCCAAGCTAAAGAGGTAAAAAATTGAATGGAGAGAGCAGAAGCCTATATTTTAAGCCTATAACCCATTTAATACCTCAAGGTCTGAAGCCTTGGCACAGATTGAGTATCAAGACTTCTTACAAAGGCCCCAGCCCATTCACACTATCAAGCAAAACCTCGACAAATCAAGGTACTATCACTTTCATCATGATTATGGTCATGATACAGAAGAGTGCATGTAACTCAAAGATGAGATTGAGAGGCTTAGCAAAGAAGGTCATCTTGGGTAGTTTATATGTTGAAGTGAATGAGCCAAAGAAGCTCATGGGCGTGAGAGTCATCAATGCTCCCCCCGAAGGTACCCTACTTCTAAACTATAAAACCCTCTAACCAAGGGCAACTAGAATATGATAGCGACAAGCCCACTAATTCAAAGCGATGCTTTGACATCGACTCACAAATGCTAAACCCTCGCTGAGGAGCAAGAGGACTCACAAGAGGAAGTAAAAAGAGATACCATTGTGAGCCTAGTTACGGGGACATAGTCTTCTCCCCCAAGGACCTAGAAGAAATTTTCATACCCCATAATGACATATTTGTAATCTCACCAGTCCTAGATGACAACACCACTCATCATATCATGATAGATATGGAAAGTTTGGCAAACATCTTATTCACCTGAGCCTATGACCAAATAAAGACCAAAAAGAAGTTGGAGCCATATGTCGGGATACTCACTAAATTCATGAAGGAGTCGGTCACTCCTCTTGGCATGATTAACTTACTCCTCACTATTGGAGAAGACCCCAGGAACACTACCATTGAATCAAAGTTAATGGTAGTTCATATACATTCTACCAACAATGTGATATTAGGATGACCGATGCTTAATCAATTTTAAGTGGTAATTTTAATTTTTTTATTTAGTTATGAGGTTTCCCTTATAGCACAAGTGAAACATGGGGAGACCAAAGCCTCGCTAAAAAGTGTAAAACACCCTAGTGGCAAAATAACTCTGGCTAGAAAATAAGGGACTAGTAGTGGAAGATCAATAAATCCACTCTCGAATCCAAGAAGGGACATGTCAAACTTGTGAAGTGACTTGTTAGCCTAATCATTGATGAAGGCTCTGGGAGAATATTAAAGCTAGGGACAAACCTCATAAAACCCTTGCACACCAAATTACAAGAACTCCTGAGAAAAAGCCAAGACTTCTTTGCATGGACCCCCAAGAATCTCTTAGGTATTGACTCTTCAGTGGCTTAACACGAGCTCTCGGTTGCAAAAATTCACAAACTAGTTAAGCAAAAGAAAAGACACTTTACCCCTAAACACTAAAAAGCTATTGCTATAGAGGTGATAAACTTCTTAATATAGGATTTATAAGAAAAGTTCACTATCTCGAAAGTTAAACAAGATGACCCAATTCAAAAATAGAAGACCACAATGGCTGAAAAGGGGCAAAACTAATACTCACTCTAGGCAATTTCTCACTAGGATTTGGAGCTATCGGCATAGGAATAGTGGGCCACTGGGTACTAATCCTTGTAGAAGATGACGAGATAGCAGGAGGAGCAGGTTCCTTGGGGGACACAATAGCGGTGAAGGGCATAGAGTTCAATCCACCAATAGCAGGAGTCTTAGTGGAGGGTGTTATTGACTTCATGATAGCCGGAGTCGCGATCGCCTTGGAGGATGGAGATGCGACCATAGGGACCGACAAAGTGGCAGGTCCTTTATTAAATGATGACCCTTTTTTAAACGAGAAAGGAGCATAAGAGGACGTTATTTCGAAAAGGCTTAGCAAATGTAGAAGTAAAGGAAGGAGTGGAAAAAGCTGCATAACGTAAAGATCACTGAAAATGGATGAAAAGCGACAGAGGATTTTTTAAGTAGCTTTTCCTAAATTATCCGATCATTACCATGTGCAATGCGAAAGCTTAAAGGTGAGAGCCAAATATTGCCTCACCAATCGTGAGGGACACGTATCCACATTAGGAGCCATCTTAATATCTGAAGGGACCCCTTTAGATCATCGACTTGGAACAAGATAAAACCTAATAATTATGCATGATTAAATAAGGTGGTGGCTCATTTTTCGAAGGGTCATGTCTATTGGCAACTTGCGCATGAATTGGTGACTCACCTCATGAGAAGTTGTGACAGCTAGCATCCCTCATGATTTGATAAAAGTGGTAGACTCGAACCACAAAAATTCAAAATGATGTGCTTAAAGACTCAGTTCAGATCAACGCACCAAAGTGAAGGGTAGAAGAGTAACTACACTCATCGAGCCATCTGAACTTGATGTCTAAAGTTGGGGACACAGATGATACATCAAGGTAAAATCAGCCGAACCGAAAGTAAATGGAGACTAGATCCCCATACCAAGATTACTGAGATACATACTTAGGTCTGACATTTGAGACAATACCATCGAGGTCAAGTAGGCTCAATGGTATAAGTAATGAACATCCTACAAAATACATATCCCAAGGCATATAGAAGAGAATAATAGGTTCAGACCATATATGAATATGGTTGGGTACTCATGGAAACTAAAAAAATAAAGATATGGAGGAAAGATCCTTAACACAAAATTCAGAAGTAATGACAATCAAATAAGGAAAGTATGACCTAATCAAGAATAAAATCATGAAATCCCAGATTTAGTGAAGATTTGCTCAACTTATAAAACGAAGGACAAATTATGAAGGTAAGAAGACTTTCCCTCTCTCTCTAAGACTCTCTTAAAGAGAATTGACAAGATTTTTTCTAACTTGAGTGTCAGAGTGACCGTCGTCGAAGAGCTCTCCGCGGTCCTCCTCACGATTCTTGTTTCCTCTTGTAAATTAGCAGAAGAGCGGTTTACCAAATTTGATCTCAAGGAGCCTCCCATATCTAAATCGGATTTTGTTAGTACTTATGCTTGTCAAATATTTGTAATTGGTTTTTTTGGACAAATACTCATTAATTTTCATCAGCATTCGATCTAAATTAACTCGAATCAATACAAAATATTGAAATATAGGTACCTCAAAGTTAATAATTTCAAAAAAAAAAATGGTAAAAAAAGTTCAACGGGACACTAACGAAAACTAACGGTAAGATATATGTATAAAATGATTGAGTTTTCAGGGTTTAGGTGTAATTAATATTTTTTAGAGCCATGAGTGCAATTTCAATCTTTTGTAAGGATATACATCCAAAAATTCTAAAAAAAAAATATAACTATTGTATCTTGTATTTTGTTGTGAGCAACTAAAATTTCGCTATATTTACCAAAAGAAGAAACTTTTTGATGTGAATTTTGAAAAGATTCCTTTATGTTATCACTAATTTAAGCTAAACCATTTCTTTTATAAAAAAATTAGCGGTTTTTAAATTGAGTGGGTGCAACTGCCCCGCTCAATTGAACTTGGATCTGCACCTGTCCGAAATGCAGGACTGTGGAATCAGCCAATCTGCCACCCTTTGTCTATGTGTTCTCATGAAGTAGCAATTGTGGGGCAGTAAATGGCCCGGGTTGGGACCGGACTCACAGGACCTCCCTCTGGATCCAAAATAGACTCCGATGGCCATTACTATTGACGTCAACAATTTGAAGACTGAACTAAGTTTTGATATATTTTTTTTGAACTTAGTATAACTATCTAAGGATAACATAAAAAAACATTTGAATAAATGGAAAATTCTCAATAATCTCCTGTAAATTTTTTCCAATTTTCAAAATTATTAAATACCTTCTCCGTTAGTTAAAAATGTAAATAACCCACATGACAGGTCCTAGGTGATGCTGAGAATTATCAAAAGGCAAATTGGAGCATGAGAAGCATGGGCTTTCTTCTGGGATCTATCTTTCCACCTTTTTTTATTTTTCATCCGGAGTTTTCTTTGATATTCTCCGACCATGCACCACCTGTAGTAGCCCATATTTCAAGCATTCATAGGTCAGTTGCCTCGATGAGCACGCCCATCAAGATTGGGAGCAGTCGGTAGACCGTCTCCAACTTGTCCAACCATCAACGACAGGTTTACCAAGGTCATGTGATGAACAATATTATAACAATAACTGAATATCAGGGAGAGGGTCAAGTGGTGAATTGTATGGTGCTTTCAACATGAAATAAAAATTTGAGTTCATATTTATAATAAATGGAATCTCGACCCTTCTTTCATTACTTAAAAAATACCTAATTTCATATGAATACTACACCCTAGTGATCATCCATGGTAATGTTGGCTTCTATAGGATGCGTAGAATCCATCGTATATTTTGAAAATGAGTGATCAATCTAACAGTTGATGTCTACAATTCAGAGGCAAAGTTGAGCAATATTTATTTTGTTAAATATATTTTCTTTTGAAAAAAGTAATGGGTGAATTATTGATGCTTTTCTTTTTAGTTCTTTTTTTCTACTTTATGTTCACCGTGTGTTATTAGTTCTTCATTGCATGTTTGTCTTCACGCCCTTCTAATTAGTATAGATGACAAGTTTATCAGTGTTTTTAACGTTGATTATTTTTCTATTTTGTTGGGCGCTTTATCTAATTGTTTTATGTATTATATCATTTTTTATAATCATGTTTGTTTTATTTTAGTTGTAAAGACCAAAATCTATTTTAACACTTGTGCTTATTATAGTGTTATATCAACAAGTCAATATGCAATGTGCAAAGTAGTTATATTAGGATCTTTATGAGTACAATGGTTGAGATGTGCACATTTATTATTATTTTTGATATAAGATTTGAAAAATGTGTATATCTTGTTGCAAATGCTTATGTTAGTATGTAAATGATTAGACTTAAATTAAAATATACAACTTTGTAAATCATATGCTATATAGCACACAATTTGGATATCGATACTTGACATATTGCTCTCTTTCACTTGTTTTTAGTTAAATTGACTTATATACAGCCCATGATGCAAACACAATTGAATTAGGTAGAAATCCTTCTATAATCTTGACATCATGGGATCACGCTATACTAGGCATACACCAACATTTCATAAATGCCAACATTTTAAAGACGCTCATAACTATACTATCAAACACAATTTCAATTTTTTTTAAGAGCGAGAAAATAGACTAATCTTCAAAGGATGACTCTATTTGTATGTTCATAATCAAAATGTGCAAATTGATGCACACATATGGGTGAGGATAGTCACTAGCTCTCATTCCAAAGCTTCAAAAAGATAGATTACTAAGATTATAAGACCCAAGTTGAAAATGCAACCTCCTCTGAAAGTTGTAAAGGTTTAAAATAAATTGTTGAATAAATTTCATGTCTGCATCATTGCATGAAATACAAATAAGTTTGACATGATAGAGAGATGGAATTAGATCTACAATAATGATGTGGCTTCCTATAACCTTTTGTTAATGTATAGGGATATTATATGTGTGACAAACCTCAAGAGTATCACGGAGATTGAACAAGAGGGCAATAGATCTTGAGGGCTTTTTTGCTTTGATGCATGCCTTAGAGAATTTGAGAGAGATTGTCAACCACTCTTATTTCTAAATGGCACTCATTAGTTATCTAAACATATTTGTATTTTGCTCGATGCAACAACAAGGCATGGAGATAGAAGTTAATGATCATATTGTGTTTGAAATAGTTAGTTTATATCTAATGTGTATTATTTACTTTATTTCATTAGTAATTACATTGAACATATTTCACACAACTTTAACCATTTTATTCCTGATGAATTTATTCCATTTTTTTCTTTACAATTGTCAATTACAAAACAGATACTAATTGAACTTTGTTTGCTGAAAATATTGCTGTTGTATTAGAAAACGGTAAAAGATATGAGAAGATAATAATGATTTTTTAGCTTAGGCAATTTGGATTTTAAAGTTTTTACAAAAGTGGATTTTCTAGCCTTAGATATTGAGAAATAATGAAGTCAAGTTTTTACAAAATTATCTTTATTTAATTTCGATTCAAAAATCTATCAAATTAATATAAAAACAATATTTTATTATAATTTTTTGTGAAAAATCAATTGTTCGATATTATGAAATTAGGAATTTAAAATCCAATTTGTCGAGCAATTGTCAGTAATTGTGAACAAACTATTTGAAACAAAACCAAATAAAAATAATTTAATATTTTATTTTAATTTAATTGGTAAAGTTAAATTAAAATAAATTATTTTTTGAATATTTTAATTGAGGTAATTTTTTACAAATTTGTAGTATAAAACAAATAATTATTGACTAATAGTGATAAGGTAAGTTGTCTTTCGTAAATTCACAATAACATAGGTGGCCATTTACTAAAAACTCTAAATAAAAAGATATTGAATATCTTTTTAATTTTCTTATGTAATCTCATGATTCCAAAAAAATTTGAGGTAGTGAAAAGTGGTGCCAAACACCTTCATAGAAAATAATTTCTAAGAAGAAAAAACTTATGAAATCCCTCATTCCTATGGAATTCAGGGCATCCAAACAGGCGTGTAATCTCACATATTGGAGATCCAGGTTTACAAGGAAAAAGCTATCACACTGCTATTTGGATTTTAGTAACATGGTCCTGAATGCTCTGATTCATAAAGCTTGGTATTTATTGGAATCTACAGGCAAAGGAAGGAATTATTTGCCTACAGGTGTAGAGTAAAGATGTTGAAGAATGAACTCGGCTTCCTTTTTCATTTCAATGTCACATACCTAACTAAAATCTAACAAACCTGAACATGCTACTGAGTGAGTTACTTCTAGAATACAGCCTTCTACTTGTGTCTCCCCCAAAACAGCTATGCAAAAACAGGTAGCCGAAATTTGTAGGAGAACAATTCGTAAGCCACAATAACAGGCCAAATACAGCAATTTAATTCACCTTCAAGATGTTTTAGTCTCTCAGTCATATGAATAAATCAAGACACAACGGCGTAGGACAACATGTAGACATGCTTGGCATCAAAATAGAAATTGGTTGGGCAAGCATTAAAACCAATTAATATATCAAAAAACATAAAAAAAAGATCAAGTATAATATTTTATCATCAAAGGATCTATACTCCATTATTATACAGCAGAAACAGTTTCACAATTCACAGTGTCTCCGTTCTCCGTGAACAACAGCTAAAATAGAAGTATACAGAGAGTACAAAAGACACTTACATGGCTATGCTCCTCCTCCTGATTCAATACTTATTCTTCACAGCCGCCAATCTCCAATTGATTTTTTACAACAACTCCACCATTCCCCTCCGCTAATCCGATGGCAGGAACTCAAACTCGTCGTCCTTGAGATGAGCAAAGAACTTGACAGGTTTCCCCTGGCCCTCGATAGGAAGCAAAAACTCAACTTTGAAAGGAAGATTAGCAGATATCAGCTTCCCCTTCCAAACCCCAACGTACTGCTTCACAACCCCTTCCATCCCGTTCAGATCGAGCTCCGGCGCCTTCATCACATGGTAAACCTTCAAGGGCACCTTGACCCGGACTCTCGCCCCAACCTTGGATTCCGGATCGGACCCCTTCTCCGCGCCGGAGGACGACGACGCGACCTCGGTTGAGTCGGCGATCTGGGCATGGCAGGAGATGCTTCTCCTGCTCGCCGGCGGGAAGGCGGGGAGGGCGGAGAGGAAGAAGGGGGATATAGGGCGGAGGCGGCAGGATAACGTGGCGGCAAGGGCCGTGGTAGTGGTGGTGGTCGCTGCGGACGCGGCGGAGGACATTGTGGTTGAATCAGGAATTTCGTCGAACAGTTGGCGGGCGTGAGAGGAGAAGAAGATGGATTTCGTAGGTTGGCGAGCGAGCGGAGGAGGTGAAGGATAAGGCCCCGATGATGTGAGGCACACGTTTTATAGCGAGCCCGAAGTGTGGAGTACAGGAGCGCGACTTTAACTTTAACGGGTCGGAAAAACCTGGCGGGACAAATATTTAGGCCGTGTTTGTTTTGATTCCTGGAACCGGAATCGGAGGAATGGAGGGAATTGAGAGCCCAATTCCCTCTATTCCCGTGTTTGTTTCGATTTCCAAAACCTGAAATCGAGGGAATCGACTATTTCCCAATTCCTCCGATTCCGATTTTTAATTTCCGGCCAAAACGAAGGGAAAACATCAATTCCCGTGTTTTCCTCTCGTTCTTCACTGTAGCACCCTCAGGTATTTCCCACGAATTCCTCCCCATTCCCGATTTCGTCCAGCCTCGTCTTCTTCTCCGACGAGATTCTTCTCCACCGATCTCGTCCAGCCTCATCTTCTTCTCCGACAAGATCTCATCCAGCCTCGTCTTCTTCTCCGATGAGATCCTTCTCTACCGATCTCATCCAGCTCGTCCAACTCGTCTTCTTCTCCACCGATCTCGTCCAGCTCGTCCAGCTCCCCATTCCCGATCTCGACCCCATTCCCGATCTCGATTGCCCCGATTGCGGCCCGACCATTGCCCCGACCGCTGCTCCGACTGCTGCCCCGACCGCGCTCCGACCGCTGCCCCTGCTCTTCACTATCATCATCAAGCTGTTGAACGGTTCTGCTGTAATTTTCAGAGGACGAAGCTGGAAAGGATGATGGAAGAGTTGATGATCAGCATGCGCCAAGTTGCATCCTTCCTTCAAACAGCTGGAAAAGATTCTTGGAAGAAAGCCGTGTATTTAACTTTAATGAAGTTCAAGGGGGAACAATTTAGTAAGCCTTTTCTGAAACTTGCATGTAGACGTTTACATGAGGACGATGTTGATGACATGACATTTGTTGATGGTATGAATGATGAGAACAGAATTGAGTGGATTCAGGAGTTTATGGATGATATAAGTATGTAGTTATATATTTTGTAATAACCTATTAAGTTAAACTATGTATTTAACCATCTTTTGAGCGGACTTTTGTATTAACCTGCTAAGATGTCTTTTCTAATATATTAAGTTGTCTCTGTAGTAGATACAAATCATCGTAATATTTATTATGATATTTGTATATATAGTGAAACTGAAGTCCCTTCAGTTTTGGGTCTTTTTGTAAAATATTATTAATTTTTAAAATTATTTCAATAATTTTAAAATTAATATTATTTTATTACTCAAATTATTTAAATATTACTTATTTTCAAAAAAATAAGTATATATTTTCTGTATTTATTAAAAATTATTTTAGAAGATAATAATAAAATTATATTAAATAAATATGTAATTGATTATAATAAGTTATTTACATAGTTTTTTTTTAAAAAAATATTTATTATTTTTAATTATTTTTATATATTTCTCAATTCCCTACAGTAAAAATTCATCCAAACACAAGAATTTAACAACTTATGAAATTGATCAATTCCATTTGTCAACCAAACAACGGAAAGGAATTGACCAATTCCCAATTCCCTATAATAAATACTCATCCAAACACTGTAATTATCTAATTCCTTTAATTCCTTCAATTCCCCGGAATCACTCAAATCCCACAATTCCATGATTCCTAACCCCGGAATTGAACCAAACGCGTCCTAGTGTTCAGGCGTGGATTTTAGGCCGCGAGCAGGATATCGGCCGACTAATAGGGAACGACTTCGGTCGGTCCCAAAGTCCAATCCAATTTAATCCAAAATTTTTATTAGATTTAAGTGTAGAATTTTCGAGCTTCACAATCCAGATTGGACCCACAATTTTGACAAAAAAGAACAACTCCGATTTAAAATCTAATTCTAATTCAAAAAATCTAATATATAATTTTGCATTCGAATTGAATTCAAGCTTGAAATTTGAACGTGCTCGCGTTAGGATTTAACAGGGGTCGAGTCCAACCCAGTCCAACCTAATGGCACCTCTACCTATTAATTGTACATTTTAGAGTCTAAGATCCAATTTTATTGAAATTGTCCATCAAGAATGTATTCTTATGGATTTAACATGAAGATAACCATCCTATATTGGTTTTCCTTTTAAGCAACTCGTAGATCATAGCAAATAACGATCAGAATAACATAACCCTTGATCTAAGTTGTAAAGCTAATTTCTTCTTCGATTCCATAATTACTACCATATGCATACCTACAAATAATAGGATTGGAACACAAATTATATGTCCACACTTCTAAGCCCAAACATATGCACAGGTAGTAATAAAAGTAGTAAAAATATAAATTATAAATAAAATGAGAAAACACGCAACGATATATATATTGTCTCAGATAATTGATAGTGTACATACATAATTTAGATCTTGCAAGAAATATGGGGTCTATTTCATGAAAAAGATACCAAAATCAAGTATGAAGAGCATGAAGAGCATGAATATCCAAATCATGGAAGAATAGATTAGTGCTCAGTTTCCATAATGGGCCAAGTAATATATAACATGGTTGCACAAAAAATAATACGTTCTAGATAATCTACTACTCTAGATTTATCACACCCTAATTCTAACTCAGGAAATTACGTCATTACTAAAGTTGAGAAAATCAACCGCATTCTAATAAATGTAAATTGTCATCGAATCTCAAAGCAACCACATATTTTTTTTAAAAAAAATCTAGTTAACTATCTTCATTATTATCATCAATAATTTTAATGGTACCTCAAAACAAGCATGCATTCATCCAAAGAAAAAGCATGGAAAATCCACCGTGCAAAGCACGAATAACATATTGTATAAAGCATCACTTTGTGAGGCAGGAGCATCAAAGGGCACAATCAACTCCTAATAGATGATTAGAAGCATCAAAGAACATGACTAACTCTAAAGGTTCTTTTAAAGGTTCTTTGTCACTTGAACAAATGAACTAAATGATGAATCACTATTGTGTGAGTCCCTTTATTTACTTAATTTTAAGGATTTAATCTAAATTAAGAAAAATTTTAGCTTTATTTTAGACTTAAGACAAATATCTTCTTTCAAATAAATTTCCCTATCTAAACCCTAATATCGAGTGCATTGAACCCAAACATCAATTACAACACAACAAAAGCTAAAATTTTCACTAGAGAAGAGGCATTTGGCATAAAAAAATAATCATGATATAAACTTACCCTAAATGTTGACTTCAAGATACTAAAATTTAGTTTTTTTGATGGGATGAGAGACCTTAACCATCATATCATAATGTTCTTTTTTTATGCTTGCCCGTAGGTGGAATAAATTTTTGATGATCCATCTCTTTAGAAAGTTATTTGTTAAGCACAACCATGCTTAGTTGTTTATTATCAAGAAAAGTTGCAATCACTTGTGACAATCTTCTCACTAAAATGAACCCAAAAGTTGGGTTCAATTTTAGTAGATAGCTGAATTGAGAAATCAAGAAATAATATTAAAATGTCAAATTTTCTACTGTTTCAATTTTTTTGTTCAGATGATTTTAGTTGCTTCATTTTCTTGTACTCAAACTTAACATTTGTTTTAGTTTTCCTTAGAAAGAAAGGTCACTAACAAGTTTAAATTCTTTGAAAAGGTCATGAATTTTATTACAATGGAGAATACATTTTGACTTAAATTAAAATATTTTAATTTTAAATAAAATAATTATTTTTTCACGTTCCCTATTTTGAGAGAGTTAGAAATGCACATAAAAAGTACGCACTTCCAACTTGTTTTAAATAAATTCACAAAAAGAGTTTGAATGTAAATAAAATAAATTAATATGTGCAATCAATTGTACAGTTGTATTGACAAAAAAAAAATCATGTTCTCTAAATAAAATTATGTGAAGCATCCCTTTTCTCAAGAAAAAAAATATATAATAAATAAAAAAAATCTTTTTTAATAATGAAGTTTAATTATAAAATCTTCAACAAAAGTTATGAGAATACAAGAGTCAAAATGTAGCCAAAACCATTTAGAAATCACCATGACCCCTTGACAATGGAGTCTTTTATTGTCTTTCGTTCCTAAGTCCTACTTGCCTCTTACTTCTTGTCAAAGCAGTTTCTCAAGGTAGTTAGAGATAGGTGTATTGAAAAATACAAATAATTTATTTGAGCTTTGAAAATCATTTCTTGCTAGAATTTAAAATACATAACATTCTTTTAATAAATTTTACATGTTTTCTATATCTAATTTTTGTTATGCTTGATGTTCAAGGCAAGTGGTCTAGCATGCATGTTATTCAAGTGTGAATGGGGAGAGTCAAAAGCAAAACATATACTAGAGCTATTAAGTACAACTTGAGATCGTGCATATTAGCCCAGATGTGCATGCTAGCTAATGGCAAATATTTGATCTTGTTTTTATATCTTTTTTAGAATAAATATTTTATTAAATTTGATGTAATTTTACTTCACTAATTTTTTAAGTTTATGTTTATTTGTCATGATCTTATATTGTATTTATCTACTTGGTGTACTCCTAGTAGATGCCAAACATTTCATATATTTGATACACATAATATTGGCTTGATGGTTATATCCACATCTCATGTGTGAGATGCCATGAGTTAGTTTTTGGTACGTCCTATTTGTTATAATCTATGGACTCATTGCTCAAATGTAAGTGAAATAAAGTCTTTTTGGGCTTGCCCCATATCATGAGCAATGGCTTGGATTGAGTATATTATGCAAATCTTATGGGTCCTGCTATTCTAAAAAAAAATAATCATGTGCTTGCATGTAATGAATAGGGAGAATTTGATCTACTTAACTTAATGTTCACTATTTATTTAAATGATCAGTGAGAATTTAATCTACTCTTAAATTATAAAAAAGAATTCAGTGATGACAAATCACTTCAATTTTTTGATAAAATTTTTTATAATAGAGATATAAGATTACAATTTTTTCTCTTTGATCACCATTTCCTTGCAATGATTTTTTTGTGAAATAAGTCTAATTTTATCATTAAAAAAGATGGGTTACCAAAAGTAAAAAAACCTAGTGAGTCCAAAGATAGATTAAAATCACATATTCCTTTAAGGAAGAATACACAAATAAAAGTATTTGAGGGAATAATTTATGAGCAACAAAGAATTGAAGAGGTATTTGCAAACAACTCAAAAAATCTAAATCTCATAACAAGATCAAATCTAAACTACATGAATTTCATGCATGGAATCCAAAATGGAAAGAATAAAAGATGAAATTTTGATTCAATTTTGTGAAAATTAAATATTAAGATAAACTAAAATAAAAACATGAGTGGAATAAGGATTTTAATTTCCATCAAATTTGGGGAAGAGAAGAAAGTCTCCAAACCAATCAGAAACAATTTTTCTAAGATTTTGCAATGTAGGTGAGCCAATCATGGAGGCTTTAGGTGTTTCTTGGAGAGAATTTTATGAGTAAACCCTTAAATTTGTCATAACTAGATATGAACTTCATATTTAAATAATATTATATAAAGCCCTTTGTAATAATATTATTTTTGTAAATGTTATGTTTATACCAAAAAAACTTAAACATCAGGTCACTTAATATGATCTTATCAAAAGAAAGGTTAGTTAAGTAAAATATTAAATAAATTCACACAAAAGACTTTATCCAAGACATAAAATCAAGACTGAATATTTGCTCTTGGCTAGCATAGAATAGATTCATTTTAATTTTACAAATATCAATTTTGCCTAAATATTAAGTTGTTTGTACTAGACTCTATATATATTTTGTTAGACTTTCCAAGCTAAAATTACTATCAAATTTTGGGTAGAGAAAAAAAGTATTATGTTGCAAAACGAAATAAAAAAAGAAAAAAAATATTATGTCACAAAATGAATTTAAAAAACTCCCCTTGAATTCTTTCAATAGAATAAGTGGAGTTTCATTGATGAGGGTTTTACATATAAATCCCTATTGATTATGTAGACAAAAGATTACCCTCAGATAAACAATGAAAAATAAAATCCTAAATGGATAAATCTTATATGAAAAGCCAACGAAAAGAAACATACTCAAAGAATAAGAACTGATCGGCATATGTGAGCCCAGAAACCTTACATTCTTAAGGCATGAATGAGATTGCTAAGTCAAAAAAAAAAAAAAAAAAAGAAGAGAAAATTAAATCGTATGCCAAAATTAGAAGGACTAATTCAGTCTCATCTCGGTATAGTATCGACCAAGAAAGGCTACCCGAAAAGTAAGTACCAGATAACATCCGTAATTATATAAATCTTGAAAATTAAGGTTAAGAGGCATCAAAAATCAAAACTAAGTCAAAAAGCTACCAACCAATACAAATATGGCAAAAATAGCAAGTTGCCAAAAAAACACATTCCTAAAAAAAAATATTATATCTAGAAAAAAGTGTAAGGAAAGATCCATCAGTGACCTACCATATCCTGAGACAAAATTATTCTTAAACTTAATAAGCCAAATCAAGTAAAAGACTTTAATCGAAGATGAAGGGATATATCACTTGTCTACTAAAATATTTTTTCTAACATCACAATCAAGGTAAAAGAAAAAAGATAATACCACTCCATAAGGTTATCTCTCTTGAAGCTCATATACCAATCTAGCATTCTAGAAGATAAACTATCAACACCAGCTATTACAGTTCAACAAGCACCAATCAAGATATATGCTCGCTGGTCTAGCTGATTGCTATAGTGTGCCCTACTCAAACATGATAATGTGGCATTCTAGAAGACAAATTCTACAAAAGCAGTAATTTCCTACTCTGTCCTTTGCTTTGCCTCTCTTTGTTTGATGAGAGACATCGAGGTTTGGTAAGGACGACAAGGTGAAGAACCTTCAGGATTTCTCTTAAGATAATCGTCAATATAATCAAAGTAAAATTACTTAGATTGACTAGTCAAAACATCAATTACTACCTAAAGTAATCAAGATTAAGGGCAGTCTTCCCTTGTGATCCCAATTTTGAGGCCACTCTAATATAGACTGGGATCTCCCCCAACTATTGTCAAGTGGCATTCATCCCATTTTTATCAGTGTTAATTTATATCGCTAATCAAGTACCACATTAATTAGCGTCATGAATATTCATGACGCTAAATTAATACCCCTAAAAATCATTAGTAATCTTAATAACTTGTGCTGCTATTGGATTTGATTATCATGGCTAATGGCTAGCCATTAATGGCACTAAATAGTTAGCATTGGCACTCAACAACTTCAAGATTGATCCCATATTACATGTCCGCACCCGACCATATTTGTCTTATCCAAATAACTTGTAGAGCGCGATTAACCATCCATTATAATTATAGACCCCAAAAAATAATCTCAAAACAACAAATAGAAATTAAAGGTGGTTTGAAGATGCAATTAGAAAGTATGAAAATATGACTTTCAACGGGTATAAGCTACTGTTATTAATTACCCTGACAACTATTAAAAATTTTCTAAAGTGAGAAACCTAATTAAAAGAGACATGATAATATATATATATGATTCAATTAATTTAAGAAAAAGAATACGCAATTTAAGTAAGAATATATTCTCACTTTATAATTTAAAGAATTTAAATTCATAGTTTTAAAGAGTATGAAATAAAAAAGAAAGTGAGAAAAGATTTGATGCTTGCCACTTGACCGAGTGAAATTTAACTCGGATGGGTCTCAATTTGATACTAATAAATTTGCTAGATTTCAGAATGTGACTAATTATTTTGATTTGTGTCAGTCAATCTTATTAAGATATGAAGTATAACTGACAATTTTCTACTTATCAATTAACTACTTTTGGTCTTTGATTTGAGAGAATAGTTAGCGGTCTTAACTTATGTTAATTATTACTAATTTGATAATAGATGACCTTTTTTGACTTGTCATCAATTAAATTTGAAGTATCATGAACGACTTTGGGCTTGTGTTGATTGAGCTTGAATGTGACCAACAACTTTACACTTATTATCAATTAACTTCTTTCTAATAAGCCATTTAGCTAACTAACCAAGTAAGTTTAAATTGACCTTACTTCAGTTTGAAATAATTAGCAATCTTGGCTTATATTGACCATTTTTAATATAATAATCGATAACCTTTTTAGCATATTGTTGATTTCGAAATATCACCAATAACCTTTGAGCTTGTGTTGGTTAAGCTTGAAGTGTGACCTACGACTTTATATATACTATCAATTGACTTCCTTTGAACATGACATTTGACTGACTAAGAAAAAGAGTTCGAACCTATCTTTAGTTTGGTTTAACTTGGAGGAATCATTAGTGACTTGAGCATATACTAATCGTTCTTGATTTGATAACCGATAGCCTTTCTTAACTTGTGTTGATTAGATTTTGAGGTATTATTGATGACTTTGAGGTTATTGTTGACCAACCCCAATTGATTCGAACTTGATTGTATCCAAATTTGGTTTTGATTAAAGTCTAATTCAATTCGATTTGAAATTTAAACTTGATCTCAATTTAAGTCTGATTTGATTCAATTCGATATTCAAAATTTGATTTTGATTCAAGTCTAATTTGATTCAATTCGATATTCAAAATTTGATTTTTACCAAGTCTAATTTAATTTAATTTGATATTCAAAACTTGATTTAGATCAAGTCTGATTTGATTTGATTTAATGTTTAGAACCTGATTTCAATCAAGTTCGATTTGATTCAATTCGATATTTGGAATTAGATTTCGATCAAATCTGATTTAATTTAATTTGAGTCACGTTCAATCTTATATTGATTTTTGTTAAGCCTCAAACTTGGTTTTTAATGAATTTTGGATCCAATACTTATTGGGTTATTATTGGATCCTTAATAGATCTTAGATCTGACCCTAATTTGATTCTTATTGGATCTAACTTAGATTGGGTTTTTATTGGGTTCTTAATGAATTTTGGATCCAACGTTGATCAAGTTCTTGATGGATCCTCAATGAATCTTGAATCTAATCCTTAATGGATTCTTATCGAATCCAAATTCAACCCATTAATGAGTTCCAACTTGACCTATGTTGGACTGTTATTGGATTTGGGTTTAAACCTTACTGGAATTGGGTTCAAATTCAGGTTAGTTTATGTTCAACTTGGATTTGGTTCAAATTTGACCTAGTTTTGGCGTAGCTTCAACCTGATTTTATTTCAGATTTAACCTAATTTTGATTCAAGTTCGACTTAACTCTGGTTCAGGTTCAACCTAATTTTAATTTATCTTTGACTTAATTCTAGTTTAAATTCGACCTGGTTCTGCTTCAAGTTTGATCTAATTTTAGTTTGGATTTGATCTAGCTTTAGCTCAACTTTGATCTAGTTTGGGTTTGAATTTTAGTTCAGTTTAATTTGATTACAGTTTGATTCAAACTTGGTTTAATCCACTTAAAGTTGATTTGAACTTGATTCAACCCAATTAGGGTTTGTTATGAACTTGGTTTAATCTAATTAGGGTTTGCCTCAAATTTGGTTTAAATCGACTAGGGTTGGTTTGAATCTATCTTAACCCAACTAGGGTCAATTTGAACTTAATTTAATCTATTATGATTTAGTTTGGATTTAGTTTGACTTTGGGTTAACCTGATTTGAACTCAATTTGTTCAAGTTTGAACCTATTTGATTTGAACTAAGTTAATTAGGACCGGATTGTGTTTCGGTCTAATATAATTTAAGTCGGGTTGACCCAATTTGAACCTAATTGGGATTGGGTCTAAACTTGATTTGATTTGGGTTATTCCGAATTAAACCCGATTGAGATTAGGTCTAAACCAATTTAATTTAGGTAGACCCGATTTAAACTTAATTGAGATTAGGTTTGACCCAATTTGACTTGGATTTACTCAATTTACTTTGAATTTTACTTCATTATTTTGATCATTTTAAGTCCATTTGGTGGTTGTTCAAGTCAAATTTGTTTACCTTAATTAGTTTACTTAAATTTAGCCGAATTGGCTTAGTTTTAATCTAATAAAATCAACCAACTTAATCAATTTATATTAATTGATTAGAGAGCCTTCAAGATATTAAAATGACTTTGGGGGAACATACGGGCTAATTCTGAGTTAATTTGACTTTCAGGTGAGCCCACGAACTATCCTTTATTCTAAATTAACTTGTGGGTGAGTCTACATGCTAATCCTAGATTTATTGACTTTTAGATATCCTTATAGGCTGACATTAAGTTAGAATTAACCTTTAGGCGAACTCGTAAGCTGACCTTAAGTCAAAATTGACTTTCGACCAAGTTCACAAGTTAGTCCTAAACTGACTAACTTTCAAGTGAACCTATGAACTGGTCTTAATCAGAATTGACTTTCAAGTGATCACTTAGGCTAATTTTTAGTTAAAATTGACTTTCAAATGAGTTCACCGGTTAGACCTAAACTAATTGACTTTTAAATAAATTTGCAGACTAATTTTGAGTCAAAATTGATTTTTAAGTAAATCTGCGAGCTGCCTCTAAATTGGAATTGATATTCGAGTAAGTCACGAGCTGATCCTAAATTGATTAACTAAGCTATGAAAATTAAACCAAGTTTTTTATTTTTTTAAGCAATATATTATTTTTTTTATTTTTAACAACTGGCCAAGTTTTTTTTTATTTAAAAAAAGTTATTTATTTATTTATTTTTATTTATTTCATCTTTCTTCTCCAAATCTAGCCTGCTTTCTCCCATTCCTCTTGACTGCACGGTGGCAGGACAGGGGCCGGCCGAGTCTTCGTCCTCCTGTTCACGGTCAGATCTAGTCCCAGAGAGCGATGGACAGCAGCAGGCTCCAAGCGATAAGGATTGGGGAAACGAAGGAGGTCAACGGGGAAGCACGGGGTTGACGAGCAAGGGACGGGCCGGCAGAGCATGAGCTGGCGACCCCAAGGCTACGGGGGCACAGGTCGGCGAGCTTTAGGCCAACTGAGCATGCAGCAGGGAACTCGAAGGTGCGAGAGCATGTGGCCAACAGAGGACGAGGCCGATGGCGAGAGAAGAAACAGAGGTGGCTCATCCTTCTTCTCTGAAAGCAACCATCGGTGGGGCACCACGACTATCCAAGGTGGTCGAGAGGCCAGCACTGCAGGGTGAGGCGAGTTCGCTCGAAGTGGCAATCAGGGTCAGACCAAGAGAATTCCATCCTAGGATACAAGAATGGACACAAGTCAATAGTGACGATGCTATGGGGCTATTCGGGGCAACAGCCAGGCTCAAGCAACCAGAGCTCCAGCCTATAGTACCAGCTTGAACTAACAGAGCTTCAGCAATAGGGATGCTTGGATCATCAGATCTCTGGCAACCGGAGCTCCAGCCTATAGTACCAGCTTGAACTAACAGAGCTTCAGCAATAGGGATGCTTAGATCGCCAGAACTCGGGCTTGAGGTATGGCGATGGAGACCTCAGGAATTGAGCCTTGGCACTCGAAAGCGGGCACATGCGGCTGTGACAGGGGCAGACGAGGCAACAGACAGGACTAATCCCTTGAAGGAGGAAGAGAGATTGGAAAACAATCGGTGAAAGAACAAAAGTAGAAATTATCTTGTTTTCTTCTTCAGGTTCCCAATTCTTGATTGTCTCTCAATTCCTGATCGTCTCTCCTCTCTCTCTCTCTTTTTTTTTTTTTAATTAATTTTAACAAGGTTTATACATAAAATTTGGAGAGATTGAGTTGAATCTAATTTCAACCTCTTTTCTTTGAAAATTTGAATTATGAATATGGATTAGTTGTGGATGTAATATGTGATTTGTTTTGAGATTAGATAAGAAAAATTTAAAAATTATATTCACCTTTAATATCAAATTTATAAGAGATTATTTATAATTTTTTTCTAGAAATATGGATTGGTTTATAATTTTATAAATGTCAAGCCTTTTTGGTAAAAAATATTTATTTATAAAGTTTTAAAATTTTTAGTATCTTTTATTAAAAAAATTCATTATAAATAAAAATCTTTCAAAGACTTATTTGTGAAAAACAAAAATTTTAAGAATTTATTTATAAATATAAAATTTTTAAGAAATTTATTCTCAAATCTTAAATTTTATAAAGATCAAATCACAATTGTCAACATTTGAAGGATTTATAAGCAAAAATTTCATCCCAATAAACTATTCATGAGAAAAATCTGATTAAAGATTTATTTATAAAAATTCATTCAATCCAAGGATCTATTAATAAAAATTTTATGTTTGCACCTTCCCCCATATTTTTAATGAATTCTGAACCCAACCTTGTTCTAAATATATGACCCACTCAAGCCACTTAGGTTGAATCTACCTTGAGTCTAAATTCTCCAAAAAATCAGGTCCAAATCGAAGTAAATTTTTAGTCAATTTTAACCACAATATAAATCTAATTGGGACTCGTGTTTGAGTTATAATTTGGTGGCATTCAAGTTTCCATTCGGGCTAAATTTTGATTAAGTTTAGTTTCACCCAAAATTAACTCAAACACACTTAATTATGGCTTGTGTTCCAAAGGTCATATCTAAGAAAGAGTCCTTGGGGTAAAACTATTTTAGCTCAGTGATCTTATCATACAATATAAGCACTAAAAATATTAGTATCATTTCATTAAAATAAATATTATTAAAAATAAAGTTAAATACTCACTATAGTGGTTATGAATGCTATGTCGACTAATTGTTTGTCCTTTTTGGTATAGGATGTGAGAAAGACATAGCTCTAATGGACACCTCAAGGTACAAGTAATACAATTACAATAAATAGAAAATGCAAAATAAAGTAACTCAATTTCTAATTATAAATTGAAGAATATACTTTAACTTTTAGGTTGACATCCCCCTTGCATCCAAGAGAGTATCACATTGTCTAACGCTTTTGATATTTTCTATTTATTCGACTCAATTCCTAAAAAAAGAAATGAAATTATTAGGCCATGTAGTATTAATGATAACTGCATTTTTATTCCAACAACCAAGAGATTAGAGAAATACCTAAGTTTCTTTTGTCTACTAGTATCTGATCAGGACATACAACTAGTCTTCTTTTATTCTCAAATCTGGACAGGTGCCGAGCATGTCTGGATTATTATTGTATAGCATGAAATGTTTCTTCTTCACGTCTGCTTTTCAATCTCTTCAATGCTGGCCAAGAGTCTGCATGATGCCTTTCTTTGCATTTTCCTCTAAATTAATATTGGCCTAAATACAAATATATTTAAAAAATCATAAGCATACAAAACATAATGAATATAACCATGCAAGAGAATATAATATAAATAGATATGACTTTTATAACTGCCTAGATCCATTCCTTCTTTTCTTGGGGTATAGTTTGCCAATCAATGAAGGTCATCGGCAAATTTTTATAGTTCTTTGCAAAAATCTCCAACTAGGTCGAAAGTCATGCAAAATTCTCGCCAATGACCTGGTCGTGGCGATTAGTATTAAGCGGTAATTTGAATTCGTTGGTGCCCAAAACTCCTACAGGTTTGTTAAGGCAATGATGGATCCTACTTGTAAAAGCTATAGAAGGATCTGTAAATCACATAAAATAGAAATATTAAATCAAATTGAATACCAACTAGATAAATTTAGTAATGAGTTATATACATTCATCACTATCAAGATGTATATCCTAATCTATCTATTCTGGAGGAGAAAGTCCGCATTCTCACCAGTGGAATTCTTGTCAGAATCTCTACTCATCTCAAATTCCGGATCCACAGTCTCGGCATCTTGCAATCTCTCCACTATATCTCCCATATATTGTGTTTTTTTTACGATCCATAACAATTTACAAAATAGACATCACATATTGCAAATAATAAAATAATATCATAATACCACAAACAAAAGAAAAATTCTAAAAGATACTTATAAATATAAAGGGCCTAAATCACGTCTGGCTAAAAGGTGTACAAAATAGTACACTAAATAGATCACCTAAAATGTAATAAAATTAGAAATAATAACAATCAAACAAGTAATGTAACAAATAATATAACTACAGATAATAGTAATAACAAATAATCAAAATAGCATATTTCAATCGGATACATAATAATAATATTTACCCATCATTTTCTTCAGACATGAAATTATCGTTGTCATCATCACTATCATATTTGTTATTTTTTGAAAGGATTTCCTCTTACATATCAAATTTATTGGTCATGATGTTATCTAAATAATCTTTTTCTACATGTGTCTGACATGAACTGATATATAACACATCTATTATTACTCCTTTAATATTTTTATGTTCGAATTTATAGTCAAAGTCATTCGCATACAAATGTCGAAAGATATTATTTATTTCAATCAATAGTTTAGCTATAGGCTTAGACAATTATCTCCACACTATGATCGATAACAATTGTTATATTAATATGTAGTAATCATGACTCTTCAAATCAATGATATTCTGATCTTTCATATTTACGCATCTGAAACTATTTAACGCGTAACCATTTATAACTTTCACATTTTTTTAATACACTTAAGAAAATCTCCTTCTCTTATTTGCTAAAGGTGAATGGAGTCGGAGGAAAAAATATTCTATTACCTCTATCCACCAAGTGAAGTGCTCTCTATATGCCAATGACCTTTATATTTAGTTGTGCATTTAAATTATCCTTTGACTTGTATAGAGTGCCAAACAATACCCATAATAGATTTTTGAGAAAATTCTTGTAAATGTGCATGATATTAAAATTGTGTCAAATACACAAAGAACTCTAATACGGCAAATAAAAAAAACACTTATTTTTTTTCTAATTAGATTTTATATTGCAGTAGTCTTCAACATGCATTTGTGAAGTCTTCGCCTTCTTAGAGATAGGTCGACAACTATGGCCCTCTATATGATTTTGACTAGCCTTTGCTTACTCAATGCCTCAAATCTAGATAGTCAAGGGGGAGGAATATCATACTCACATATTCTATCAAACGCAGCCTTATCACATTGAAATCTACAATTAACAAGCAGAAATTATCGATGGTATATGTAACAAAACTTTCGATTATGTTTTAATTACTTAGACCACGTGTTCTTTTCATATATAGGACACACATACTTTCCTCTAGTGTTATCCTGAAATATATGCGTACACTAAAAATGATTGATTATCCATATTAATATTATATGTAAATAAAATATCTCTCTCTTTTTTGTATCCAATGTTAGAATGTTTGGTTTCCATAATTTTTTCAACTCTTCAAGCAACAACTATAGATATACATTAATGTCATTTCTCGATTCCTTTACTTCATCAATAATCATAAATAAGATGAATAACAATTATTTCATATATAAATAAGGAGGCTAGTTATATAGAATCAAAATCACAGGCTAAATGTTATACAAACAGTTTATTTTCTAAAAAAGAATTAAGCATATCAGAAGCTAAGCCTAAACAGGTGTTTTGGATGTCAACAATAAAGTCCATATATCATGAATTGAACTCTTTCCACTCAACACTATCTTATGGATATCTAACTATCTCATCATATACACAGTCTTCAACGTGTTATGTCATATATAGTGTTTCATTATTGATATAAATAGTCACTATATCTTACCTTGAGAGAAAAATATCATATAACTTTAGCGAAAATTATTTGAACCTTCTGATTATCATCATTACTCTGGATTATGAAATGTTGAAACCGCAATATTTTGCAATGTTTATAATAGGTGTCTGATTTATTTTTATTTTTGTAAAATATATACTTATTTATATATGCATAAATATTTGTGTATCTCAGACTTATATCTTTCACAATATCCCAAACATCCATATGCGAATTAGGAAATAAAAGATGCTGAGAAAAATGTCTGTTTCAATGTCTCCAATAATATTCTGAATGAGTAATTACTCCATCGACACTTGGATTTTACGGCTGACAATCGCATGATAAATGATAAGAACATAAAACTCTTACATCCCAGATACAACTTAATGTTATATTCATTAAGCATTTTGTAAAATTTTTTATCATCTCGATCACAATCCTTAGGTACCATGTTGACCATATCAAGAAAGGCATCATGAGAAAACTCATGGTCCCTAAAGGCATCATAGATCAATCCTTCGATATCATTCCCTTTATTGTCAGCTATTGTAACATTAACTGACTGATTTATTGGATTCAACTTGTTTAAATGTTATGGTTCTTCATTATGAATTGTTCAATTAGTGTAATGTATAGTCCATCTTTCAAAAATTACATGTTCATATTTTGTCTTGTCTGATTATATGCATTCATACAATCAATACATGGATATTATATTTTTTTGATCAGTTACTTGCTCCTGTACGAATAATCTAGAAATGCATTTACTCTAGTAACATATCTAGCATCTAGTAGATTTCTTATCTTGATTCAACTCCTATTTATGTTTTAGAAATATGTATAATCCTCACTCTAATGCTCTGTATGTATAACCTCTATTTAAATGAATAAATATTGAAGTAAAAGAAAAATATTATGATCATGATAAATGGTAAGTCAGATTGAACAACACTTACTCGTCCTAGTGGGTGTTCAAAAATACTACCTCAAATTTTAATCAAAATTACACATTAATACTCACAGTAGTTATATTATCATCCAAACTATTATGAACTTATTAGGGGAGTATTTAATCCAACCACAATAATAAATTAAAAACTCAATTCAATAGAAACACAATTGAAATTAGCAATTTAATAAGAATTTGATATCTCCTACTTAAACATAATTATTAATAATAGTTTGATATATATAATCACCAAATATAAAAATAAAAAAATACAACTACAAAGACTATAATGTTATTATTAAGAAGAAGAGTGCTCATTATACCGCATACCAACCTTTTGCATTCCCAAGTCAAAAACAAAAATGTTCAAGCATTGGAGATCCAACTTGATCAAATATATGATCTTGAGCATAAAGTGACCCTCTAAATTAGCAATCATGCACATTAAACAAAGTTGTTCTTCAAGACCCAAGAATGCATATGCCTCAATTCCATGTTAAGATGTTTTATCACTGAGATTCCAATTACTAGGGATACCAATATGCGTTAGATTCTTATCCACTTGAAGGATATTTCAGGCACCCACAGATATGAGGCGCACAACAGAGAGATGATTAGAGGGCTAGATTTGTCCTAACTAGGTTTTCTATGGTTTCAAGCAAGGAAAGGAACCTAAAAGCCTCATTGTTGGTACTAAACATTATTACCGATGCTAAAGGAATAGCGCCGACAAAAAAGTGTCATTGTCGGTGCTTCCACTAGTGCAAAAGTGCCGGATGTAAAGTACTCACAATGATCAACAATGTTATAGTGGTTGCAGCAAATATAGAAGGAAATGAGTGGATGGAAGGCTAGCTGCACTATTTTGCACATAGGATCACACTACCAAAACATGTGTCTGATCACCAAGTGGTTGCTTAATTAAGGAGCTATATAGATTGTTTTCTCATTTTTTATGGAGTAATGCTAAGGGGAAAAGGACGTATTTGGTCAACTATAACGTACATCTGTAAGTCGATGGAGCTAGGCAGACTAGCTTCAAGAACTTGGAGCTAGTTCAGTAGGCTTTGCAAGGGAAGCTATGTTGGAAGATACTCCAATTGCCATCTAATATTTGGTGCAGCACGGTGACGTGCTAGATATAACATGGGCATAAGTCATGACATTGCTAGTATTGTGAGAAGGAGAGTGCAACGGTGAGCATGGAGCAACATGGTGATGGGAAAGAGTCTTCTTCTATCTCATGGATTGGTTTGGAGTATTGGCAATGGGGAGTGGTTCAATAGAGTGTTTAAAACCCTTGGGTTCTCACCAAGTTGCTACTCTTCTGTGCAGCAGTTGGGCATATGAATGATCAATGTTGATGTGGAGTTAAAGGGTGAAGGACCTATTAGGTGTGGATGGTAGACGGAATGAAAGGGTCGTGTGACAAGTTCATTTGGGAAAGACGAGATCTACCTTCCTTTAGGGCTGAGGGGACAGGAGGAGCGCTTCTGGTTCCATAGATCAAGGGGATCAAGGAAAGTTGCTTATGGTATTTCTAGAGAGTCAAGTCAAGTTTAATTTTATTACTATTTGAGTAGAAGGTGATTCAAGCTTGGTAGTTGATAAGCAGAACTCGTAGATGGGTAGAGCGGAGAGGGACCTCCACTCTTTTGTGACTCACCAATACCGTGAGAGGAATAGGGCTTCGAACTAGTGTAGTTAGAATTCAACCGAACCAATTGGTTAGATCATATTGGACCAGAACATAACTTCAAATTTGTTCCTTCAATTTGTTTCAATTCAAGAGAGCAGACTGAAAAATAATATCTTTTAAAATAAATAAGTCATTTATTGATTCTTCTCATCCGATCAAAATATATAAAAATTTAAGATCGATATTAATTATGGACAATACATTTTGCATGTATCCTTATATTCACGAAAACACATAAGCATGTCAATTGAAATTTTAACATTAATATATATAATATCAATTAAACAAATATAATCTTGCATAGAATAATAATAATTATGAGAGACATGTTTTACCATCGAGAAATAAATCTAGGGATATAAGCGAGTCGAGTCGAGCCTAATCGAGCTGACTTTGGCTTGACTTTGCTCGGCTGTAAAAATAGCCAACTCGAGCTCGACTCAAGCTTGGAAAATTGAGCTCGTGAGCTCAAACTAACTCAGCTCAAATCTTTATAATTAATTTATATTAAAATAATTTTTAAAAATTATAAAAAAATTATAAAAAATATCAACCACAACATTACAAATTATAATTCACAAATTCACAATATAAAATATTAAATTTAAAACATTTATAGATAATACTAATAATATATATAACTTAAAAAACATGAGTATTAAAGAAATTATGCTAATTGAATAACATCTAAATATAAAAAACTATATCAACTATAACATCACAATTAAATAATTAAATATATATTATATATTATATTTTTATATATTAACAAATAATCGATCTCTCAAGTTGAAATCAAGCAAGTCAAGTTCAGCTCTCAAGTTTGGCTCATTTGGCAAACTAGCCAAGTCTTCAAGGTTGAGCTTAAAACAAGTCAAGCCAAATTCAAGGAGAGCTCAAGTTGAGCTCAAGCTACTTGTGAGCTTCAAGCTTCTTATGAACTATGAGCTAAATTGGCATCCTTGAATAAATCAATATGCATGAAAAATATGTCTTAAACTACATATAGTAATTAGAGTTGCACATTATAGCATTATGTATTAAGAAGACTGTATAAGACATAAATTTATCTACAATTGCAAAAATGGCTTTTAGACACTTGTTAAAATATCAACTAATTGTCACATCATACCGTGAAAAAACTATCTTCATATGTTTATTTTTTAAATGATAGCTAATGTAATGAAAAATATTGTAAGTTACTTTTCAATAGTGAAATGCCATGTGTTATGAAAAAGATTTCATTCTCTCAACATATCGATCAAAATTAGGAACATGAAATGATTCACCCGATTACTTCTTTCATCTCATAAGATATTATGAAGCATACCAGTTATATATATCTTTTTATAATAACATGTTCAACATTCAAATGGGCTTTTCTCCTTATTAAAATTCAAAAGTATTACACACACAACAACCAAAATCGTAAATCTAGCAACTTGAATGCTTAACGATTCTAATTTCTTATTATCCTCATCTAATAATTAAATATTTATTAGAAAAATGCTCAGCTTTATCAATAATGGTCTCACTCATAAATAATGTGAACAATATAAATATATGAACTATTTGGAATCTCATATAATAATCATACTATTAATATATATTCTCTTACAAAACATCAGCTATAGGCAGATCTAATATTACAATTACCATAAATTTTAGCCCAATAAAATGATCTCAAATTAGTATCATGTTATAGTAATACATGCTCTATTAATTTGATCAAGATAACATTCTAACAGAATATGTCATTAGAAAGCATAACAATTGAAACTAGAATCATTTAAATATGGCAGGAGATATTATAACAAATGCTTGCTCATAAAAATGTGGTTATTATTATCAATTAATGTAAAAGGTCTAAATATTGCACATCATAAATTTATATTTCAAATCTAATTTTTAAAGATATTTATAATTACAAATAGATTTTCATATCTTATCTCTCATCATAGATTATTTAAAAAAAAAACAAACAACATAGCTCCTAACGGAAATCCCAAATAAAGCCAATCCAAATACACATCAATAACATGACCTATTAACTCATAATGTGGCAATCATAAGAAAAAAGAAGCCTTCTCACAACATTTGGAGGTGATTCCCTTTTAAGGCTTTGCTTCATATTATGAACATCACCCTAACTGTCCGTTATCAAATAGAGTATTAAATAGAATTGGTATAATTCAGTTGGACTCGACAACTGATATGTAAAATCAGTAATAGCAAATCTAAATAGTAATAGCTTGTTCTTCTTTTCAAATTCAACGTATCTCAAGATTTTGAAGAGGGAGGTGGGGGTGGGGTGGGGGCCGGGGCGGCGGGCAAGGGGGGAGGGAAAGAGAGCTCACCAGGGGAACGAACAGACGGCGAGTGCACGACCGGCGGCGACAGTGCTTGTGGAATGATGGCCGACATAACCGGGACATGGGAGCGGAGCAGGTGGACGGGTGTGCGTGAGATTTATGGGCATTTTGCCAAGACCGGGACATGGGATTGGATTAGGTCACCTCCGTCGTGGACTAGAGATTGCTAGAGGAAGGAGATTAGGGTTGCAGGGGAAGGAGTCGATTAAAGTGAAGAGGCAAACTCATAAAAAGAATTGATCAAATTGGTACAAGGTGCACAGGTGTGGGGACTCACTCGATTGTAGGTGGAATCGACGAATTCCACTCAGGATGAAAAACAAATTTAAAATTAAAATATTATTGAAAATATCACATTTCAGCAATTTTGTATCGAACGGCGAAGTTACTAAAATTGACAAAACTAGCTCTTTAATTCTGCTAATTTCTATCATTTGGGTCAGACACCACTTCAGTAAAAACTTCTTTTATTATTCTTTGTTTGCTTGGCATATATATTTATATTAGCATTAAAATTAGATCAATTAAATGTATTTTTAAAGTTTTTTTTCATTTGATGCGCCAAATTCTTAAACCATGAAAAAAAGATTCCATACATTTGAGCTTCCACTTTTGCATGTCAGCTTTTGTTTATTCATGTTTAACTTGAGATGTCATTCAGCTGGTAAAAAAAAATTCCACTAAATCATGGAGGTCTGTATGTGTGCCACGTGTTGTAATGTATAAAAAAAAAAGGAGAAAAAAAAAAAAATTTGTTGCTTACATGGAGCTACCATTCATTGTTAGACAACTACACTGTTTACTTCTTGGAGAAATGAATCAAGAAATCTGGGGAATTATTGACAGTACGTTGACTTCGTATATAAATTTTCCTTCAACTGGATATTTGTATTGCTTTATAAGTTATATGACAGTAACACCCTGTTCATCGTTTCCCCTCCTTATGCGTAATATAATTTATAAGAATTCTGCCATATATTTTTAGTTGATTATTTTACACCAAAAGAAAAGTTTATTAGACATATAATAATACCTTTATTATAAAATAGTTTTCTTTAGTTAGTTTGTTTTTACCTATCTCTAAAAAACCACATGAAAAATTTTCATAACCATCATCTTTTCTGATTAGTCATTGCAGATATTAATAGTTAACTTCCTTATAATAAGATAAGAACATGCAAGAAAACCTTTCACCATATATATTTGAATTCTCTACTTTTTGTTGTCCATGGTTGAATCACATTTACTGTTAAAAAAAAATTCAATGAAACTCCTTGTTTGATTTATCTGATCCTATAATAGTAGAAAACAAGCTTGAATACATCTCATTTGAAAAACAAGTTTGGCTAGATCACATTTGCAATCTGCATTTCACAAAGATATTGCAAAACGATCTCCTTTGATGTATTTGCCAAGAGAAGACATGCTCTGAAACTGTACAATTGACTCAAGATATCAAGAATACTCGATCAACAAATGTATTTACAGACAAAAACAAATTGCGGAAATGAAGCAAACATAGGAGCTCCAAATGAAGCAACTCTATTTACAGCCTATATTCCTCCTATGAACCTTCCGTTGCTTTCTGTTGTAGTGTGGCCACACGCCCTTTTGAGCCAAGCGTGCACTGGCTGGCAGAGTTTGAGTAGGTAAGGTAGAAAGGATTCCGACAGGTTTGATTAACCAACTCAAGGATCTTTGTGGCCTGTCATTCCACTGGCTGAACGTCTTCTTTTTTTGGTAAATCCGCCTGAATGTTTGATATCAGCCATTTCCCTCTCAAGATCTTCAGTCATTTTCTGGCACTCAATGCTTCTGGTTCTCACAAATTCATCACACTTCAACTTCATATTCTTTAGTTCTTCCTGTTTAAAAATTTTGAAGGAATTAGCCCAACATGAGTGCTAGAATGCATATGTTGTTGCTATAATCTCTCATTTTACTACAAAGGGAACTACTAAACTCACAAGTCACAATAAATCAATAGTACCATGATGTGGTTGGTTTTCACAATTTAAAATAAGAGGAAATAATTACGAACAACAATACCATTGTCTTATTCATGTTTAAGACAATATCAGTCCAAAGCAAATAAAAAGGACACTATTAATACAGTTGCATGTTGTTTATATAATGCAGAAATTTCAGATTGCCTTATTCCAGATTGATGTCCACATGAATAAATCCAATATTCCAGGACTTCTATTCTGAAAGGAAAAAAGGAAGAACCCAATGCAGTCATTACGCAAGTCTTTCCTTGCAAAGATCATACTACTGCCATGAAGCATGTCTATAAGAATCTAAGATCAAAAGCATTTAAAGATAAAAGTCAAACTGAGACAAAATCATTGACATTTATTCTATTGTTAACCACATTTCACAAAAATGTCAAGAAACCAATCGACAATGCTAGTTTCTGCGAGTCTGAAAAACCTTTAGAGAATAAGTGAAGGAACTTCTGTACCGCAAACCTAAAATAAGAGCTTGTGCTCTGCTCTATAGAATCCTTGATTCCATTGTATTGTGCTACAACACTAGCAATTCTTCTGGAGAGCTTCGCACAAGAAACTGAAAACAAAATTTGGTAAACCGACTTTAGGTAACAAAGGAGAACCAAGAACAAATTAAAAAGGCTTAGAACTTCATGGAAAGAAGGTGAAATGAGGCAAGAAAACCTAAGTGCAATCATTGCTGATCCTGCTGATGTCACTATAGTTCAAGAAAAATTGCTACAGATACAGGCGGTAAAGATGGAACATAAACACAAGCAAGATTCATTTAGTTGCATGTGAAGCTGATGTTGATATGCATATGAGTTTTTCTGAATGGCCCATTAGTACTATTATCGAAAAGAGCTCTGAGTGCGGATTTCAGCAAGAGCTGTCTGATGAAGTGATGAAAGTATAGTTGAAGTAATAAGTTGCCTGGAGATGATGAGGGGACAAATGATGCAGCAATGATAATCATATCATGGAATGTTAGAGGAATGGGTGCCCCTGAGAGGAGATGGATCAGGAACTTAATTGATTTAGAGAGGGCAGATATCATCTGTATACAGGAGACCAAAATGAGTACATGACACTGACGTACTTTAGTCTTAGCGTGTATATAGAATCACTGAATGGCTGGATCTCCTGGCCAATGGTGCCTCTGGTGGAATACTAATGCGATGGAGCAACAACTGTGTCAGGGGATTATGAATAAGTGGACTGGAAGATTTTCAGTGGTTGTACTGATTGACGATCTTGGGAGCAAAAGAACACAGGGCTGTGTAAATGTATACAGACCATGTGACAGAGATGAGAAACTAAGTTTTTGGGGAGAGCTTTGATGACCAAAAAAGAATTCCGGTCAAAGATCCAATATGATTTGGAAATTCTAGTTAAAGATCCAACATGATTTTGTGCTCAAGGTTAGTTGTTTCTAGTCTTTCCATACTAATATTTAATCTCACAAATCTTTGGATTTTGTATATACAATTTCACAAATATTGGCATTGTGTATATTCAATCTCACAAATCTTGAAATTTTGTTATGCTATATATACTAATGGATGGTTGATATCTCTACTCAATTGAGAGAGATTAAAAATCAAATTTCATATGGTATCCGTAGTCATCGTCTCACGACTCTGATTTCCCATGGCTTCAGCATCTTCTTCTTTCTCATTTCTCTCTTCTCCATCTTTGTCTTCCACACTACCCACTATCTGTATTCGTCTTGACAACAACTATCTCATCTATAAAATACATTTGAAACCTTATTTCTAATCCTATCAACCTCTCGATCTTGTCGAGTGACGCATTCCTACTCCTCAAACCGTTTCCTCCATCATCCAAAAGAGTATTGATCCAATGATTTCTCACAATCCAGCTTATGATGCATAGTTGATATGTGACCTACTTGGTCTTGGTTGGATCTTGAACTCGGTTGATGATACAATTATTCCTCAACTTATTGGCATTGGCCTTTCCGATAGGTTGATAATACAATTATAGCATGACATACTTGGGAGAAGCATTACTCACAATATAACTAAACCTAAGTTATACAACTTGTAGCATCACAGAGCTTGGCAAAGCATTACTCACAATATAACTAAGTCTGAGTTATGCAACTTCATACACAACTTGACCAACTACAAAAAACATTGCTTTCGATGGCTAAATATCTCAAGTATATTAAGATGATTGTTGACAATCTTGCCGCTATTAGTCGCCCACTTTTTAATGATGAAGTTACTATTGAGCTTCTCATCGGACTTAGTCCTAAATACTCCCGATTTCAAATTTGCCTTGAATGCTATAGTAATTGTTCATGGTCTTGAATTTCAACATGGTGTTTTGTTGACACAAGAAATTTCCGTCCTTCTAGAATAACATCCAAGCTTTGATGTGTTTGTCGTATCTATCATAGCAAACATTATCTGGCGTCAACCAAAGCCCAACAAGTTTTGTTCCACTCGGTTGGCTTTTCCTGCTTCACTAACTGAAATTTTTTTCTTCTACTCAACCACAAGGCGGTTGTGGTCCCATTATCAAGTGTGTTCTCATTTGAATATTACGCACTAAATTATAACATAATCAATACTAATTTTTAGGCATGTAACTAACAACATTAACAACAACCTTAACCACAAATACATGCTACTCGCCTCCCAACTCGGATTATTTAGACTAGTGCTTCCATGTGGCATCTTGATTTGAGTGCTACAAATCATGTTACTTTTAATCTAACAAATTGACGGTGCTAAAGAATTTTTATATCAGTATTTTCAATCCATTAATTGGACATTTAAATTGGTTATCATATTTTCTCTTTACAGCCTCAACAAAATGGCATAGTTAAACGTAAACATTGTTTTATTATTGAGTCAGATCTTACTTTATTTATAATATCTAGTGATCAACAAATATATTGGGATTTTGCTTTTAACAATAGTCTACCTCATCAATCGTTGCTACCATATCTTTATAATGGTCTTCTACATGCAAAATCCTACTTCATAAAAAATCCAACTATAACGTCCTGTGTGTCTCTAGATGTCTTTGTCCTCCTTATCTTCATCCCTATAATCGACACAAGTTAAAGGCATGCTCTTCACCTTTTTCTGAATTATCCAAATGGGTATATTGGTTATTAATCTCTCAACTTCAAGTTTATACACATTTATATCTCTTATCATGTCTTTTTTCTTAAAAGCAACTATTCGCTACACATTTATATCTCTTATCATGTCTTCTTTATTAAAACCAACTATTCGCTACACATTTATATCTATTGTCATGTCTTCCTTATTAAAAGCAACTATTCACTGCTGTCTCCATCTTCCCCTCATGCAATGCCTTCTTCTCAACTTGAGAATAATCAATCTAATGAACTTTCTAGTGACTTAAAAGTTACATCATCTCCTTATCAAGGGTTATCGGCATCAATGATTTTTTATATTCCGTCGTTGCTATAATACTCAAGTATACCACCTATGCAGCTATTATAACTACTATTTAGTCGACTCCCATAACCATTGTTTCATCCATCTCTATGTAGCATATGGAACCAAAACCACTGCAGCCGTCTTCAAATGATCCAGCTGCTACCAAAAAATCATGTTAGTTTATCATCGGTATGATCATGCCCACCTAAGCATAATATGGTCAAGTCTTTTATATTCACTTTGAACCCCTTAGATCCAACATCAACATTTGCCATATATCTAAACCTCTAGCGTCCATTCCAATTGCATCTATACAATCATCAATCTACACTCATCCTAGAGTGCATCGATCATATGTTGGCAAAATCATCTCCAATTGTTGTTATTCCACAAAGCATCCTCTTACTCTTATTGTGTATGATGATGAAAAAGTCTATATGATTCTCCAATTATTCAAAGATTCTAAATTGGCACAATACAATGTGTAATATTAAAGAATATAATACATGGATCAATAATTGAACATAGACATTAGGACACCGTTTACTTCGGAATCAGGATCAGGATCAAAATCAAGACTAGTGAATCGCTTTTGTAAACTGATATCTTTTTATCAAAATTAACGCTTCAATAATTTAAATTTTGAAAAATTATTTAATTTTTTATAATAATTTAATTTAATAATAATATAAAATAAGTAATATTAATTTTATAAAAAAAATAATTCTGAAATGGGCTGATCCTGATCCTGATCCCAAATCAAACGGGACCTAGAGTTTCTTCCAACGAACAAATACATTATTAATTGCATATGGGTCTTTAAAATCAAGTGCATAGTTGCTAGCACTCTTGATCGATATAAAGCTCAATTAATCGCAAAGGTTTCAACCAACATGAAGGTAAGGAGTATACTAATACCTTCAATCCAGTTATCAAACCAATAAAAATCAAAACTGTGTTTTCCTTAGCGTTATCTTGTGGATGGTCTATTCATCAGCTTGATATTAAAAATATTTTTCTGTATGATTATCTTAATGAAGTAATTTATATACAACAATCACTAGGCTTTGTTGATTCTACGTAGCTATATGCAGTGGGTCATTTTCACCACTCCCTCTATAGACTTAAATAAGTTCCCCATCCTTGATTTAATCGCCTTAATTCTCATATTTGCACCTTGGGTTTTGACCATCCAAAGCAAGTCCCTCTTCATTCTTCGCATCTTATCCTATACAATTCTTATATTTCCATATGTGAATGACATTAGCTTAACAATTAATTCAACTGCTCTAGTTGTTGATCTTATGATCCCTCTTCACAAAAAACTTGCTTTAAAAGACTTTGATAATCACAATTATTTTCTAAGTGTTGAGACTAATCAGACTCCTTTCCTTATTCACACATAATCCAAATACATTCATGATCATCTTTGTCATAACAATACGAATATACGTCACCCTATATCTACTTTAATTGTATCTGATCCAAAGTTTTTTAAAATCAAAGGTGAATCATTTTTTGATCTCACTCTCTATTAAAGCATAATTGGAGCACTTCAGTGTTTTATCGTCATACAGCTCAATATTGCTTTTGCAATCAACCAAATTTGTCAACATATGCATAAGCCTATTAAGCAATATTGGAGAGCATTGAAGCGTATTTTTCGCTATCTCAAGCACACCATTACAAAAGACCTTTTGAGTATTTTTATTCGTCTTTTGATAGTTTGAATACCTTTTCTGATATTGATTGTATTGATCCAAGTAATCATTGCTCTGTGAGTAGCTATTATATTTTTTAACCTCCAATATGATATCGTGGAGCTCTAAAAAACAACAGGGGTAGCTTAATCAAGTATCAAATCTAAGTACAAAAAAATGACAAATACTACATATGAACTCTTATGAATCTAAACACTCCTTGAGAAACTTGCTTTTCAATTATTTCATTCACTTATTTTATGGTGTGACAATTTATTTGTTATTTATATGACGATCAATCCTATTTTTCATGCTCATATAAAACATATTGAAATTGACTACCACTCTGTACGTGAAAGTGTCTCTCATAAATAACTAATTGTTCTTTTTATATTCATAGTGGATCAAGTTGCTAATATCTTCACTAAAGAACTTACCTTCCAATGTTTTGAAAATTTATTGTAACTAATGGTTCATACCTTTCTCATTCCCTCGCAGGACGGTGATGACTAGAAAAGAATTCTAATCAAAGATCCAACTTGAATTAAAAATCCTAGTAAAAAATCTAATGTGATTCTGTGTTCCAAATTAATTATTTCTAATTTTTCCTTACTAATATTCAATCCCACAATTCTTAGGATTATACTATATTATATATACTAATGGATGGTCGATATCTCTACTCAACTGAACGATATTGAGAATCAAATTTCATGATGGTTAAAGGCAAAAAGGCACACTAAGTATGAAAAATCACAAAATATGCAAAGCACAAAGTAGGCAAGATCTAGTAGTCAATTTATGGCTTAGAGAAATTTCAAATCTTTGGAAATAACCTTAGCGAATGGGTTCATGAAGTTGAAAGATGTGCACAAATAATCCCGCTGCAACTACCAACGGTTGAATTTTTGAACCTTAAATCATAAAATTCCTGTATGGATAATCCCAAGACCAAGTTGGATATGTACTCAAATGATTATAAAGCATCAAAGGTGAAGAATGTTTAAGAATGACAAATTCCATAACCAATGTTGAAATATGTGTCAATACTTCCCCATTTAATAGCTATCAATAGCATTCAAATGTGAAAAAGCAATAATTTATGCGAAAGAAAAAACAAAGAGCAATAATGTTAGTTTGAAATAAAGAAAATGGCATTTATCATGCTATGGATGTGATATTCGAGCAAATATTAAACAAGAAAATTTGCTATGTGACCAAACAACACATTTTCAGCTAACTTATTTCCATGATACTTTTAAGTCATGCCTACCTTTAGAATCTGATACATTGAACACATCAGCAAATTCATTCTTTTGTTCCTGCAGAATAGAATGAGATATAACCTCTTACCCAAAGCAGTGTTACATCACAATCAAGTGTATACAAGTGAAATCAGTGTGACAGGAGTCAATGGTTCCTATATGAGTGAACTCAGGGTGATAGGAAAGGCAAGTAGAATCAAAATCATCATTTGTAACATGGATGGCTTGACTCCTTAAAAAGAAGAAGTGACATCAAGGTTTAATCTCAGAACTGTTCATTAATTCTAGTTCTAAGACAGTCAACATGGTGATGCTAACCTGGATTTGAAGCAATAGTTGTCCTTCTGCCTCAATGTTTTTAGCAATTCTATTACAAATATCATCATATGTAAGTAACCTTTTTTTGAAGGTATCCTCCTCATGTCCAGTTTTCACCACTAATTGTCGTAAAAGGTCATCCTGGAATAAATTCAAGAAAATAGGAAATTAAGAATTTTTGCTCCACCCTTGAAATCTGCATATCATTACTGACAAGTCTTCTACAACAGAAGTAGAAAGTCACAATGCAAAAGTTGAAATTAGAAAAACAGAGTTTGTTGACAATCATATAACATAATCATCCATTAAAAATGCATTGTGCTGCAGTTTCCAGGAAAGAGTCAGTTGATACAAAACACTCACTATCAGTGTTACTATTATAATATAGATGCATGAAAAAGCTGATAATGGAGATGTTTGGGATGTTTTTGACATGGACATATGATCTGAGTTATTTTAGCACCATTGATGTTCATCGAATCAGTAAATGCTCGTGGAACTAATCAAGTGAATAGCATACCAATGCAACATGTTCATGTGAACTGATTACAGTTGCTGTAAATAATAATCTTATTCTGGACTTTTGGTTCAAGATTATGAATCAAGATTCAATAGCTAGAATCCTAATAACTTTTCTTTCTTTGGTTGGACTACAATTCAGTTATCAGAACCTTGGTGATGTTTCTTTTCATCATAATGTTCACCCCATCTGTGCAGCTGTTCCTCCTCTGGGTGCACCTGATCTGAAAAATAAAGCAATTTTCTCTCCAAAACTTACATTTTTCCTCATATGGAATCACTTTAAAGTGCCACGTCAAGGACTTATAAGTTCCTTGTTGAGCCAACAGAATACAAATATTAATTTCCTGTAGTGTATTGGGCTAACAAAGCCACATTGAAGGTTAAGTCATCACATAAAGATGGATTCTACTTGTTTCTATCTATAAGTTTAAATTTTCTACTGTGTTTCTCTGCATTTGCAATCACATAATCACACATATCTTTTTAGAGAATTTGAGTAACAATCTCATTGTAAATCTTAGCAATTTCATGCAATATTTTCTTACATTTAACTCTTAGGCTTCATTTCATTCTGATTCTATCTTGAAGTTTTGCTTTTGTAATTCATTTCATTATAGTTTTATATTCCTAGTCAAAGCATGTGGAAGATTTGGAAGTCTGATTGTTTACCTATTCGGTTTGCATTATAGGATTAGTTAATTGTAGGGGCCTTGGAAGTAGGGTGACAAACTACATTTTTCAGCATTCCCACCTGAAGCCCAAAAAAAATGCATAATGGGAAACACAATATGTTTCTGTAAACAACTATAAGTGGCTGCAAAAACCTCAGAGTAGGACTCGTTTGCTATAAAAACCCCATTATATGTGTCAGTATACGATTCCATTACAAATGGTCTGGATCTGTAGATCTGAAGTAAGCACCAGTAGATAGATAGAGCACTCATAATAATAAAAAGAATACGATAATTTTAGCTTAACTAATCCATTCTTATTTCTTGTGTGATGGTCACACATTACACATCAGAATCCCTACATGTACTAATTAAGAAGTAAATTTATGCCTAAAGAGAAGTAGGATCCATTCAAACATAAGCATACTTGCTAGGTAGGAACGAGTGGATTAAATGATTCATCCACCAACATATGATGTATGTCATAGTACGAATGCAAAGCTACGTACCTCCTTTTTCATCACTTTAAAGCTGTCTTCAAAGCCTGCCCTTTTTGCTTCAAGATCTTCCAATTGCCTCTGCCAAGATAAGCATACTGATACATTCTAGATGCATTTCATACACCCATATAAACAAAATCAAAGGAACAGTGTGAATAAAGAGGTAAGAAAAAATAGGCACGGTAGGTAACAAAACAATAAAGGAGCAACTGCTTCTATACTAGAGATGGACTTCTGCAGTTCCAAAGGAAAAAAAGGGCATGAGGCCTCCACTAGGGTCTACAGAGCATGTAACATCAGCAACCCTAACAGTGCACAAGGAATTTTTTCTTTTATTAGAAGTGTCAAAATGGGAAACCTTAGCAATCCACCAAGGTCAACCGTCAGAGAGTACTTGATTTCAAGACACTTGATTTGGAAATTTTATTCATTTTTCCCTGTATAAATATTAAAATGCTCCATGGAAAATGCACAGATTCATATGAGTCTAGCAAGCAGAGAAGATATTCCTGAATATGCATGCTCAGAAGAAGTAAATCCTGAAGCATGAGGAAAAGGAAAAACTCCATTCAGTTGCTGCAAAATGTCTTCAACAGGATACAGGAAATAAATATCTTACCAGACTCTTTTTGATGGACTCCACAGTAGCATCTTCTATCTACAATTAACAACTAACAAGAAGTTAAGGGAAATGAAAACACCAATATTGAAAAGGAAAGGCATATAAATTAGCTTCTTTGCTGAGTTTCATAAATACATCCTCAGTTTAAAACATGGTAAAATGAAGTCCCTATGGAATTATATAGAACAGTTTCAATGCTTACAACAAAGAAAAAACTAATGCACAGAGTATAGGATAAGCATCAGAAAAAATATCTTCAATATATGAAAATCAATCAAGATTTCGAAACAAATTGATTTGGAATTTCAAAGCAAGAAAGTAAATACTGTGAAAGGAAGTAAAATAGGTAGTCTTTCTTTAACTTCTTAATTTCCTAGGAATTTTTTTCTAGTAATTCAATCTACTGATCTATTGAAACAAATCAGTGAAAGGATCAAACTCAACTCTTTAACTTCTTCATTTCCTAGGAATTTTTTACTAGTAATTCAATCCTAGGACCATTCTATTGAAACAAATCAGTGAAAGGATCAAGCTCAACTCTTTAAATATTCAAAAATGAAGGAATCATTATCCGTTCAAGAGTATTCTGCCAAAACAAACTACAAAACAAAAATATTAAATCAAATGAACCTATTTGGCAACCTGGGGTTTTCTCCGCCCCCTTACCAAACACCATATGAGTTAAGGAGCAGGGATTTTTAATAAAATTACCCTTCTGCACCCAACATTAACATCAAACTATATACAAAAGTTAGGGGTAAAATGGTCACAGTTTCTTTAGTAGCTGAAGCTGCTCAATTTGCAGAAATTTAGCTATAAAATACAATAAATTCCCAAATAAGTTTGTATGATGAAAAAGAAATAAATAAATTTATGAAATATAAAATAATTGTATTAGTTCATAAAATTTGCGAAGACAATGACATGCTTCCCATGTTTCTCAATAAAAAGGTGAATTGATTTACTTACAGGAAATATAAGTTAAAAGTGTTCATAGTAGGAGTAACCTATTAAAAATGTTTCCAAAATATTTCATTACACAGTGAAAGAGAAGGGTAGAGTTAACAAAGAGAAGGATCTGAATAAGATAAATAGTTCAAAAGGATATCAATCTTCCCAATGTATCTCATGCCATAAAATCGCAAGACTACAGCAACAAAGGTTAGAAAAAAAAAGGTGTAACAAACAAACCGGCTTGTAGTCAATAAATGCTATGGGCCGATAACTTCTTAGATATTGATCAATGCATGTAACCTTGTCACCAGCTGCCCTAAGGATCCCGGCATACGTTTGTAATTCAACTTGCCAGCCATTTGTTTGGGGGTTAGATGAAGCTCTAGTCCACCTTGTTCCAAATTGCACTCGAAGTGCACTATCTTGCCTAGATTCCTTCTGCAGTAGCTCTTTAATCTCAATCAGCAATTTTTGACTAGAGCTCTTCATGTGCTTCAGATAATTCAAATTCATTTCCAAAAAAGATAGACCACCACTTGTTTGTATGGACTTAACATCATTCTTCAGATCCAGAGATAAACACCTTTCAAAGGCTTGAATAGAACTGGGCAGGTCCATCTCCTTCAATTTAATCCTCGTTTTCTCACTTTGCTGCTGTATCTTTTCAACTTGGGTCCGGACTATATCATTAACCATTTGTGTGTACTTGGACATGGATAAAACACTGCTCTTCGGGACAAGGTATAGGAATAGACCTTCCTTGTTAGGATCTGATTTTAGACTCATGGAGATAGGCTTCACAAATGACAATGCTGGCAGTGATGACAACGAGCTGGCTGCTGGGACCTGCATAAGATAGACTTGATTCTCCTTCACAGCACTCTCCAACTTACAATTCATATTGCTCTCCAGTTTGAATACTGCATCAAGGAGTGGTGTGGCATCTCCTATTGCAAGTTCCTTAGTGACGACAAGAGAACGTATCCCCAGATTCAGTCGAGCTATTTCCTCACCAATTTCTTTTTTCTCATGCAGCTTCATTGAGTACCTATAGCAAGCATCTGCATAGAACTGGGATTTTTTCAGCAGCATATGAGAAAACCAAGACTGAACGAAGTGTCTGTTGAGTGTAGAAGAGTTCAAATCATCATAAACTTGCTCATAGTAGAGTTCAACCTACAGCAGTGAATTTTGGTTACACATTGTGATAAGTTAACAGAAAAGATTTCTTGCACATAGTTTACTTGTTTTAACAAAAAAATAGTAGTATGAACCAAGATAATAACTATTTATATAAGAAATAGAAAGAACTTTCAAAACAATCCTCCCTCTGTAAAATCCAGGGTACTCTTATCATTACCCACCCTTTTTTTGAGATAGTCTGTTAGCATTAATTAGCATACAATTTACAGAACACAAAGAACTTCCCACCGAATTCCAACCAGATCAATTTGAACCTTCAATTAGGACAGGAGAAAATCGAAGTTGCTGGAATAATCATACACATTTAAAAGACACATCCTAATAAATGCCAACACAAAACTGAACAGAACAAGAATAAGATTTAACTCAATATGAACAGAAATAAGATTCAAAACTAGGATTGTGCATTCCAATTTCATAGACATTATGAGCAACTATTTTCCCTCTCCATAAATATTTACCACCAAAAGGGGAAAAAAATCAAAGACTAAATTTCAACCAAATTTCAACTATTTTGCATAGTCATATAATCATAAGCGACCATTGTTCTTCCCATTATATCAATTGGAACCGCATCCTAAATACATGCTATCTACCACCAAAACAGAAAAAAAACTCAAGAACATGATCGAACAAGAAAATACCTGGCGTGAAACCGCAGCATCAAACTCTCCTTGCCCCGGCGCTGTCTGTTCGGCAATACACTCCTGCGCCTGCGCAAGCATGAGAGTCTGGAGCATTCCCAAGCATTCCGGAGATAAATCCACCGTCGCTAAAGCCCCAATCCACCCCCTATCCTCCTTCAACGACCCAAAAACCCCCGCCGCTTTCTGGAACGCGGCCGCCTGCCGGCCGACGACGGCAATCTGGCTCCATACAGCGCCAATATTGAACAACACGGCGGCCATCTCGAACTGGATGGACGAGATGGCTGCCTTCTTGCCGGGGTCGAAGGCGTCGTGCCAGGTGAACTCGACGCAGGGGAAGGGGAAGAGGCGGGACTCAAGCGTGGAAAGCGCCTTGAAGTAGGACAGGAGAAGGTCGTAGCGAGCATTCAGGTCGCCAGAGGAGAGGGTCATGAGGGCGGCGCGGAGAGTGGAGATGGTGGCGAGGTCGTCTTCGGCAAGCTGGGCCTCGCACTCGGAGTAATGCTCCACGATGGCGCAGCGGAGCGGGGCGAAGAGGTCCATTGCGATGGTCTCCTTCTCTGGCACCTGCAGCAAATCGCACGCCAGCGGCGTCGACATCGCCGCTTCTTTCAGTGTTCTTGTGTTGCCTGGGCAGGAAGACTAACCGAAATTGGAAATGTGAAATGGAAGGGAGCGTGCCAACTGTTTGATAAACTGCTAAACAGATATGCCACGTCAGCAGACGAGTGTAATTTGTAGGGCTATCAATGGGTCGGGTGGCCTAAAAGCCCCGCCCGACTATGGTCCGAAACTTTCGAATTTGGGCCTAAGTTTTGGGCTTTAGATCAGATTTGGGCCCAATGTTCGATTCAAAACCTGAGAGGCGTCTGATACGATCATGCCCTTAGTAATTTGATAAAATCAATGACATGCTTGGATTTTGAATTTGAAATGGTGGTTGATTGAGAAGTTAATGGGACTTCTTCAGTTGCAGGTGTGGGATTATATGGGCTCACATTGGTTTGCAGTTTTTTTGCAAGTGGCTTCGCCACCACCATGGATATCCGGATCAAGTGTGAAATAAATTCAAATTTTTTGGATTTGACTAGACCCAAAACTCACTATGTTTAAAGAGTCATAGAGGATGAGAAATCAAAAGAATCAATCTCTCTCTCTCTCTGACAGCCCCCAAAGTTTGATGAGAGGTGAAATTCAAAAAAACAAAGTTTATATTACATTTTCCTAACATTTTTTAGTCACAAATACATGCTTCTGAGTAAGAAGTTTACCATCACTAGAAAACCTTCATCTTCTTTTTGTCCTCCCCTTCTAATAGAGCAGCTCCAACTTGAACTTGATAAATTACCCCCTCTCTTCCTTATTCATGGGTGGATCCAATTGATCAATCTCGCCCATACCCAAAGGATAGAAGAACAATGCAATCATGCACCATGTACAAATCCTAAATAGGGCTAGTAAATGATTGGCCAGAGAAGTCTCATCCAGACAATAGGCAAACTAAAACAGTTACATTTTTTTTTCTCCAACCTCAACCTTCAAATAAGAGAATAGCATATCCTACATCTTCATTTTATTTTCCAAAATAGCAAGAAAGACCTTAGAACTAGCCTCAATGAATCCCCAATAGCCCATCTAGCAAAATACTTCTCCAACAAGCCGCGAGATCTAACATTCATCACAGTATATCTTATATCCGTGGAAAAAACTAATCATTATAATATAATTGAGATAGATATAAAACTAAAAAAAAATAAATGTACTTGATTTATAAAATCATTCAAATCAGACTTTTGGTGAAGATATTTGCGGTTTCCATGTTTCATATGACCTTGGATGCTCCATTTTCTAAATTCTAACTCCTTTGCCGATCCGCCACCATGCCTTTTTTTTTTTGGCTTTCTTCTTTTGGCTGCAACTTGCTTTATTTCTATTTTATTTTTTCTTGCTTAGCCCACGGTTGGCAGCAAAACCTTATCTCCCCCGTCGAGAGCACCTCCTCCCACAATTTTTCTTCTCTTCATCCTCTTCTTTCTTCCGCACTCAATTTCATCTTGCTCCCACATTCACCTTCTTCTTCACCATAGCTGGCCAAGCCTCCCTTCTCCTTCTTCCCTGCCTCCCACTGTGATGAGAAAGGGGCTGGATCCTGCCAGAATTGGCTGGATCTGTTTGTCGTTGATGATGCATGATCATGCATAATGGACTAGGAGCAGTTTGGTGGCCGTGGAAGTGAGCCTAATCCGGCAGCTTTGGAAGGTAGTGCGAGAGGTGGTTCGGGCAACCCTTTCCCAGCAGCTTGGGGAGCATGAGGCGATGAAGCCACCTCTCTTCAGCTACTTGGGGGTGGCAAGGGCAGGGAGCTACTCTCTGTCCAGTGGTTTGGACGGTGCCGGGGCAGCTAGTGAATGATGGAGAAGTGAGAAAGCCACTAGAAGTGGCTCGCACGTTGGTTGGGCAATGACAGTCATACGCTGGCAGCATGCAGGGGCACTCAACAAGCAGGTAGTGGAGGCCGCATAGCCTTCTTGTAGGCAACTGGAAGAGGAAGCAAGCCGGCGATGGGCTGTCGGAAGCAGCGGTTGAGCTGCTCGACGACTAAGGGGCCGTTGTCGTTACATGGCGGCGCAAGAGCAAGTGGTTCGGGGGGCCCGGTAGCAGCTTGCAGCTTGGAGAAGCTGTGGTAGGGCATGAAGCAACGATTTAAGTTTCGATCTCATATTCGATTTTGACACTTAGTAAAATTAATATGTTTTGGTTGTTCCGATTTTAATTTCGGTCATTTAATTTTGGTAATTTTTTTTTAAAAATTATTAATTATGTGTTAATCAGAATTTAATTATAATTTGATTGCACTTTGCTTTTAAATTAAAGAATGATAAAAAATTTTAAATTTTTTTAAAAATTATAAAAGATTATTAATAATTTATCATAATAGTAAATATAAGTTTAATTAATTTCAATTAATTTGTATAGTTAATCATCTAATGAGTAGGCTAATCTTTAAATTTAGAGATAAAAATTACATTTAATTAATTAAAAGATTTTTTTGCCTATAAAACTCTATGTGATTCTATTTTGAATTTCGATTTCAAAAACGGTTTTAACACTCAGAAAAATTGCCGCACTTTGGTCAAAAAAATCATTTCCATTTTGGTTTCGACCAAAATATTTTTTTATTTATTAATTATATTTTGAACCAAGATTTTAAATCTCAGTTTCGGTTTCGCTTTTGTCACCCAGCGAAACTGATATGTTTTGGCTCTTTCGATCATTTCGGTTTCAGTCAAAAGATTTTTTTTACTTATTAATTATGTATTGACTAGAGTTTGACTATATTTTGACTGTATTTTGACTTCAAATTAAAAATACGATAAAATTTTTAAAAAAATTTATAAAAATTTAAAAATTATGAAAGAATTTATAATTAATTTTACCATAATATTGAGTATTATTTTAATTAATTAAAATTAATTTTGATAGTTAACCATCGATATAGTCTATTTTTTATATATTACTATATAAAAAAATATATGAGAAATAATATAAATATGATTAAAAGTTAAAAATTAACATAAGTAAATTTAACTTATTATTAAAATACACTTGACACATACATAATTTATTAATTATAACATAATACAACTGATCATCATCATCATCATAATCATCATCAGTTGAGTTTGGAATATCTAAATATGGAATTATGAATTCAATATTTGGACGATCCAGATGAACATTTATAGACATACGAGCTAGAACAACTAGCTTTACGCAATCTCATGACAGCGATTCACATGGAGTGAGATCGACACAATTTTTTTTTTGTTTTGTTTTCGGTGAAACGGTCATGCACACATGCACGTGAAAAGAAAAATTAACGCGTTTCGGTCAAAATCATTTTCATTTCAGTTTCAACAAAAAAAATTTTATTTACTAATTAATTATAGATTGACCAAAATTTAACTTTATTTTAAATTATTTTTTAACTTCAAATTAAAAAATTATAATATGTTTAAAAAATTTTGGAATAATGAACAGTCACGTGAATAGTCCCATGCACATAAACAGTATCTGACAGAGACTGGCGTGTGCGCGACTGCACCGGCGCGGGGATCAGGCCAGCGAGGGCACTGGAGCCGGGCGGCGACGGCGCTGGCGCGGGTGCGAGACCGGCGCTAGCTCATGGGAGCAGGAGCCAGGCCAGCGAGGGCGCGAGGTGGGCGAGGGAGCGGCGGTAGGATGGCAAGCGCGCGGGGGCTAGGCAAGCAAGGGCGCGAGCGTGGGCGCAAGGCCGGCGAGGGAGGAGGCGTGGGGGCCAGTCCAGCTGCCGAGCCCGCTCGCGCAAGCACGTAGGTGTAGGCGCCAGAGGTCGGCTTGAGAGTGCAAGCTCGGGCACGAAGATGGCATGAGGGTGCAAGCGGGGCAACGGTGCGAGCTCCCCGCGCAAGCTCCCTATGTGATCTCCCTGCGCGCTGGGCGATCTCCCACTCGCATTGCGCTTGTTGCGCTCATCGCGCAACCTCCCCGCGTGTTACGCTCGCCGCCATCGAAAACCCTAAACTAAAATATTTTGGGCCGATACATTGCGGTACCGGCCGAAACCGAACCATTTCGGCCAAAACATTTTGGTTTCAGCCGAGATTTTAAACCTTATTTTGAACAAAATTTAACTTTATTTTAATTTTTTTAAAATTTAAAATTAAAAATATTATGATTTTTTAAAAATTTTTAAAACAACCATGCACAGTCTCGATCGAAAGATTTTTTTAATTATTAATTGTGTATTGATATGGAAGTGGGACACTCACCAATATAAATTTTTTTTGGCTTTTGCTTTCGGTGGAACGGACATGCACGTGCATGAAAACATGAAAACACATGCATGTGAACAGTATTGCAGGCTCTACTATTCACTTGGCTACCAGTTCCAGAGGCTGACGAGGCACGATGCCGACGAGGGCGTAGGTGTTGGCGCATAGCCAGCGAGGGCGCGGTGCCGCCACGAGGCTTAGGCGCCGGTGCTAGCACGAAGCCGGCGAGAGTGCGGGTGTGGGCGCGAGGCATTAGGCGCGAGGCGTTAGGCGCGGGCGCGGCCGTCAGGCCTGCGCGAGGGCGCGGGCATGAAGGCGACCTTACCAGTGTGAGGATACGGGCGCAGGTGCGGGTGTAGGCACGAGCTTGCCGGTGGGGTGAGGCACAAGTGCGGGTGAACCACACCCTCACTGGCGAGCCCACACCCGCACTTAAACCCGCACCCGCACCAATGCCCGAACCCACGCCCTCTGGGGCATGCAAGCTTGTACTTGCACCCACACCTGCACCCGCACCCACACTAGCGCCCAAACCCTCGCCCTCTAGTGCTTACACTCGCACCCTCACCTGTGAGCCCGCACCCGCACCTGCGCCCGCACCCGTATCCATACCCTCGCCCAAACCCGAGCCCTCGCCGGCCTCACGCTTGCACTCGTGCCCTCATTGGACTAGCTCCCTCGCCCACGAGCTAGCACTGGCCTCACATCCATGCTCATGTTGTCACCCTTCTACCTCCCACACCCACGAGTGCGTGTGCGAGCGAGGGTGCAGGTGCAGTGCGGGTGTGAGCTCGCCAGCGTGGGGGCAAGACTGATACACAAAAAAATAAAATGAAATCCACCAAAATGTGCCGTCCATGACCAAAACCAAAATCTTTCGGCTGAAAGTTTAAACCGTGGCATGGAGTCAGAAGCTAGGGAGCACCGGCATGGCGATTCATAGCTCCTGTAGCAAGCAGTGGAGACATGATGTCGAAGATAGTTAGGATCACTAGGACTAGCAAAAATGGCGGTGAAGCAATTCGATGCGGGGGCACGAAGCTGCACAGGGTGGAGAGTGTAACGCTAAATATCGATGTCTACCACAATTCACGATGCAAAAGAAGAATAGAAAAGAAAAAAAGATGGCACATAAGAGATTTATGTGATGAAGACAATCTAGAAGATATTGTATTGATGAGAAGATGAAGAGAAGATTACAATGATGGAGATAAAACTTCAATATCACCAACTTTCACAAAAGACTAAGTAGCCTAGCCGTCACAAGATGTTTTGAGAATATTGATTTATGTCTCTCTCTCTCACTTGATATAGAAACCCTTACATGAATGGGGTATTTATAGATATTGCCTAATTGTATTTGAGTTAAAGTAGAAGACTGACTCAAATAAGACTTCTACTAATTGAAGTATTCTAGTAGAAGATAAATTCAAATAAGGATTAGAATCACTAAATTACTTTCTAATATAATTAAGACTCTCTGAAAAATTCGGATTCAAGACAATTAAGTCAACAATCTCCACCTTACCTCGAATCCTCTTATTCTTTAAATTTGAATCTTCAATAAATGTCTTTGTCATTACCTCATAGGGTAGGATCAACGACCTTGAATATTAATCAAGTCCAAACAGAGCTTGAACTTGTCAATCGGAATCACCTTCGTTAATATATTTGTAGGATTTCTTGAAGTATGAATCTTTTATAAAGAAATCTCGTTGTCTTTAATAATGTCCCGAATAAAGTGAAATCGAACATCTATATGCTTTGATCTGGCGTTGTACATTTGGTTCTTCACAAGATATATGGTGCTTTGACTATCACAAAAGATAGAAAGAATATTTTGAGAAAAATCAATTTCACTTACTAATCCTTTTAGTCATAGAGCTTCTTTGATGGTTTCTGTAGCTGCCATATACTCAAACTCTGTTGTAGATAATGCTAAAGTTGACTGTAAGGTACACCTCCAACTAATAGGTCCTTCACAAAGAGTGAAAAGATAGCCAGTGAGGGATCATCGTTGATCAAGTTCTTCAGCATAGTTTGAATCGACGTAGCTAACAATTTTGGTCTCTTAAACTTCTAGTAATTTCACCAAGTTTCAAGTATGATTTTTTTGAAGAGAATTTATCTCTTCATTCATAGCAGCTTGTCACTGAGAAGAATGCTTATCCTATACAGTTTTTTTATAGGAAGAAGGATCACCATTGTTAGTAACCAAAGCGAAAGCTACCATATTTTCAAAACCATACCTTTCAGGTGGCTTTATGTCTTTTTGAGATCTTCAAAATATAGTCTTCTCAGAAATTTAATTCTTAAAATTTTCTTGAGAGTTGGGCATACCCTGAATATCTTCTTCTGAAGGAACTACATGCTCCACCTCCACTTGCATTATATCACTGGGACCTTTCTTAAAAGATTTTAATATAACACTTTCATCAAATACTACGTCTCTTTCAATAATTATATTTGAAATAATAGGATCCCACAAATGATAACCCTTAACACCTTTGGCATAACCTAGGAAAATACACTTTTTGGAACGTGCATCTAACTTATCCTTGACAACATGTATATAAGCAGGGCAACCAAAAATCTTTAAAGAAGAATAATTTGCAGGTTGACGAATTCATACCTCTTGAGGATTCTTGTAATTAATGATTATTTGAGGAGAGCGATTTACAATGAAACACACTATATTTACTGCTTTTGCCCAAAAATCTTTGTCAAGATTAGCTATACTGAGCATACTACATGCTTTCTCCATCAAGATTTTGTTCATCCTTTCAGTCACATCATTTTATTGAGGTTTTGCTGGGAATGGTAAAGTGATGTTCAATGCCTTCATCTTCACAAAATTTGAGAAACTCTGTTAATTTATACTCGCCGCCATTATCACTTCTGAGGTATTTGATTTTTCTGTCAATCCTTTTTTTAACTGAAGTTTTTCACCGTTTGAAAACAGAAAACACTTCGGCTTTATGATGCAAAAAATAAATCCACACTTTTCTAAAAAAATCATCAATAAAACTGACAAAATAACGAGCACCGAATTTGATAAAATAGAAGAGCACCACACATCAAAATGAATATAATCAATTAAGCCTTTAGTGCAATGAGTACCGGTGTTAAACTTTACCTTGGACTATTTACCATAGAGACAATACTCGCAGAAATCAAATTTGCATAAGTTGAGGTCTTTCAGTAATTTTCTTTTCTTGAGCTCACTTAAACCTTACTCACTCATATGACCGAGACGCATATGTCATAAGTGGGTCATATCAGAAAAAAGAAGCCTAAGAAATTATTACTCCACCTTCAGCGATTTTTCCTACTAACTCATACAAATTTTCATGCTTTAGGCCCTTCATCATTATCAATGAGCCTTTAGCAACCTTAAGAACTCCACCTTTAGCAGAATACTTCTAACTAGTAGAATCCAAAGAACCCAAAGAGATCAAATTCTTTTTCAAATCAGGAACATGTCTAACGTCAGTAAGAGTTCTAATAATATTATCAAACATCTTAATTTTGATTGTTCCAATTCCAACAGTTTTGCATGGATTGTTATTACCCATCAAAACTAAACCACCATTATAGGACTTGTAGTGTTCAAACCAATCCTTATTAGGACACATGTGGTAAGAACAACCAGAATCAAGAATTCAAGTATCATGATAACGATCAAAATTAGAACTAATAGAGAAAACATCACTAAAATCATCATCAAAACTCCCTTCAACAACTGACACTTATTCTTTGGCTTGCTCTTTAGATTGAGATTATCTTTCTTTCTTTACTTTGAGCTTCTAACACTCTTTAATTACATGTCTCATCTTCTTACCATACCTGCAGTTTACTTCTTTGGATTTGGATCTAGAATGACCTGTCTTTGATCTTTCTTTGGTACGACTTCTTACAACCAATGCTTCAGAGTGTGACACTCCCCTTCAATCTTTTTTAAATATTCATTAGATAGAAGGGTAGTAGAAATATCATCAAATTTTAAATTTTTATCATACATAAGAGTAGTTTTTAGATTCTCAAGAAAAGGAGGTAAAGACGATAATAAAATAATTATTTTATCTTCATCTTCAATTTTAACATCAATGCTTAACAATTGAGATACTAGTTTATTGAAAGTATTAAGATGATCAACTATATTTGTATCTTCTCTTATTCAAAAATTGAAGAACTTCTACTTTAAGTAGACTCGATTTGAAATAGACTTACTCATATATTATTTCTCCAACTTTTTTCATAGCTCTGAAGGTGATGTTTCATCAAGAAACGAATAAAGTACCTCATCGGTGAGACTGATGATGATTGTGCTATGTGCACTAGCCTTCTAGTTTTTCTAGACACTTTCGATGACATCTTCAAGCTTGACGTCCTTCACTGTATTTCTCAATCCTTATTGAGTAAGAATTGCACAAACTCTTACTTGCCAAATAGAAAATCCTTACTTTCCATTGAATTTCTCTATATCGAATTTTGTAGTAGATATGTTGAATCAAACTCTGATACCACTTGTAGTGCTAAAGATCGATGTCCACCACAATTCATTATATAGAAGAAGAACAAAAAAGAAGAAAAAATAGTACACAAGAATTTTATATAGTGAAGACGATCCAGAGAATATTATATTGATGAGAAGAGGAAGAGAATATTACAATGATAAAGGCAAAACTCTAATATCACCAATTCTCACAAAAGACTAAGTAGTTTAGCCGTCACAAGATGTTTTGAGAGTATTGATATATGTCTCTCTCTCACTCACTTTATATAGAAACCCTTACATGAATAGAGTATTTATAGATGTTGCCTAACTGTATTTGAGTCAAAGTAGAAGACTGACTCAAATAAGACTTTTACTAATTGAAGTCTTCTAGTAGAAGATAAATTCAAATAAGGATTAGGCCCACTAAATTACTTTCTAATACAATTAAGACTCTTCATAAAATTTAAATTCGAGATACAATTAAGCCAATAAGAGAGTGACCGGCAGAGGTCTACAGCTTGGCAGAGCTATGCAGCGAGGCATGGAGGCATGGTGGAGCAGAGCGGTGATGACCTACAACTTGGCTGCACTACGTAGTGGGGCATAAAGAATGAAAGAAAATCGGAAACTGAGATAGATTAAGCATATCACTATTTGTTTTCTTTTTCTTTGGCTTGTCCATCTCCTTCAAGTTTTGATCTCCTCTCATCATCAACCTCGTCTTGGGTGACGGTGGTCGCATGGAAGTCAAGACGGCGGGGATGTGGATGGCCCGGAGGTTCTAAAGCTAGGATTTGAGCTTCGGTGTGGAGGTGAGGATGAAGGTTGGGATGAGACTAGGGAGGTACGAGCACCCAGTGTGTGCTGATTTGGGTGGCTTGTGGTTCGGTCAAGTGGAGGCAGGCTAAGGTACAATGATGCCAACCTTGCCAATCCGAGCAAGACTGTAGAATCATCCAGTCAGGAGTCCTCCCGCCGTGATTCCATCTCTCGATCTAGGGCTCGATCTTGGCCTTAGGTTTCTCTTCCAGAGCTTCCCCGTCGCTTGATCATTGTTCCTCTTCGATGCAATAGCAAATCTTCAGTAGTTGGTGATGGACCCAGCAATGGAACTTCATTGTCGGTGGTCAATTCACAACATGAGATCTCATTGCTAAGGAGGATGAGGTTCAATTTGGATCTCAATCTGCCATCACTTTTGGAGTCCAAGCCAGGAGATCAGACGAAACTTGTGAAAGAGGGGTGAGGCATAAATATGAAATAATGGCTGGCCTCTTTGAGTGTCTGCCAATGATCACTTAGATTTCTTAGGAAGCAGTAGAGTGGATCTCAATGAAGGCACTATTATTAATAAAGTTAAATTTACTCTCAATTTTGAATTAGGAGACTGCTTGAGATCATATTTGCTGAGTTGGTTTACGTTACAACTTGCAACATAAAAATATCATGAGGAAGATCATCGACAATAACTTTTTCAAAACTTAAGTTGGTATATCACTTTAAGAGAAAGAATAATCATAAAATTTAGAAACTAAGAGCCTTCAAGTGTATGAATAAGAGATAAAGATAACTTAATGGAATGTATTTTATATGAATAGAATCTCTAATTTGTAGGAAATTTGACATAATTATCTCTTGAAAGATAATTATATTCCCTTGAGATTTAGTTTTGGGCTGATGTATCAAATGCTAACTCGGTTATTTCAAAAGTCACTGTATTATTAATATTATATTATAATCTCACCTCTAGAATCACATTAAAGTGTTACTCTTTATAGCTTTGATGATGAATAAACCAGGTATTTGATTTATTTCTTGAGTTATCTATAGTTAGCTGTCAAGTCAAACCCACAATGAAGATCAAGCCTGTTCAGAAGTCTCAAGTATGAATGAACATGTAGATACCATTGAAGATAAAATGTGCTGGTAGATCAATGAACGAAACTTGATTGAATGAAGATTGGTTAGGAGAAGGCTTAAGAGAAGACTCAATAAGTTTGACTTTTTATTTTCTTTGAGTCAAAGATTTGTTATTTGAATTTGTGACTTAAAACCTTGACTAACACTCAACCTATTTTGGAATGTCTTCATCGGCTCATCATTTTAATCCAAGGTCAGCTTGAGATGGTGTCAAGCATGAAGACTAAAGTTACAGAAAAAAGGAGATAAAATTTTTTGTTAACTTCAGATGCCTGAACGTTACAGCAATAGCTCTTTGAATTATTGATAGTTTCGGACGTCAAAATTTGGAAGTTATAACTTATGAAAAAATTCATGCTCAGGGTTCGGTTGCCAAATGATTTGGTCAAACGTCCAAAATCGTACAGTTTGGACATCCGAATCTTATGATCGAGTGCTCGAAATTGTAACATTAGCTTCAATAATTAGTAAAAATTTGACCATTGGAATATTTCAAATGTTCGAATATATACAATTCGAATGCCGGAATATAGCAGAGTACAGCTCAACAACAAGTATTCTCACCAATTGATATTTAAGAGTTTGGAACTTATTCATTTATAATTTTTATACATTCTTGAGCAAATTTTCTCTAGGATAATAAGTTTCTAAAAGCCCTCTAGCCTCCAAAAACTCTAATCCTTATACTTCAACTTTCAAATTTTCAAAGCTCTTATTCTCACATTGAGTGATCTTGTAGTGCGGCATTAGAGTGTGTTTCTTCTTCCTTAGTCAGTTGTAAGCACTCCAAAATTGTTTGGAGGTGTTAAAAGAGTAAAGCTCCAATTTGAAGTTGGCTTTGTTGGTTGAAGCAAAGGCAAGTATATGGGGTTGACTTTACCAATGAAGCATCAAACTAGTGAAGGATTAATGTCCTCAAGAGCAAGAAAGAGCAGTGGATTAAGAGCAATTGGCCTCCGAACCACTTTACATCGTAGTGCATTTTTATCTTGTTTTACATTATATTATTTATACTTGTAATTGATTGTGTTTGGCTTGAACTCACTTTTGCTTTTGCAGGGATCATAATCTTACTCAAATAATTTGAAAAGTATCATTATTTTCTCTAACACCTAATTTACGTCCCCACCTCACCCAACACCCCCAACCCCCCCTTAATTTGCTTTCAATTAGTATTAGAGCCTGTTGATATATTTATTGGTTTAATCACCTAAAGTTTATGATCTATTATAATGATCACTTTTGGTGTCTCTTCATTCCTCTAAGAAGGCAATCCATAACTAGACCTCCTCTACTCAATTTAACTCACTTTAACTATTAGAGGTCTAGGATTAGAATCTTTATTAAAGCCATATATTGTGATCTTTGGCACATAGTGGAAGATGGCCAAATTAATTGATGGTGTGAGAATTTTCAAGCCTATAATAGGGTAAAATAAACTAGATAAAAAGAACAACTCCTTGAATGCTAAATGTATGAACATTCTATATTACGTTCTTGACCCTAATGAGTTCAATAGAATTAGTGTATATAAGATGGCTCATGAAATTTGACATTGCCTTAAGGTCACCCATGAGGGTATAAGGCAAGTCAAAGAGTTTAAAGTAAATATTTTGGTTAATCAATATAAACACTTTAAAATAAAATCTAATGAGTCAATAATAAAAATATTTACTCATTTTGTGGACATTATTAATATTTTAAAATCTCTTGAAAATGTTCACACTAATAATGAAGTGTTAAGAAAAATCCTAATGTGTCTTTCAAAGTCATGGGATCCCAAGATGACCACAATTCAAGATGTGAAGGACCTTAATAAGTTGTCTTTGGAAGAGCTCTTGGGGTCTCTCATCACTTACAAGATGACTATAAAGGATAAAAGTCAAGAGGATAATGAAGATAAGAAGTAGAAAGGAATAACTCTCAAAGCAAAAGAATCTAGTGACGAAGAAATGACTCTCATTACTAGAAAGTTCAAAAAATTCTTTAAAAAGAGCCACATGCCAAAAAGATCCTCAAGAAATAAAAAGAGCTACAATGATGAAGAAGAGGAGGAGGTGCCCACATGTTTCAAGTGCAAAAAGCCCAATCATATGAAATCTAATTGCTCTCTCAACTCTCAATCGAAGGAATTCAAAGGGAAGAAAAAAAAAACAATGGTGGTAACTTGGGATAATGTGAAGGAGAAAAATAAAGATATCTCATCTGATGAAGAAATTATCAACTTGTGTCTCATAGTTATTGAGGATGAGGTATGTGATTTAAGTTTTGATGAATTACAAAATATTTTGAAAATTTATATGATAGACATGAAAGATTACTTCACAAGCATATTTCTTTGAAAAATAAGTTCGTTTTACTTGGAAGTGATTTTGAATCATTGAAATTAGCTACCAACTTAGTTGATTGTAAAGGAAAAATTGAGTTTTTTCAGAAAAAAAATGTCGATTTCAAAAAGACACTTGAAAATTTTTTTCATGAAAATTTTGAAAAATCAAAAAAAAGATTTTAAGTAGATCCGGACTTGGTTTCATATCCTTTTCCAAATCTAAAGATACCAAGTCTATATTTGTAAAGGCCTCAAGCTCTACAATTTTGAAATTGACATCTAACTATTATAAAAGGACATGTTTTCACAAGTTATCCAATTAAGAGAAACTCTTCTTTTAAGCAAATTTAGGTACTTAAGGGGATGTTTTCTAAAGCTAAGGAGTCCAAACTTATTTGGTTTCCTAAAATATCCTCCACTTGAGTAGCACTAGTGCGTTAGAAGTGGCCCATATAGTTTACGCTTACTATTTTTACATGGTTATTTTTATCTAATCCAAAAGTAGGATTCACTACTTTTATATACAATGCACTTTTCTTCTATCATGTATTGTAATTACTTTATTTTATAATTATATGGACCCATCTTAGAGTGGGTTTCATTCCAATATTCTTAATTATTTTTAACTATGCTTTTACTCTAAGAACCAAAGGGATAAATGGTTTCTAGATAGTGGGTGCTCAAGGCACATAATGAAAAATTCATCCATATTTATAATGATAGAAAAGAAGAATGGAGGACACATAACTTTTGGGGGTAGTGGTAGATGTAAATTTATAGGTATTGAAAATATTTCTATTGGATCTTCTCTAATTAAAAATATTCTTTTGGTAGAAGGCCTCAAGCATAAATAACTTTTCATTAGTTAACTATGTGATAAAAATTTTTATGTTATTTTTAAAATAAAAAATTTATGTAGTTAGACATGATGATGATAATATTGTAGCCCTTATTAGTATCAAGATGAAAATATTTACACAATTAACCAAGATGACTTGAAAAATATGAACTGCTTTGTAGCTTAAGATAATAGTGGATAACTTTGGCATAGAAGACTTGAACATGCAAGTATGAATGCTATAGAAAAAGCCTACCGAAAGGAGCTAGTGAGGGATCTATCCAAAGATAAATTCACCAAAAATCAAATATATGATGCATGCCAAATGAAAAAAATAAGTCAAGGCCCTCCTATAAATCCAAAACACTTGTTACAATAACAAGACTGCTCCAACTCCTTTATCTAGATTTATTTGGACCAATTGGGAGTACAAATCTAGGAGGTAATAATTATATTTTTGTAATTATAAATGATTATTTTAGATTTAGTTGAGTTTTATTTCTTACACATAAACATAATTCTCTCAATGCCTTTGTTAATCTGTACAAATGAATTCAAAATGAAAAAGGCTACATGATTTCAAAAAAATTCGTAGTGACCATGGAGGTCAATTTGAAAATTATGTGTTTGAAAACTATTACATTGAAAATGGCATTAAACATAATTTCTCGGCTTCACACACTCTACAATAAATTAGTGTACTAGAATGAAAAAATAGATATGTTCAAGAAATGAAAATAGTCATGCTTAATAAGTACTCTCAACTCAAATATTTTTACGCAAAGGCCATTAACACGATTTATTATATCTTAAATCGAGTCTTTATTCACTCAATTCTTGACAAGACTCTTTTGAATTGTGGAATGACAAGAAGCCTAATATTGCCCATTTTCATATTTTTGGTTGCAAATATTTTATTTTGAATACAAAAATCACTTATCCAAATTTGATTAAAAAATTTTTGAAGGAATTTTTCTTAGCTATTCAACTACTTCTAAACCTTATGGAGTCTTTAATAAGTCCTTCATGGTTTTTGAAGAATCTATTAATGTTATATTTAACGAAGCTAATCCTCTTTTAGAGACAAAGCCTATTGATATTGATGTAGATATCTCTAAGAAATTAGATGAAATGCATCTCAAGAAGAAGAGCATGAATCAAGTTAAAGGTCAAGGAATAAGAAAGATAACAAGGAAGATGATCAACACAAAGAGAAAAATGAAGATAGCAAGCTACCCAAGGCATAAAAATTTCAAAAAGGTCATTCGAAAGATCAAATCATCGGTAATGTTGATCAAGGGGTAAAAACTAGATATGCTATTAAATACAATCTTCATACTATTGCCTTACTTTCTCAAGCTAAACCTAAGAATCTTGATGAAGCTCAAAAAGATGAAAGTTGAATTCTTGCTATGCAAGAAAAACTAAATCAATTTGAATAAAATCAAGTTTGGAAACTTATTTCAAGACCAAATGATTACCCAATTATTGATACAAAACAGGTCTTTAAGAATAAGTTAGATGAAAATGGTGTCGTGGTTTGAAATAAGGCTAGACTAGTAGCCAAGGGTTTCAACCAAGTTGAGGGAATAGATTTTGAGAAAACCTTTGCACCCATAGCTCGTTTGGAATTCATTCGTATGTTACTTGCCTTTGCATGTTTTAAAGGTTTCAAATTATTTCAAGTGGATGTCAAGATTCTTGAACGGTTTCCTCTCCGAAAAAGTTTATATTGAACAACTATCTGATTTTGAGGATTTACAATTTCTAAATCATATTTTAAAATTGAAGAAAGCACTATATAGTCTTAAGCAAGCTCCTGGAGCATGGTAAAAGACTAAGTTCTGTATTAATTTCAAATAGCTTTACTTAGGGTTGTGTGGACACCATATTATTTTTATTGAACAAGCATGATGATTTATTAATTGTACTAATTTATGTTGATGTTATTATGTTTGGTGCTACTAATGAGAATCTTTGTGAGATGTTTATTAGCACAATGACAAAAGAGTTTGAGATGAGTATCATGGGAGAATTAAATTTCTTCATCAACCAAACCAAGTACACCAAGGCAATTGGAACCCCATTGAGTTCTTCAATCAAGTTGATCAAGGATGAAAAAGGTGAAAAGGTTGGTGAAAAATGATATAGAGGGATGATTGGTAGTCAATTATATCTCACTGTAAGTAAACCCGATATCATATTTAGTGTTTGTCTTTGTGTTATATTTCAAGCATCTCCTAGGAAATCATATCTTGTTGTCATAAAATGGATCCTTAGATATCTTAAGGGCACACTGGATTTAATATTATGGTATGCTAAAAATGATTATTTTGATTTAATCAGTTTTTATGATGCAACTATGCTGCTTGTTATGTAGATAGGAGGAACACTAGTGGTATATGCTAGTTTCTTGAAAAATATCTAGTTTTATGAAGTTTCAAGAAATAAAATTTCATGTCTTTTTCTACCGCCATGGCTTATAGCCATGGGATGTTGTTGTTCTTGAATTCTTTGGATGAGATAAACATTCTGATATTTTGATTGTAACTTTTCCAATATACCAATTTATTGTGAAAACACCAACACCATTAGTTTTTCCAAAAATCCTATACTACATTCTCGCTAGAAACACATTGATATTCATCATCATTTTATTCCAGATCATGTTTCTAAAAATGATATTTTTTTTATTTTTATCAAAACCGATCCAACTTGCAGACATTTTTACAAAATCCTTGGATGAGCCTCAATTTTGTTTGATTTGGGATAAGACTGGTTTTTTGAAACTTTCTTGAAAATAGTTGCACATTTTCTTTGGTCGATTGTCAGAGTTCCTTGCTATTGAGAAGCTTGCTCAGTTTGTCTAGTTCAGATGTCCAAAATATTATTATTCAAATGCCCAAACCCTACACAATTTTATCCTCTCAATTTGCCTTTCTTCGATTGCCCAAAACAAAAATTGGATATCCAAAGTAGAAAGTTTCAAATATTTGACAAAGGGATTAGATAACTGATTGTGATTAGGCCCTCTATTTGTAAACTTCAGATGCCTGAACCTCCTAGTTTGAACTTTTGAATGCATAATTTTTCCTCAAAACCTAGGCTACCACTCCTTCCTCATTTCTCTTCATCTTAAAATCCCAATCTCCTCTCCCTCTGGCCCTTTGGCACTCGCATGTGGCCTCTTCGCCCTTTCTCTAACTTCTCTGTCACCCCCTTTACTGTTCATCCATGTTCCCGTCACTCTTATCCCGGCCTCGCCATGCCTCCTTGCACCAAGACCCCCATCGTCAAAACGAAATGGTCCAAAGCCCAATATGTCGATGAGCCACCTCAATTTCCTTCCTAATTTCACTCATTGAGTTGTTTCAATAGGTTTAAGGCCCAATTTGCTAGTAGTAGGATCATTCCACCTCACCTCATTGACTTTTATGACCTAGCCTTCCTAAACCTAACTACTCCCTTCCATACCCAAGGTTGGTTTAATTTTGTTTTCACCCTTGAGCTTTATATTGATGAGGATATGTGAATATTCTATGCAATGCTTCTTTTGACCTAAGCTGCATGTCCCTCACTACATACTATGGGGATACTAAAATTACCTTTGACATTGACCTCTCAGTGCCATCTTAGGCTTATCCACTAAGAGAGAAGATATTACCTTCACTCAATAGTGGTCTAGTGAGGATCTCCTCATCACCTTCTCAGAGACTGTTGTTTTGAGGAGAACCATGCACAGGCTCTGCAAATGACAAAGGCTCTTCCCTCTAACCTCCTTTCACTTTCGAAGGGTGGCCATCATGATGAGGTCTCATTTTTAGAGCTTTTCTTAATCTACTGCCCTTCTAACTGGGTGTATGATCATTCTTCCGTAACTCATCTTATGCCATATGGGTCAATATATTCTTCACACCACCTCTATCCTTAGTCATGCTCATCTTATCCTCGTATCTTTCACCACTTTAGGATCACTTCCACCACTATACCCCTCCTCAGAATTTCGATCATGCCTCCCTCTGCCATATGAGATTTAGCCCTCAGGAAGATGATCACTCTGTGTGGACGTGAGATCAGACACCTATCGCAACCCAATTTCATGAGAACACACATACTATTGGTAGTACCCAAGCCATGACTGCTGAGACTAGAGCTTCTAGTGCTAGAACTACTTCACACTGTTCTATTGATTAGTGGTTGGAGGAGCTCACTAAGTGGTTGGATCACCTCGAAGGGCTTGTCACCATCGGTACCCAGTAGGTCTTAATGCATCTTGACCAGCTTGAAGATACTCTAGGCCTTCATCGCTCTGGATTGGGGCTAAGCACTTAGTCTTATTCTTTTTGCATCTCTTGTGGTTTTTTTTTTTATGCATATATGGCTTTATGTGAAACTCTTGCTATGTGCCTTTTGTGGACTATGTTGAGCTTGGGCCTTTTGATGTTGAGGCATGTACTTTTTGATTCATCCTGCTTGTATTTTAACTCTTAATAGTCTTATGGATATGGATATTTTTTTTGGCCTTTTAATTTGTAATGATAGTTGTGGATTGTATCTCATGTCTTATGGATCTTTCATACTCTTATGCATTCTATTTTGTGTTTTTGCTTCTAGATTGTACATTACCCTTTTTTTTTATCAAAAGAGAGAGAAAAAGACTATATCAGTAAGGGGGAGCAATTACTATTGATGTGAAATTAAAATTTGTTGATATATGATATGAGCAATTATTATTGATATTAGTATATATAATGTGAGCAATTATGATTGATGTTAGTAATGTTGATGAATGTATTAGTAAGGGGGAGCTTACATATATTGATACTATGGTCTATGGTCTATGGTCTTACATATATTGATATTTAAAAAAAATGACTAGATTATATTTCTTTTAAAGGGTAAAGGTTTGTCATTATCAAAAAGGGAGAGATTATTGCCCTTTATAATTTTAATGATGAACGAACTAGGTATTTGATCTATTTCTTTAGCTATGTATAGCTAGCAATCAAGTCGAATCCACAATAAAGATCAAGCCCATTCAGAAGTCTCAGGTATGGATGAACATGTAGATATCATTGAAGATGAGATGTGATGGTAGATTAATGGAAGTACCTTAATGGAATGAAGATTATCTAGGAGAAGGCTTAAGAAAAGACTCAATCGGTTTATATTTTCTTTGAGTCAAAAATTTGTTATTTGAATTTGTGACTTAGATTCTTAGTTAACACTCAATCTACCTTGGAATGCCTTCACCAGCTCATCATTTTAATCCAAGGTTAGTTTGAGATAGTGTCAAGCATGAAGACTGAAGTTACAAAAAAAGGAGATAAGTTTTTTTGTTAACTTCAGATGCCTGAACATTATCGTTCGAACATCCAAACGTTATACAAATAGCTCTTTGAATTACTGACAGTTTCAGATGTTAGAATTTAATATTCGAATGCTCAAAATTTAGAAACTATAACTTTTGAGAAAATTCATGCTCAAAGTTTGATTGCCCAACATTTTGATCAAACGTCCAAAACTATACAGTTAAGATGTTCGAACCTTATGATTAGGTGCCCAAAGTTGTGACATCAGCTTCAATAACTAGTAACAATTTGACCATTGTGAGGTTTTAGATATCCGAATAGGAACAATTCAAATGCCCGAATATGGTAGAGCACAACTCAATGACTAGTGTTCTCACCAACTTGTATTTAAGGGCTTGAAACTTATTCTTTCGTAACTTTTACACATTATTGAGCAAATCTTTTCTGGGATAATATATTTTTAAAAGCCCTTTAACCTCCAAGAGCTCTGATTAATTATAAGTACTCCAAAATTGTGGTTCTTCTTCCTTAATCAATTGCAAACACCTAAAATTAATTGAAGGTGTTAATAGAGTAAAGCTCTAACTTGAAGTTGGCCTTGCAAGTTAGGAGCAAAGGTAAGTGTATGGGGTTGGCTTTGCCAATAAAGCATTGTATTAGTGAAGGGTTAGAGTCCTCAAGAGCAAGGCAGGAGCAGTGGAGTAGGAGTGATTGGCCTCCGAACCACTTTATATCACAGTGCATTCTTACCTTGCTTTATATTTTATTACTTATCCTTTCAATTAATTGTGTTTGGCTTGAATTCACTTTTGCTATTAGATTGATCATAATTTTACTCAAATACTTTGAAAAGCGTCATTGTTTCCTCTCTTTTTCCCTCTCCACCATTCGTTGTCCCTTTTCTAGCTTGACATGATCTTTCCTCTTCTCTTCTATCAGTTTCTTGATCTGGTCTTTCTCTTTCATCTTCGCCTACTATTGTTTGGATGGTTTTTGTCAAAATTATATTCAATAGGAATTTGATCGAAATCAGATATCAGATGTCACTGAATTATGATCCAAATGTGAGTCTCAGTTGAACTTGAATCAAGGTCAAATTTGATTGAAAATTGAGCTCGATTTAGATGCAAATTATTGTCAAATTAGGAGTCAAATTGAATTCAACCAAAATGAGTTGAGTGAATTAAGTATTTGAAACAAAATTAGGCCCAAAATTTATTAAAAATCTAAGCTAAAATGAAAGAAAATCAAACTTCTATAAATAAGCTCTTATATCAAATAAATCTTTACAAATAGATTCTTAAGATAAAGATTTTTACAAAAAGGTCTATAAAACTTTTTGAATTATAAATTGACCCGCGCAAAATGTTGACCTAATGAGAATTTATATCTACAAATAGGTCATTAGAAAATTTTCTAAATTTACAAATGAACCATTAATAAGATGCAAAATTATCAATTCAATATTTTTGTAGATTTACAAATAAATTTCTCAAAGATTTTAATTTCCAAATTAGTCCAAATTTGTAAATAAAATTTTACAAAGAAGGACCTTGAAAGTTTCAAAAAATTATAAATATCTCTATGGCTAATTTTGTAACGAGATCCCTAAATTTTTAAAATTATAAATTTGTCCCTAAAAAAATTTGTAAATAATGCCCTTGTAAATTCGATATTACAAGTGTGTACAAATTTTAAATATTTTCATCCACAATAATTTTTCATCTAATTCAAGCAGAGAATTCATTGATCCAAAACAAACAAAATAAAAAAAAAATTACTGATAAGATTCCCAGTTTGAAATTTAAATGTATTCAAGTATGATCCAATTAATCTCTTTGATGTTTATAAAAGCTTTGAAATCTTGTAAAATAGGGGGCCAAGAGGACCATTAGGAGATGATTTGGGGAAGGCAAAGAAGCGACAGGAAAATGAGAACCAAAAAAAATAAAAGAGATTAGAAATGGAGAGTTAAGCCCACCAGCCCACCAGCCCACTGCCTCAGGTGACGCCTCCCCATCATTGCCTGCTCCGCCAGGCTCCCCACAGTAGCCTCCCGTATGGGATCCCCCTATCACAGCAAGAAGCTCCATCATCACCACGTTGTCCGGTTGTACTGCCCCCACACTTTAGTGATCAGCCAACACCACACTGCCCTCCAACGCCACCAAAAGAGGGTTGCTTCCACGAGCGTAGAGTTGCTCCTATTCTAGGTTCTCCACATCCTCATTGAGCCCGCATTGCTCTGATGACCCTTGCTCTCCTCGGCCCACCCCTTGCAGCTCTGATGGAGCTCTGATAATGCCTGGCTCCTCCACCACTTTGGCAACCCCTGCTTGCCTCTGCCCATTGCCAACAGGAAAAGGGCTATATTCGGCCAGCGTTAGTTGGATCCGGCCATGACTGGAGAAGAAAGGAGGAGGAGCTTTGGTGGAAAGAAGGAGAGAAGAAAAGATAAGGAGAAGGAAGAAAAATAAAGTTAAGAAATAATAATAAGAGAAGGAAAATATAAAAGCTGCTGCCAAGTTAGAAGGGAGAAAGAAAAAAAAACAAAAAAAGGAAAGACAAAGAAAGAAAGAAAACGAAAAAAAAAAGAGAAAAAAAAATTTCCTCACCATGATTTGCTTACTTTTGATTTTAGATCTAAGACCATTCCGTAGACTTGTTTGAAAGTAAATTTAGACCTAAGATTATTTTGTGGACTCAATCAAAAACTAATTCAGACCTAGAGCCACCCCATAGGATCATCCAAACGTCAATTCAGACTTAGGATCATTCCATGGGCTCATCCAAAAATTAATTTAGGCTTAGGGTCAGTAGCAAACTCACTTAAAAGTTAATTCAGACATAAGATCAGTCTATAAATTTATCTAAAAATCAAATCGACTAAAGATTAATTCATGAACTCACTTAAAAGTCAATTCAATTCAGAGTTAGCCCGTGGGCTTATCCAAAATTATTTAATCAATAGATAACCCAAGGACTCTTTGATTAATTAAATCAAATTGATTAAAATAATTGACTCAATAAATCAAAATTAAGCTAATTTGACTAAATTAAGTAAACTGATTAAGCTAAACTAACTTGATTTGAATAAACCACCAAAATAATAAATCAATTCATGAAATTTGAAAATCACAATTAAGCTTAATTTTAAAGATAAAAGCACCACTTTTCTTGAAAATATAAATCTAAAATATTTTAAAACATGAGGAAGCTAATTGGTATATGGTACTTTTATAAATAAAGTCGTTGAAAATCTTAGAATCACATAAAGGTTCAAATCGTAAGATTTAGACAATCGGGTTCGTTTGAGAGTAGGCTTTTAAAGAACTTAAAAACCATGTATTTACAATCATCACAAAATAGATTAAAGATATCCATCTATCTAAAATACAAATACAATTGACCTTGCTAAGGCATTCAACAAATTCTTTGGAATAAACTAAAGAAAATTGTTGACAGAAATAAAAGAGACCGACACTTAAAATATTTTAGAGCACTATGGGATTATCACATCACGTACCAAACTCTATCCAATCAACACCATATATACTGGTGTTTGGGATCAAATTAGTCTTGCCATTAGAGGTACAAATTTCCTCCCTTGCTTTGCAAGAAAAAAGTACAAAAGAAAATAATGTTTATTTTTACCTAGATAAGTTGGATTCCTTAAATGAAAAAAGACTCGCCACTCAGTAAAACTTGAACATGTACCAAGCTGTAGAGTATGTAATAAAATGCCTCAATTTAGGTCTTTTCAAAAGGAAGAAATGGTGTTGGCATTAAAAAGGCCATTAAAAAGGCCCATAATATTAAATCAGAGCAAAAAGGCAAATTCAAACCTAATTGGGAACACTCTTATATTATCGAAAGCATATTTGAAGGGAGATCTTATCAATTGATTGATGACAAATGAGAAAAGCTCATGCCACTGATCATCGCCTGCTCTCTAAATAGGTATTACATGTAAGCCTTTGGAGGCAAAAAAAAAAGTATGTGTTTTCTCTATGATAAAACATCTAGCTTTCAACTTTTTCAAAGAATGGTTAATCACGTATGTATCCCATGCTTCTTGAGGTAAAATACAAACACATAACCCTATATGATAAGGCAACTATAATCCACTTGTATGTGAAAAATCAAGTCCATTTACATGTGGAAAACCTAATTTTGATTTATGCGCTTTCAATATTTGACTTAGGGCTAGCCCATAAGCTCATCCGAAAGTCAATTCGATATAGGATCACTTGTGGGCTTGTTCAAAATTCATTCAACTTAGGACCAATTTGCGAACTCGTCCTAAAGTTATTTCAACCTACAGACAACTTGCGGGCTCACCCAAAAATCTTTCGACTTAAGGCCAACCTATGGGCTTGTCCGAAAGTCATTCGACCTAGGAATAGCCTACAGACTTGTTTGAAAGTCAATTCAATGCAAGGTCAGCCTGTAGGCTTGTTTGAAAGTCCTTCGACCTAGGACCAACCTGTAGAATCATTCAAAAATCAATTTGACCTAAGGTTAGTCCACAAGCTCATCTAAAAGTTGCTTCAATCTCTTCAGGCTTGTCTGAAAGTCACTTCGATCTATGATCATCCTATGGTCTTGTTTGAAAGTTATTTTGATCTAGAATCAGCCTGCGAACTCATCCAATAGTCATTTTAACCTAGAACCTGCTTGCAAATTTGCCTAAACATTAAATCAACTCAAGACTAACTCAAGAACCTGCCTAAAAGTCAAATTAACTTAAGGCGAGCTTGCGGGCTCGTATGAAAGTCAAATGGACTCAAGGTTAGCTTGTCGTTTATCCAAAAATCATTCAATTAACAAACAACCCAAGGACTCTCTAATCAACCAAATCAAATTAATTAAAATAATTAACTTAATCAAGTTAAAACTAAGTTGATTTAGCCAAATTAAATAATTGATCAAGCTAAACTGACTTTATTCAAATAAACCATCAAACAGATTTAAATTGATTAAATAAATTAATGAACTAAACTCAAATTGAAATGGACTCAAATCCTAATTAGGCTAATCCAAAATCAAGTTGGGTCAAACTAGGTCTGAACCAAATACTAAATGGGTCAAATCAAGTTTAAACCAAACCCTAATCAAGTCGAATCAAGTTCAAATCAAGCTTAATCGGGTTAAGTAAAATTTGAACTAAATCTGAATTGAGTTAAACTAAATTTAAACCAAATAATAATTGGGTTAGACCAAGTTTGAACCAAAACTAAATCAAGTCTAAACTTAAATCAAAATTAAATCATATTCAAACCTGAACTAGAATCATGTCAAACATGAACCAAAACTAGGTTGAGCCGGAACCATAAAGGGTCGAACCTAAAACAACATGGTTCGAACTAAAACTTAATAAGGGTCCAACATAGGTGCAATCCAAACTCAATAAGGGTCCAACATATTTCGAATCCAAACCCAATAAAGATCCAATATGGTTTGAATCCAAACCCAATAATGGTTCAATATGGTTTGAATCTAAACCCAATAAGGGTCTGACATGGGTTGAATCCAAACCCAATATGGGTCCAATATCAGATCAAATCTAAACCAAATAAGTATCTACTATGGGATTAATTTTGGTGGTCCGGGAGTGGAAAACACCCCAAGAAGTGACCTCAATACACAAATCAAAATATATTTTAATTTGAAGCGGCCTATCAGGTGTTATAGAAATACTGACTTTCAACAGGCGTGAATCTCTATTATTAATTGTCTTGATAATTATCAAAAATCTCCTAAAGTAAGAAACCTAACTAATAAAATAGAGACACAAAAAAAAGAAGAAAACATTCGATTAATTTTAAAAAATGATGTATGACTTAAGTAAGAGTATACCTTTACTTCACAATGAATTTCAACATGAAATTATAGAAAATATAAAAGAAATAAAGAAAAGCAAAGAGTGAAAAAGAAGCTCTAATATGTTGCTACCCCACTCTCATGTATTAGACCATGTGATATCCGACTCGAATAAATCTTGACTTGATCCTTGACAAATATTGATGGTGTAGTTTGGTCGGACATGGAAGGAGATGAGAGGTGAAGTATTTCCAATAACTTGAGCATTGGTGATAACTTTTTAGATTGAAGTATTTCCATTAGCTAGTAAGGTATTGGAGATAACTTTATTTGGGTTGAAATATTTTCATTAGCCAATAAGGCAATAGCAATAACTCTATTGATTTTGAAATATTTTTTATAGCCCATATGGCATAAGCAGTAACTTTATGAGTTTTGAAGTGTTTCTATAACCAATGGACATAAGTTATAACTTCATTTGATTTTGAAGTGTTTCCATAACTTATGAGGCGTAAGTGATAACTTTATTGATTTTGAAGTGTTTCCATGGTTGATGAGGCGTAAGTAATAACTTTATTGATTTTGAAATATTTCTATAACCCATAAGGCATAAATGATAACTTAATTGATTTTGAAATATTTTCATAACCAATAAGTGTTTGAGCTAATTTTTGCCATAATCAAGATTGAAATATAATTAAAATTGAGACTTGTATGTCATTAAATTATGGCTCAAATGTGAGTTCCAATCAAACTTAAATTGCATTCAACTTTGATTGAAAATTGAGCTTAATTTGGACATAAATTCTTAAGAGATTCGAATTTAAACTAAAGTGGGTTAAGTGAGCTGAATACTTGGACTCAAAATTAGATCCAAGATACATCTAAAATTTGGGCCAAATAACTAAATGTAAAAATATAATAAATAAATTCCTAAACTAAATAAATCTTTATAAATGAGTCCTTAGTCAGATTTTTCTTACAAATAGGTCCCTAGAATAATAATTTTGTAGAAAAGTCCAATAAAATTCTAAAATTATAAATCAGTCCCGCAAAATTTAGAATTTATAAATAAATCCCTCAAGAGATCGATGATTACAATTTGATCCTTATGAAATCTAAGTTTTACGAATAAACACCTCCAAAATTTTATATTTATAAATAAATCCCTAAATTTTTTATTCTTTATAAATGAGTCTCACAAATTTTTATTTATAAATAAGTCCAAAATTTAGTCAAAATGAACCTTGAAAGTTTCAAAATTTTATAAACGAGTATTTTTATAAAAGACCCTAAATTCATTAAAATCATAATTTAATCTAATTTTTCAAAAAAATTATAAATAATTTCTCTATAATTTTAGTGTCAAGGATAAGTACAACTTTTATGTTATTGTTATCTATAACAAACAGACTTATCTATAGGCTTATCCAAGTTCAAATAAGCATATTTACAACCACCCAATTTGAACAAAACTCATTCAAAACAAAATGATAAAATTCCTAATCCAAATTATGAACGAAATTCATCCCAAACCTACTCGATTTTTCTTATACTCTATATAAACCTGTTGACCTAAAAAAAATTTAGAACAAGAGATCAAAACATGAGAGATTAAGGAGCCATTAGAGGAGATTAGGAATAAAAAAAAGAGGATTCAAGACTAGAAGGAAGAAGACCAAAGACCGAAAGTGAAGAAGGAAAGGAACAAGGGAAGAGTGAGTTTTCATCTCAATTTATTTATTTATTTTTTTCTTATCTACTTCAGGTTCCCCTTTACTTCTTATTCCTTGACGAGTGTTTCATCATCCATTGTTACTCTACGTTGCAAGGCTACATGTGTCCCTCGACCACTTGTATAGGGGTTACCACCTACAGCCACCATGGTTGACTCTTGACACTACTCCCGCACATGCTCCCAACTACCACTAACTATAACCCAGCCCCCCAGCAGTCGCAATCTCAACCTCCTACTTGGCACCGCCACAGCAAAGAATGCACACTATGGTCATCCTCAGTGGGTTGGAACCTAAAAACCTCAAGGTTAAGCAACAAACTGCGACTAGCTGCTCTTTCTTCCCTGTCCTCTTTATCTCCAAGTTTGAGAAAGTTGACATCTTCATTGGCACCTGCATGCCCTCCACCAGGATCATCGGCAGCTACTACATTTGCACCTAGATTCCCTCTCAATCTAAGCATGCTAAAGCTAGCAGTGGAGCCAAACTCTAGCCAGATGAAGCAAGTCATCTCCGGTTCCTTCTAAGGCATTACATGCCATCTACGCTACCAAGACACTGTCAAGCACCTCCAACCGGCCAGAATGTTATTGAGTACATCCAGCCAATCGGGACATCACCAATACCAATTGTTGTCATGGTCGGTCAGATCCGGCCAAGAGATGCAAGGTTGCCCCTTGTATTGCCACCGAGAAACCAAGCCGACCGGATCCGAGTGGAGAGAGGACTGGGCCACCATACCTTGGTTGTGAGGAGAAGAAAAGGATTGAGGGGGGGCACTAGTTTTGGTGAGGAAGAAGAAGAAACAGAAGAGATAAAAAAAATTAAAAAAATTATTGTGTCAAAAAAAATTCAGTAGAAATAAACAAAAAAAAAAGAGTTTGTTCAAAAAAAGAAAGAAAAATAGGAGAAAATGACTTCTCTCATTTTGATACTGTTGTGGCCACCCGTGGCCCTCTCGAAGACTGTGAACTCTCGACATCATTGCGGCTACCTGCAGCCACAAGAAGATGATAAAGTCTCATCACATCTCAGCTAGCCTTGCCTTTGGGCTCGCATCCAAGCCAGCTTTCGAGTTCGTACTTAGCCAACCTTTGAGCTCGCATCAAAATCAGCCTTCGGGCTTGCACTCAGCCAGCCTTCGGCCTCACACTCAGCCAGTCTTTGGGCTCGCATCCAAGTCAATCTTCAAGCTCGCACTTAACCAACTTTCAGGCTCGTATCCAAACCTACCTTTAGGCCCTCACTCAGCCAGCCTTCGCACTCACACTCATCCAACCTTCAGATTTGCACTTAATTAGCCTTTGGGGTTGCATCTAAACCAGCCTTTAGGTTCATACAAAGTTAGCTTTCAAGCTTGCGAACTAAGTCAACCTCAAGTTCATACACTTAAAGCTAGACCATGGGTCTACCTAAAATTATTATAAATAGTAAGGGATTCTCAAATCAAGTTGATTAATATAAAGTAACTTAATAACAACAAATGGACAAATTTAACTTAAATAGACTTACATTGATCAAACAAATGGCCTAAATCCAAATTGAGCTAGACTCAAAACCTAGATTGAGTTAATCTAAGTCAAAGTAGTTTAGACCCAACCCTAATCAGGTTCAAGTTGGATCAATTCAAAATTAAGTTAAATCAAAATTTAATTAAGCTCAAAGTCAAACCAAAACCAAGTCAGGTTGAGCTTGAATTGAAATCAAGTTGAACTAAATTAACTTGAATTTAAACCAAAGTCCATCAAGATGCAGGCTTGAACTCGATAATGGTCCAAGATAAGGTCAAACTCAACTCAAACTAAATGAAATCAAACTTAAATCTAAATTATATTAGTCTTCATGAAACTAAATATGATCAAACCGGATCCACTAGGTGTGCTGAACCTTCAGCAATACTTCAAAGTTATGAACAAAGAGTGATATTATCACTTTGACCTAAACTAGAATTAGTTCAAATAGAGCTAAATAAGATCAAACTAAGTATTGTTGGATATGCTATAAAAGTCTTTAGCAATACTTCAAAACTATACCAACCCTATAAGCCATTGGTGATGCTACTAATGCTAACACACTCAAAGTTATCGGTTATACTTTAAATCTATATCTAACTTCCTAAGTCGTTAGTGATACTACAAAATTAAAGAAGCTAATCACTAACACACTTAAAGTCATTGGTCACACTATGAAGCTAGTCAACCCAAAAGCTATTGATGATACATCTTTCAAGCCAAGCCAATCCAAAAATATTAATAATGCTTTAATTCAAACTGAACTAAGATAGGCTTAAACTTAGTTAGTTAGTCAACCACAATGTCTTGTTTAAATAAAGTCAACCAACAACACACTCAAAGCTGTTGGCCACACTTTGAACTTGGTCAAATTCATAAGTCGTTAATGATGCATCCTTCAAGTTAGTCGACCCTAAAACTAGTTGATGATGTGCCCCTCTAACTGGTCAATCCCAAAAGTAGTTGACAATGCACCATTCAAGCTAGTCAACTCTAGAAGCAATTAATGATGTACATCTCAAGCTAGTCAACCCCAAAAGCTATTGATGATGCACCTCTCAAGCTAATCAATAACAAAAATAGTTGACAATGTAATTTTCAAGGCTATATCTAATCCTATAAGCCATTGGTGGCATCACCAAACTAAAAGAAGTTATTACTTATACCTTATTGGCTATAAAAATACTTTAAGCTCAAAGGAATTATCACCAATGCCTTATTAGCTAATGAAAACACTCCAACCTAAATGAAGTTATTGCTGATATTTTATTGTCTCGTAGAAATACTTCAAATCATAAAGTTATCACCAAAGTTTAAAGCTATCAAAAATATTTCAGGTCAATCCTAATAAGCCACGACAATACCATCCAACAAAGTTATCACTAAATCTCAAAGATATTAGAAACACTTAAAACTTCTTCCATTCCCTTCTATGTCTCATCGGATGATACCATTACCACCTACTAAAGATCGAATCGATTTAGGTCAGATGCTATGTGGTCCAGCACAGAGGGGGCGAGGTAACGGCACACATTAAACTTTCTTCTCTACTCTTTTTCTTTCTTTATTTCTTTCACATTTTCTATAATTTCATATTAAAATTCATTATAAAATGAGAGTATACCCTTTCTTAATCCATGTATATTTTCTTAAAATCAATCAAATACTTTATTCTTTTCTTTTTTTATCTCTCTATTTTATTAACTAGATTTCTTATTTTAGAAAATTTTTGACAATCGTCGGAGTAATTAACAATAGGGACTTGCACATATTAGAAGGTAATATTTTCATAATACCTTATAGCGCACTTTAAATTAAAATAAATTTGATTTATGATTCAAGGTTGCTTCTTAGAGTCTTCGCTATCTCGGGTGGTCAACTTTGATCCCACAATGAAACATAAGCAATAACTTTATTAATTTTAAAGTATTTCTATAGCCAATGAAGTGTAAACAATAACATCATTTAATTTTGAAGTATTTTTATAACTAATGAAACATAAGCAATAACATTATTGATTTTGAAATATTTCTATAGCTAATGAGGTATAAATAATAACTTTATTAATTTTCTATAGCCAATGAGGTATAAGTAATAATTTTATTTGATTTCAAAGTATTTCCATGGTCTATAGGGCGTAAGCAATAACTTCATTAGTTTGAAGTATTTCCATTACTAATGAGTCATAAGTAATAACTTTACTGATTCTGAAATATTTCTATAACTCATGAGACATAAGTGATAAGTTTATTAATTTTGAAGTATTTTTATAGTCAATTAGGTATACGCAATAACTTCATTGAGTTTGAAGTGTTTCTATAACCAATAAGATGTAAATAATAACTCCATTAATTTTTTATAGTTAATGAGGCATATGCAATAACTTTATTTAGTTTTGAAGTATTTTCATAGCTCGTGGGATGTAAGTAATAACTTTATTGATTTTAAAATATTTTTATAGTTCATAAGGTATAAGTGATAACTTCATTAATTTTGAAGTTTTTCTATGGCTAATGAGGTATAGGTGATATCTTCATTAATTTGAAGTGTTTCTATAGCCAATGTAGCATAAACGATAAATTCATTGATTTTGAAGTATTTCCATGACTAGTGAGGTATAGGTGATAATTTTATGAATTTGATGATTGACGGCTCATATTGGCTTTTTGTCAGTTGAATTTGAAGTATTGTCGATGACCTTGGGCTTGTTATCAATTGACATTATTTGGATGAGGTATTCCAATTGACTGACTGAGCAAGTACAAGCCTACCTTTTGTTTGAATTTAATTTGAAAGAATGATCAACAGTCTTGACTTATGCTAATTATCTTTGATTTGGTAATCAATGACCTATCTTGGCTTATTATTGATTAAGTCTAAAGTGTTGCTATCGCTTTGGTGGCACATCTAGTAGGATTCGGTTTGACCTTGTTTAATTTTATTCGAACTAATTTTGTTTTTAGATCAATATGATAACATCATCCATTTTTCATAGCTTTAGGGTGTTACTGAAGGTTTAGCTCACCCAGAAGGACTTAGTTTGATCCTATCCAATTCCATCCGAACAAATTTGGGTAGGGTTCGAGTTAAGTTCAATATTGAGAACTTTATTTCAATTCGAGTCTAATTTGAATTAATTCAATATTTAAAACTTGATTGAATTATGATTTGTTAAATCCCTCTTAGAAGATGATGAGATATTCTAGTTTCCTTTTCTCAGAACTTTTGGTTATTGGGCTCGCATTGATGCATTATATCATGAAATCAAAGGCCACTACTGTGAACTGACTACTGTAGTCATAGAGAAAATATTAGATTAACCATGAGAATTATGTGAAACATCTATTCCTAAAATCATTATTGGTATTAACAATAAATATTTAACTTGCAATTGTGAATTCGATTCACCAAGCTTGGAATTGATTTTCAGAAGAACTTTTATCAAATACTAATCATTGACTATAGTTGGGGTAATATTAATTTTAATCCAAGTCTGATTTGATTTAGTTTAATATCTAGAACTCAATTTTGGCTCAATTCTGATTTTATTTGGTTCAGGTCGAATTCAACCTTGCATTGGACCTTTTATCAGGTTTAGATTTGCATCTTAATAGACTTTGCTTCAAGTTCAAGTTAACTTAGCTTTGTTTTAGTTTAGGTTCGACCCAATTTTGGTTTGATTTGACCTATTTGGACTTGATTTGACCCTATTAGAGTTTGATTCGATCTTAATTTGATCCAAGCTGGATTTGATCTGAACTTAACTTGATTTTGAGTTAAACTAACTTGAACCCAATTAAGATTGAATCTAAGCTAATTTGATTTGATTTAACCTAATTTGGATTTTGAGTCTAGTTTAATTTGACTAATTTTTTATTCAATTGATGGTCCATTTAAGTCAATTTAGTTCCACTTATTTGTTCTATTTGAGTTTAATTTGATTGAGTTATTTTATGTCAATAAATTTTATTCGAGAGCCCTTAGGCTATCATGATAACTTTAGGTAAGCTTGCCAACTAGTCTTAAATGTGCAAGCCAAGAGTTAGCTAAGATGAGCGAATTTAAAAGCTGGCTTAAAGGTGTGAATTCGATGACTAGCTTGGGTGCGAGCTCGAGAACTAACCTAGTTTCGACAGACCCACAGATTGGTCTAAAATTATAAGAGGTCTAAAAACTAGTTTGATTTTGGTAAGTCTAAAGCTGGTCTGATTTTGAAGGGCCTGAAGGCTAGCCTATATTTTCGGCAAGCCCGAAGACTAGTCTGATTTCAACAATCCCGAGAGTTGGCTTATAATTTCAACAGACTCGAAAGCTAGCTTGGTTTCGGCAAACCTGAAGACTGGCTTAGTTTCGATGAACCCAAAAACTGACTTATAATTTTAGTGAGCCCAAATTAGCCTAATTTTGGTGAGCTCGAAGACTGATATATAATTTCAGCAAACTTGAAGGTTGGCCTATAATTTTAATACGCTGGAAGGCTAGCCTAGTTATGATAGGCCTGAAAACTGATTTATAATTTTGATGGACCTGAAGATTAGTTTGGGTTTGATAGACCCAAAAACTGACCTGATTTCAGTGGGCCTGAAGGCTGACCTATAGTTTTAATAGACCTAAAGGCTAGGCTATAATTATGGCTGGCTTGAAGGCTGGTTTGAGTTTAGTGGACCCCAAGACTAACCTATTCGTGCAACAGAATTAAAGGGTAGTTTGATTTCGGCGTGTCCTAATACTAGCCTATACTTGGGTCCGATGGGCCAAAAGGCTGACATTATTTTAGTAGGTTCGAAAGCTGACCTATAATTTTACCGAGTCCAAAGGTTGGTCTATTTTCGTCTATCTCGAAGACTAGCCTATAGTTGCGGTAGGTCCAAAGGCTAGTTTAGAGTTGTGGTGGTCCTGAAAATTAGTTTAATTTTAGTGAACTCGAAGGCTAGCCTAGTTTTAACGAATCTGAATGTTGGTATATAGCTGCAGCTAATCCGAAAGCTAGCCTAGTTTTGATAAATTTAAAGACTAATCTAATTTCGATTGGTTCAAAGACTGACTTAATTTTGATAGATCTAAAAATTAATCTATAATTTCAATAAATTTGAAGACTGATCTCTAATTTTAGTAGGTCCAAAAACCAACTTAATTTTAACATGCGTACAGTCTAACTTATGGACGTGCAAAGTCAATATAGTAATGGAAGACTTGTTGACATATAAAGACATTAGTAACTGCACAAAAATAAAAAAAAGAGAATTTTTTTTTAACATTTTTTCGTCTTTCTTCCGTGCCCTCTTTTTTTCTCTATGTGCGCACAAGAGGGCCTGAGCCCCCCTTTGTTCTTGGATCCAGGTCGGATACGGCCAGGACAAACGGATTCGAGCTCTCTTCCGGTGACAGGGGCGGAGGGGGTGCCTCTCCTTCATGTTCTTTATTGAGGAAGGTCAGGCCCTTCCTCCTTCAGCTTCGCGGTCGGATTTGGCTGGATCTGATCGGATCCGGCCTCAGTTGAGCTCAAGCGGCGACAAAGCTAGCAAGGCAGAACGGCGGGGGATCAGGTGGGAAGGCAAGTTGACAGGTGTATGCGGTGCTGAGGCAGAAGCTACGGCGCCGGTGTACGGTCCATGCAGCAAGTGCGGTGGAGTGCAGGTGAGGGCTAGCAGTGCTGACACGAGGCCAGGCGATGGCCGGCTGTGCTGACCGGTGGGATGAGCTAGGGCGTGGCTGGTGGGGTGCGGGAAGGCGGGCTGGTGGTGGAGCTTGAGGGCGGAGCTGGAGGCGAGGCGAGACCGGCGGGATGAGGCCACCGGCGAGTCGAGGCCATTAGCAAGTCATCGGGATGAGGCTATGTGGGCGGATCTAGGCGGCAGCAAACGACGATGAAGTTACAGGCCGCGACAGCTTGTAGAGGGGGCTTCACCACGGTGTTGACAACTCGTGGAGGGGTTGGAGTAGAGTGCGGCACAGGAGCGTGGACAGTTGGTAGCTAATTAGAGGAGGAGATATTCGGGAATCCTTCAAGCACAAAGCAACCAAGAACAATAGAAGAGGGAGGGGATTATGAAGCTAAGTACACTAACATCTTGGTGTTCGACTTTGGGTTGTTGGATCCTTGTTCCGATTTCCTCTTGATCTTCTTCGTTGATCTCTCTATCTCGTGTCTTTCTTTTTGCTTGGAGGTTTTCCTCAATTTATAATTTTCATGAGATCAAATCTTTGTTCGGATTAAGTTTGGAAATAGATTATATTGCGTTTAATGATGAAATTGGATTTCTAAAATGTTTTTTTCTTAATTAAATGTAATTTCTTGGATTGGGATACGTAGAGATTTTAAATTTTCAAATTTTATATTATTTTTGATGCTGAATTTTTAAGAGAGTATTTACAAATTTGAACAAAGATATAATTTTATAAATTTCAAAACTAATTTAGAAATTGAAGGTTTTAAATGTAAATTTGCAAAGCTTGATTTAGCTCAAATATTATTTTATTTCTTATTGAAATTTGAACTAAATCTAATTTAAAACTTTATGTCTAAATTTGGCTCGATCCAACACAAAGTTAGAGTAGAATTATAAAGTCTACTTAAATATCCAACACGGGTTAAACCCAAATTCCACTAGAGTTAAACTCAAATCCAATATGGATCTATCAAGAATAAACCAAGATTCATTAAGGATCTACTAAAAATTCAATAAAAGTTAAACTCAAGTCCATTAAGGATTCATGATGTTGCGGAAAATATCGATGTCCACCACAATTCACAATATAGAGGAAGAACAGAAAAGAGGAAAAGATAGCACACAAGAGATATATGTGGGAAGACGATCCAGAGAATATTGTATTAATGAGGAAGAGAAAAGAGAAGATTACAACGATGGAGACGAAACTCCAATATCACCAACTCTCACTCTCTTTTTCTATATATTGAGACCCTTACATCAATGGTGTATTTATAGATGTGGCCTAATGATGTTTGAGTCAAAATAGAAGACTGACTCAAATAAGACTTCTACTAATTTAAGACTTCTAGAAGATAAATCTAGATAAGGATTAGGCCCATTAATATAATTAAGACTATCCGAAAAATCCGGATTCGAGACACCATAAAGCTAACAATCTCCACCTTGGCTCGAATCATCTTATTCTCTGAATTTGAATCTTCAATAGATGTCTTTACCATTACCTCCTGGGATAGAATCAACGACCTTGAATATTGATCAAGTCCAAACAGAGGTTGAACTTATCAATTGGAATCACCTTCGTCAACATATCTGCAGAATTTCTTGAAGTATGAATCTTTTGTAAAGAAATCTCGCCGTCTTCAATAATATCCCGAATAAAATGAAATCGGACATCTATATGCTTTGATCTGGCATGATACATTTGGTTCTTCGCAAGGTGTATGGCGCTCTGACTGTTGCAAAAAATAGGAAGAACATGTTGAGAAAAACCAATTTCACTTGCCAAACCTTTTAACCATAGGGCTTCTTTGACGGCTTCTGTAGCTGCCATATACTCAGACTCTGTTGTAGATAATGCTACAGTTGACTGTAAGGTACACCTCCAACTAATAGGTCCTCCACAAAGAGTGAAAAGATAACCAGTGAGGGATCGGCGTCGATCAAGGTCTCCAGCATAGTCTGAATCGACATAGCCAATAATTTTGGCCTCTTGCACTGTGTTCCTGTCGAAACATAAACCAATATTAAGAGTACCTTTAATATATCTTAATAGCCATTTCATGGCCTGCCAATGCTCTTTTCCTGGATTTGCCATGTAACGACTAACAACGCTGACTGCTTGTGCAATATCAGGTCTTGTGCATACCATAGCATACATTAGACTTCCAACAGCACTTGAAAATGGGATGTTCTCCATGTATGCATGCTCTTCATCTGTAGAAGGACATTGTTGAGCTGAAAGCTTGAAGTGAGATGCCAAAGGAGTACTGACGGATTTTGAATTCTGCATGTGAAAACGAGAAATAATCTTCTCGAGATATTTGCTCTGTTTAAGCCATAATTTTCCATGCTTTCGATCTCGATCAATCTCCATACCGAGAATCTTCCTTGCAGCACCTAAATCTTTCATCTCAAATTCCTTTTTCATTTTAAACTTTAAATCATTCAGTAGAGATATGTCTTGAGTAGCGATAAGCATATCATCAACATAAAGAAGCAATATAATAAATGAGTTATTGGCATGCATCTTAAAATAAACACAGCAATCATGTTTGCAGTGGATGAAATCTTGACCCAGCATAAAACTGTCAAACCTTTTATACCATTGCCTTGGAGACTGTTTCAAACCATAAAGTGATTTGTTCAACTTGCAAACAAAATTTTCTTTGCCTTCTTGGATGAACCCTTCAGGCTGTTGCATAAAAATTTGTTCTTCTAATTCTCCATGCAAAAAGGCAGTTTTGACATCAAGCTGTTCTAACTCAAGATTATGAAAAGCAACTAAAGCAAGTAGAAAACGAATAGATGTGTGTTTAACCACAGGAGAGAAAATTTCATTAAAGTCAATACCCTCCTTTTGTGAATACCCTTTTGCAACTAAACGGGCCTTGAATTTAACACCATCTATCTCAGAGAAATCCTCTTTCTTTCGAAATACCCACTTGCAACCAATTGCTCTTTTACCTTTTGATAATTTCATCAGATCCCAAGTATGGTTCTTTTGAAGAGAGTCCATCTCTTCATTCATAGCAGCTTGCCACTGAGAAGAATTCTTATCCTGTACTGCTTCTTTATAAGAAGAAGGATCACCATTGTCAGTAACTAAAGCAAAAGCTACCATATCTTCAAAACCATACCTTTCAGGTGGCTTTATTTTTCTTTGAGATCTTCGAAGTGGAGTCTTTTCAGAAATTTGATTCTTAAGATTTTCTTGAGAGTTGGGCATACCCTGAATATCTTCTTCTGAAGGAATTACATGCTCCACCTCCACTTGCATTATATCATTGGGATCTTTCTTGAGAGATTTTAGCATACCACTTTCATCAAATACTATGTCTCTCTCAATAATTACATTTGAAATAGTAGGATCCCACAAACGATAGCCTTTGACGCCTTTGGCATAACCCAGGAAAATACACTTTTTGGAACGTGCATCTAACTTATCCTTGACAACATGCACATAAGCAGAGCAACCAAAAATCTTTAAAGAAGAATAATTTGCAGGTTGACCAGTCCATACCTCTTCAGGAGTCTTGCAATTAATGGCTGTTTGAGGAGAGCGATTCACAATGAAGCATGCTGTATTGACTGCTTCTGCCCAAAAATCTTTATCAAGATTAGCTGTACTGAGCATACTACGTGCTTTCTCCAACAAGGTTCTGTTCATCCTTTCAGCCACACCGTTTTGTTGAGGTTTTCCTGGGATGGTAAAGTGACGCTTGATGCCTTCATCTTCACAGAATTTGAGAAACTCTGTTGATTTGTACTCTCCGCCATTATCACTTCTGAGATATTTGATTTTTCTGCCAGTCCTTTTTTTCAACTGAAGTTTTCCACCGTTTGAAAACAGAAAACACCTCGGCTTTGTGATGCAAAAAATAAATCCACACTTTTCTGGAAAAATCATCAATAAAACTGACAAAATAACGAGCACCAGATTTTGATGGAATAGGAGAGCACCACACATCAGAATGAATATAATCAATTAAGCCTTTAGTGCAATGAATACCAGTGTTAAACTTTACCTTGGACTGTTTACCATAGAGACAATGCTCGCAGAAATCCAATTTGCATGAGTTGAGACCTTTCAGTAATTTTCTTTTGTTGAGCTCATTTAAACCTTGCTCACTCATATGACCGAGACGCATATGTCATAATTGAGTCATATCAGAAGAAGAAGAAGAAGAAGAAGACTGAGAAATTGCTGCTCCACCTGCAACGATTTTTCCTACTAACTCATATAAATTTCCATGCTTTAGGCCCTTCATTACTATCAATGAGCCTTTAGCAACTTAAGAACTCCACCTTCAGCAGAATACTTATAACCAGCAGAATCCATAGCACCCAAAGAGATCAAATTCTTTTTCAAATCAGGAACATGTCTGACATCAGTAAGAGTTCTAATAATATTATCAAACATCTTAATTTTGATTGTTCCAATTCCAATAGTTTTGCATGGATTATTATTACCCATCAAAACCAAACCACCATCATAAGGCGTGTAGTTTTCAAACCAATCCTTATTAGGACACATGTGATAAGAACAACCAGAATCAAGAATCCCAATATCATGGTAACGATCAAAATTAGAACTAATAGAGAGAACGTTACCCAAATTATCATCAGAACTCTCTTCAACAACTGAAACTTGTTCTTTGGCTTGCTCTTTAGATTGAGATTCTCTTTCTTTCTTTGCTTTGAGCTTCCAACAATCTTTAATTGTATGTCCCATCTTCTTACAATATCTGCAGTTTATTTCTTGGATTTGGATCTAGAACGACCAGTCCTTGATCTTTCTTTGGTACGACCTCTGACAATTAATGCTTCTGAGTGTGACACATCCCCTCCAATCTTTTTCAAATATTCATTAGATAGAAGGGCAGCAGAAATATCGCCAAATTTCAAATCCTTTCCATACATGAGAGTAGTTTTAAGATTCTCAAGAGAAGGAGGTAAGAACGATAATAAAATAATTGCCTTGTCTTCATCTTCAATTTTAACATCAATGCTTAACAATTGAGAGACAAGTTTATTGAAAGCATTAAGATGATCAACTATATTCGTACCTTCTGTCATTCGAAAATTGAAAAGCTTCTGCTTTAAATAAACTCGATTTAAGATAGACTTACTCATATACTGTTTCTCCAGCTTTTTCCATAACTCTGAAGGTGATGTTTCATCAAGAAACGGATAGAGTACCTCATCGGTAAGACTGAGGATGATTGTGCTATGTGCGTTGGCCTTTTGGTTTTTTCAGACACTTTCGGTGACATCTTCAGGCTTGACGTCCTCCAATGTGTCTCAACCCTTGTTGAGTAAGAATTGCACAAACTCTTGCTTGCCAAATAGGAAATCCTTGCTTTCCATTGAATTTCTCTATATCGAACTTCGTAGTAGACATATTGAACCAAGCTCTGATACCACTTGTTGCGGAAAATATCGATGTCCACCACAATTCACAATATAGAGGAAGAACAGAAAAGAGGAAAAGATAGCACACAAGAGATATATGTGGAAAGACGAGCCAGAGAATATTGTATTGATGAGGAAGAGAAAAGAGAAGATTACAACGACGGAGACGAAACTCCAATATCACCAACTCTCACTCTCTATTTTCTATATATTGAGACCCTTACATCAATGGTGTATTTATAGATGTGGCCTAATGATGTTTGAGTCAAAATAGAAGACTGACTCAAATAAGACTTCTACTAATTTAAGACTTCTAGAAGATAAATCTAGATAAGGATTAGGCCCATTAATATAATTAAGACTATCCGGAAAATCCAGATTCGAGATACCATAAAGCCAACATCATGAAAGATCTAATAAGGATAATATTTAAAATCCATTTAAGGATTTATTAAAGATAAGATATAAAATTCATTAAGAATCCCTTAAGAATTATATTTAATATCTATTAAGAATCCAATAAGAACTTAATAAAAGTCGGATCTAACATTTATTAGAAATCCATTAAGAACTAAATAATAGTTGATTCAAGATTTAATATAGACACAACAAATATTGAATCAAAATCTATCAAGGATCCAATAAGAACTCAATAATGATTGAAGCAAAATTCATTAAGAATCTAATAAGAAACTAATAAAGGTTTGACCAAGATCTATTAAAGATCCAATAAGAACCTAATAAGGGTCAAATCTAAAATCTAATAAAGATCTAATAAGAATATAATAAGGATCAAGTCCAAGATCTATTGAGGTTAAGTCCAAAATCCTATGAGGATTTGTTAAGGGTCAAATTCAAATCTATCAAGGACTCATTAAGGATCCAATAAGGGTGGAGCCTAAATCCATTGAGGGTCAAATTCAAACCCATTAAGGGTCAAATTCAACCCAAACCAAATTAGACTTAAACTAGAACCAAGTCTAAAAATTGAATTGAATCAAATTAGACTTCAACTAGGATTAAGTCTTAATATTAAATTGAATTAAACCAAACAAGACATTAAGCTTGAATCAAACCAAGCTCAAGTCAAGTAGAGTTAGTTGACAACAAGTACAAAACCATCAATAACACATTAAACTTAATTGACAACAAATCAAAAAGATGTTGATATCTGAATTTTGATGATCATCAAACTAGTATTTAACAAGTTTCTTAAGTGATAATAAATTTTAGGATATAGAATGATCATTCAAATTCGTGAAAGACTAAGTCTCAAGATTAGCTTGAAGATGATAACTCAAAAATAAAGAGAATGATATTTTAGAGATGAAACTTAAAGATCAAGATAAAATATCAAAATGTTCAAAGTGAACGATCAACTCAAGGATCATAGGTTTAGAAGTTTCATTTATTTTTATTGAGTTAAGAATTTAATAGTTAGTTTATTTAAGTGTTTGGTTAACACTCAACATAATTTTAGAAAAACTTCATCAGCCTATTATTTTTATCCAATATCAATTATGAGTTGGTACCAAATGAGAATTAAAGTTGTAGTGAACCAGTGAAAGTTTTTCTATAAACTTCGGATACTCAAACTTCAAAGTTCAAATGTCCGAATATAGCAGAAAATATATGGTGATTACTAATATTTTTTGATACCTGAACCTTAGGTTTAGATGTCCAAATTTCAAAAGCTATAACTTCTGATTTTTCTATATTTAGAGTTTGGATGTTTGGTACTAGTTTGGACACCCGAATCTGGCTAATTTAGACACCCAAACTTGATGATTGAACATCTAAATCCGTGGCATCAGTTATAATGGCTAATAATTTTCAACTATTGGAGCTGTTCAAATGACAAAACTTAACAGAAACAACTATAGGTAATTCCCAAATAGCTAATTTTTTCCTCCAATGATTATATAAAGGCTTGAGAGTTCTTTGTTCAATAAGAAAATTAGATTTTTCATATTTTTAGAATAAAAATCCCCCTCCCAAAGCCTCCTAACCCCAATAAGAGCTTAAATAGACATTAACCTTCAAATTCTCAAATGCCCTTATATTCAAATATTAAGAGACTCTTATTATAAGTATTTTAACTTTCTTTTTTATTTGTATCATTGTAACACTTGTAGGTTGTTAGAAGAGAAGTGCTCTTCTAGGTTATAGGAGAGTGGTTAGAGTGCATACCATTCAAATTATTAGGAGTGACTGATTGGCTCCGATGGAAAGCAACATTCATGATTTGCGAGTTTTTAAGGGCGTGACTTCACTCTAACAATACAAAAATTCTAGTGTTGAATTTAAATCCTCAGGATTAAGACAAGAGCTGTAGAGTAGGTGTAGTTGGTCGTCGTACTATGTATATTAGACTCTTTCTACTTTTCTTTTACCTTATGCATTTAATTTGATATTGATTAGAATTCATCTTATATTTGCTTATATGTTAATCATTCTCTTATAATTAAATTATTTTACTAATTTTAATTGAGATTTAATCATTTACTTGGCTTAAAGTGCTTTTAGGTTTATGATATTAATGAAAACTTATTTTATTATTTAAAAATTTATTTCACCCCTCCTCTGAGATTGTCAATTTAGGCTAATAAAATATTTTCAATTATTAAAATGGTCAACATAAGCTAAAGCTATAAAGCATTTAAAATCAAAATAAGGCAAATTTGCATTAGATCAGTTAGTCAACCAAATGTCATATTCGAAGAATGTTAACCGATAATAAGCACAAAGTTGTTGGCAATATTTCAAATCTAGAGATAAATTGACAACAAGCAAAAAGCCATCAAGTATCTTTAAAACCAAATAAAACTTAGACAAGCTTGCACCTGGTCAGCCAGTTAGCCGAATGCCAAGTTTAAAACTAAATTAAAGAGAGTCAGTCGATAACAAGCACAAAGCTACTACCAGTGCTTCAAGTTCAAATAAGATCAATTGATGTATGCCAAAGTTGTTGGCAATACTCGAAGATCAAGCAAAACTATTTGCTAAGGATCAAATTGAGCAACTATCCAAGTCAAGTTTCAAATAGGTGGTCTACAACATCATACTCAATCAAGCACATAGATGCGAGTCAGTGGGTAAACACGACATTTTCCTTTTTATGTCTCATATTATAAATAATGTAAATTGTGAAATGAGAGTATATATTTACTTGAGTTATGTACCCTCTTTAAATTAATCAAATCATGTTCTTTGTTTTCTTTGTATCTCTATTTTATTAGACATATTTCTTAGTTTAGGATATTTTTGTCATTTGTCAAGGTAATTAACAATAATGACTTATTCTTACTGAAAGTTATATGCCCATATAATACCTGATAGTACACTAAAATAAAATCTCAATTTTAATATTTTATTTTAAGATTACTTTTCAAGATCTCTAGCTATATTAGGTGATCGATCACAACTCCACAACTATTTGATGTGATCTTTCTTCTTTGTCATCAGCTAGACATGACTTTTCTTCTCCGTTGTGATATTTACCTTTAGTCTTGTGGTTGTTCAAAGTTTAAACATCTTTGAACTGAATCTAACAGCTAGAATTAGAACCAAACCAAAGTCCGAACTCTTAAGTTCATTTTGAACTCAAATCAAACTCAAAACATTCTTGTTTTAATTTCAAACCAAACTCTAAGTTATTGTTTGGTGAATACCAATTTTGTCTAAATAAGTACAATTGGGGAGTTAATTTCATCAATTTCGATAATTTTATTGTTCGGATGTAATAATTACTGAAATTTATTATTTCCAACACTGCTATAATTCTAAATTTCAATTTTTTCCTCATTCGGGTGGAATGCACAAATTTCACCCGTAATTGAGTAGGTCCCACGCACATAGACCTTATTCGAATTTTACCAAATCCTATTGAAATTCCAAAATACATTTTAATATAATAAAATTTAATTATTTATTAATTAAATTTTAATCTCAATTAATTTTAATAATATAATATAAAATTATTACAACATATCCAAAAATATGTTATCTATAGTTCAATTATTATCTATATAAATTTAAAATAATTATTAATTATATGCAAAAATGTCTAGTTTTTTAATAGTCAAACACCATCTAATCTGGGCAGGTTGGCTCGAGTTCGGCTCATTTGCAGTTCTTTCAGTGCGGCGTACACCCCAAATTCCCAAATAAAAATGAAAAACAGGCGTGAATTTCAAATCCCCATCTAGGGTTTCTCCTTTTCTCCGATTTTGCACCTCCTCTACCCATCTTCGCCTTCTCCGGTCCTCCTCCGGCTTCATCCATATCCGCCTGCGATTTGCTCCTTTGGCCTTCCCACGTCTCCGTCGCTCTGCTCCACTGGCCGCCCCACATCTACGGTGCTGTTCTTCTCCGCTGTCCTCCGTCTCCTCGGGCAGTCCATCTTCAGTGTGTTGTGCTCCTCTAGCATCTTCCCATCTCATCAAGTCATTCCACTGCTTCTCTATCCCTCTCCTCGGCGTCCCCATCTCCTGGCCACGCCCGAGTTCGTTGGACTGTCGTGTCCAGGTCGGGTCAAATCAACCCAGACCTTTAAACTACCCGTTTACTAAACGAGTTAGGCGGATTGATTCCTATAACTCCAATAACCCGATTAATAGGTTAGATTTGAGTCGAGAAATTTGGCAGGAGTAGGTGATTTTGATGATTTGGCTGTTGGATCTGACCTATATCACTCTTTTGGAAGCGACATCCTAAGGCACACCAGGCCACTTTTAATTCTGAGCTGTGATTTTAGCAGCACTTGGAATTTAAGGTTTTCTCCTGCATTTATTGAAGATGATGCATTTTCAGTTATGTAATCATTGATAGCTAATCAGTCTAGTGTCACTATTGAAGAAAAGTATAAGCTCAAGAGTTATTTATTGGCATAGTTGTCATATAGAAATATTTGTTATTCTTGATGTAGAAATGCATGTATTTGATTATGATATAGAACAACTGTTTCTTTTTTATAGTAAAATTAGAGATTTAGTTCAACTTAAATTCTAATTTCAATTAAAATCTATCAGAATTTGTACAATTATAGTCTAAAAGCTATATCTTCTAAGATATTTATTCAAATCCAATAAATAATCATCCGTTAGAAAACTGAGATCGATTCATATAATTTTTTATTTACTATTTTAGATAATTTGAATTCTATATTGATCAAAATTAGGGTTTATTTATTAGTTCAAGTCAATAATAGTCCTACCCCAATAAGGAATAGGATTTAGATTTTTTATTTAAGATATATTAAGTAGAATTCTTAGTGGAGTCTAATTTTTATTTTTAGTCTTCATCAAATAGGACTTTAAGTTTATTAGAAGGCTATATATATAATCCCATGATTGTAATAGAGAGAAAGTTTTTCTATTAATAATATTCTCTTATTTTAAGTTTATTTTTTTTATTTTCATTAGGATTCAAGGATCTATCATCGTGAGGAGATGATGATCTTCTTCCTATCTTTTATGTCCTTTCTCGCTGCATCAAATAGATTTATTATAATGAGAAGACGGTGATTTTCTCCCTAACTCTCGTGCCTTCTCTCCTAGCTATATCAGATTATGTCCTGTCTCTAAGAAAATAGTACCATTTTATAGAAGTTTTGCATATTTGATAGTTATTTACTTGCTTCAGTGTTATGTTAAAATGTCTACTTTCTAATTTTGATACATAGTTATTTGTTTATGATATAGGACAACTATATCCTTTTTATAGTAAAATTAGAGATGCAGTTCAACTTGAATTCCAACTTCAATTAGCATCTATTAGAATTCGTACAGGTACAATCCGAAGGTTATATCTTCTAAGATGTTTATCCAAATTCAAAAAATAACCATCCGTTGGAAAGCTGAAATCGATTTCTACAATTTTCTTATTTACTATTTTGAATTATTCAGATTCTGTATAGGTAAAAAAATTAAAATTTATTTATCAATCCGAATCAATAACAGTCGTAGCCTAATAAGAAATAAGATTTAGATATTTTTATTTAAAATATATTAAGTAGAATTTTTCCTACAGTGTAAGTTCTATTTTTAGTTTATACTAAATAGAATTCTAAGTTTATTAAAATACTATATATACAGCCTAAGGTTGTAATAAAGAGAGTTTTTCTCTCAATAATATTTTCTTATTTTGAGTTTATTCCCTTCAAAATAAATTTTTTTATCAATAATATTATCTTATTTTATATTTTTTTTCTATCTTGCTTATGGATTTAAGGATCTATCATGATGAGGAGACGGTAATCTTCTCCATATCGTTTGTACTTTTTCTCCCCTGCTGCATCAAGTGGTATCAAAGAGACATTATTTCTGAGCTCAATTCTATTGATTATAGTTGGTGATGACAACTCCATGGACGGTGTTCTAAGAGATCATCAAATTCAAGATTTAATTAAATAAAGTTTTCTTATTTTTATCAGTAGAAAGTATGAAGTTTGGAAATAAATTAAAACTAAAAACCAATTCATTAATTGATTATCAAAGAGGCTCCTGATCCGACATTTTGGAAATCAATATAGGAAACTACTCAGTAAAACCAAAATCTTAGTGAGATGAATATTCCATACTTTTATAGTTATGAAAATTTTCTTATTTGGATAGATAAAGTTGAGAAATTGTTTAAGTTTATAGAGATTTTTTATGGTTAAAAGAAGGTGAAAATTATTAAATACAATCTTGATAGTTATGTTTCATTTTGGTAAGAGCAAATTCAAATCCAAGAAACACATGAAGGCAAATTAAAAATCTGCTCATGCCTGAAGATACTTAAACTATTTAACATAAGGTTCTCAAAAGGGAATTAAAATCAAGTAAGACATATTTCTTATTCGAAGACTTCTGGAATTGAAATCAATGGAGACAACTATGAGGTACTAGGTTCACATCTTAGTAACTTTTCTTTAGTATTGAATTATTAAGTTGAAGAAGATGTTGTGAATGTGTGGAAGACAAACAAACTAGTGAATAATTAATTGAGGGCTCCAAAGATTCTTTCTTTGATGAATTAGAAGATTATACAAAAGTGGCTTTGGATGTTATAGAAAATTTTCAATAGACTATCAATGAGAATTCATAAGAATTATTTGACAATTTTGAAGGTTGTAAGGAAGAGTTTTCTACTTGTGAAAATATTAATTGTGCTACTTAAGATTATTTTTTGAATTCATTAAAAGTCAACTCTCTTGAATAACTGGAGAAAATTCCTACAGAAATTATCATTATACAAGATTCAAAATTTGAAATGATATATTTAGATTATTATGATAATTATCTGAAAATTTGTAAAATACTTTAATTACATGATAACAAATTATAAGTTGGTGTGTACAAAAATTTTATTTCAAATAAAATCAAAAGGCTGCAAAAATTCAAGTGATTATGCCAAAGGAAAATAGAAGATCAAGATACTGAACACGTTACTCAAAAAGATTTTATTGGTTTACATCATTAAATTTTATGTTAAAAGGTATTTGAGGAGAATATAATTACAATAACAAAGAGTTCGAGTTTTGACTTGAGAACAAGTCTTTTATAAGTGGAGAGGTCTGATATAGGACAACTATATCTTTTTTACAGTAAAATTAGATATCTAGTTCAAGTTGAATTCTAACTCAAATTAAAATCTGTTAGAATTTGTACAGGTACAATCCGAAGATTATCTCTTCTAAGATATTCATCCAAATCCAGAAAATAACCATCCGTTGGAAAACTGAGATCGATTCTTATAATTTTCTTATTTACTATTTTGGATAAAATTAGGGTTTATTTATTAGTTCGAGTTAATAACAGTTTTATCCTAATAAATGATAGGATTTAGATATTTTTATTTAAGATATATTAAGTACAATTTTTAGTGAAATATAAGTTCTATTTTTAATATACACCAAGTAAAACTCTAAATTTATTAGAGAGTTATATATACAGTTTAAGGTTGTAACAAAAGGAGTTTTTCTATTAATAATATTTTTTTATTTTGAATTTGTTCCCTTTGAAAAAAAAAATTTATGAATAATATTATCTTATTTTGGATTTGTTCCTTTTTCATCTTTCTTGTGAATTCAAAAAATCTATCGTAGGGAGAAGACGATGATCTTCTTCGTATCTCTCGTGCCCTCCTCCATTGTATTAAGAAGAAGACGGTGATTTTCTTTCTATCTTTCGTACCCTCACCGCTACATCAGTTTATATATATGTGACTCACACCTATTTGATGAAATGTTGCAATATTGTACATATAATATATGTCTGAGTAAACCTCATTTACAACTCCTAAGGGATAGAACTTGTGTTGTTCCCTATATGTTTCAGTTTTGCTCCTTAATTTCCCAAACCACTTGACTTGCTGAGTTGGTAATTATGTTTTAATGTTATTGGGTGGAGCTCCATGATGTATTATTAATCACTCATTAACTTCTTACAATGTGGAATAATTTGTAGTGCAGGAAGCTGGTAATTTCAAGGAAAGCTAAATTATCGTTATGTATGGAAGAGCTTCACCTGTGCACCCTCATTCTTTCATATTCTACAAAAAGCAAGTATACTTGGAGTCATAGTTGAACTTTCGTTTCTTTTTCATCTGAATTAACATCAGAAAAATAATATTCATCAAATTTTTTCTTCTTTTTGTGAATTTACTCTGAAAATTAGCTAATTATACTAAAAGAATTTGAATTTTGAAAGACCTTAGGTTAGCCTAATTGCAGATGCACCTTTGCAAAATTGTTTTTTTCTCATATTTGCTTCTTAAGACTTCGTACACTTGCTTTTAAACTTTTAGTTCCTGATATATTTTTAAACAAATGAACTACCAATACAAATATATTACTCTAAAACTTCCAATTGTCACAGTCAACCAAATTAAGTTGGTGACTTATTAGCTGAAAATGGTAGAATCTGCAAAGATGCTTGAAATGTGTACTGGTTGAAAATAGAAAATTGCAGTGTTGCTATATATGTAAGTTTTTGAAATGCATGTGAAAGTCATTTTGGTGTGTCTATGTAGCAAAAGGTTTTGACCAAATGATAGCATGTCAATGCTCTCTTGTATTGTGGACTCCTTTTTTTATGTGATGCATGTGAGAATAAGCAAATGTCTAACGAAGCATTTTATCATTTAGGTGGTGGTTGATCAAAATGATTGTGGAGAAGTTCCCAAATATACACGAGATAGTAGGAAGAGAATCTGATATAGTGCAGCAAATAACTGAGGTTTATACCAGTACATGGTGTGAATTCTTTAAATACTGAAGGTTTATTAGATTCCATAGTTTTGAATTTGGTGTTTATCGCAGCTTGTTTTGTGGTAGGTTCCGAAAACAACATTTTGTTCAAATGGCTATTTCATTATTTGAAAATGTCAGTTTTTTTAGCTTCGCACTTTGTCATATATGACCAATGACATCATCTAACTGAATTAAGTGTGCACTGAGGTACATTAAATTGGGTTCACATGATTACATTGGAAACTAGAATGCACAATTATAAATAAGTTGCATTTGGTTTACTACTTGACATTTATTTCTTCTTCTTTAATTCTACAATGATATTATCTATATTTTAATATTGTTAACTTGCTAAAAGTGGCAACCAAGCATTTTGATTGTGAACATATAAGTGCTAAAGCATTTGAGAAGGCTAGCAAATTATCCCACTTCGCTTCTTTTTTGACTATTGTATGGCTTCTATGAGTGTGGATTTCAATTGAAGTTTCTTGAAGAGTAATAGTAATTATTGTGTTGAGAAGGAAAGTGTAAAATCATTTCATTCCACATAAAAGGAGATAACAACCAATGTTATATAGCATCTAGAGTTTACAGTTTCCTTCCAGAATAACAACAATGGAAAAGGAGGTCATGCAGTTTATTCATTAACTTTTTTGCCTTGATACAAAGCATCTTGGATGGAATAAGGGCTGTAACACAATTCTTCACTTTGATGTGAGAATGACCTACAATCTATGCACTTTGAATTTGGATATGCTCATTAATTCTAGCCAAAAATAGTAACTGAACATGCAGCTTACCTAGTTACATTTTTATCTGCAGCGGGACTTGATTATGTGCAATGATTGCCGTTTGCTCTTTTGTTTCTAATTCACAAACCAAGTGTACTACTAAGCTGGTAGAGCATAGTAAGGAGCATGCAGCAATTGTGCCACAGTTAGGTGGAAGATGTTCTGATTAATATTTTGTTGCTTGGGCCTTTTCCTGGATATTTGCTCTGCAGAAATCAAGAATGAATTATCGTGCATGGAGTCATCTATGCCATCTAATTCCATACATGACAAGGAAGCAGGTATGATTTTTAACCTAGCATGTCAGCATTTTATCTATATGCATTGGAAGCTTCACCTGATAATCATTTTTCAATTAATTGCTAAGAGGCAATCCTACACTTAAATACTTATAGTCAGGTATTCTTTTTTGAGATAATGCAGTACACATTTTTCTGCCTATTTTTTATTCCATGTGAATCTAGTTTGCTGCTTAGAGTGATCATAGCATGCTTGTATTTGTTGCTTAACTTCATTGAATTGTGGCTCAACAGGTGCTTAACAGACTGAACAAATCTAGAAAATGGTATGAGTTGCATGTTGCTGACAATTGTTGCTTCCATTTTCATAGGGTAAGCATTTGTGTCATTCTTCTATTTGTAGAACAGCTAATCTTTTTTCTTTTTTTTTTTCTTGTGGAAACTGTGCGCTTGTGAAGTGTGAACTGTTCACCAGTCTTGTTCAAGATATCATCAGTTGAACAATTTTATAACCTGAATACAAATATTAAATTCTTTGAGAATCTTTATGTACTGTCACAGAATAAACCTCATGGTCTGACATGCAATCTTCTGATATGCCACCAAGGAGCATGTCAATCTTGTTATTGTATGTGTGCACATTTAAGTTGATCCGTTTTGCCTAAAATAGTCAGTTGAAGATCATTATACTAATTTAACCTTCAGTGCTCAGTATCAAATTATAGAAGATCAGAAAGACCTCCCCGCTTTGCACTAGCTTTTAATTCACAGATTCCTAGGTATTTAAGAAAAGCTAAATGTTTTTGTGCACAATCACAAGAAATACAATGTTTTTTATTTTGTGTTGTTTTTGTTTTTTGTTTTTTGTTTTTTCTGAGGAGAAACAGCTCCAATTACAAAACGGCCAAGCTCGTCATCAGTGTAATGGACTTAGTCCATTACACTGATTATTCTGATCCTTTTTTTTGGTGTTAGGAGTTAAGTCTGATCTAGTTGAAAGTCATCTGTCATACTACCTAAAAGTTTCTACTGTTCTGGAGTCATCTGATCTATGCAATTCATCAATTTTCATGAAATTGGGCTATTAATTGGCATATTTGTAAATTTTAGTGTTACATGTGCTAGCGGACAAGAAAAATTGTTTGAAATATTGTTTGCATGGCCTTTACAGGAGGAGCTCGAGTGGAACGAGCTACTGATAAAGCGTTTTATTGGAAGAGAGGTTTACTGCCTGCCATTTATCTTGTGTTGTTTATGCACCTTTTTTGCTTGGATGAATTATATGATTCAGTTGCTTCTTTCGTATTCTTTTTCTCTAAACTTTGATCACCCATTTTCCCTTGACTTGATTTTGCAACCTCTGATATTAATCTACCTGATGGCTATTTCTGCTTTGGGAATAGAATAGTTTTCCTGTATGTCGAACCATTCATACTATGTTTTGAGGATAGTATATAAAAATCTGATGACTTTTTTTGCTGGATAACTGAAGGCACTGTGGATTCATAATCTCCCAGTTTTGGATGGACCACTTTGCCACTCGGCAAGAAGTTTGTAATTCCATTGACAAAGATCATCGTCGCATTAGTACTAGCTTGGATGTTTTCCGAGACAAAGAGCTGCAGCTTGTTCTCAACTCTCTCAACCTTGCAGCTGATGAATTTGAGGACACACGAGGTCAAGCACAGAATGCAGCTTCCTATATCCCATGGACATCAAAGGTCGAAGTCCTGTCTGCATTTTTGTTTTCGTTTTATTTGTCGACAAAAGGAAATTTTGTTAATAAGTATATTCTTCAAGAAGCTATTTCTTTTCTCCCGATTTCTTTTTCTTTGTTGCAGCCAAGTCCTTTGTCTCAAAACTTTGTTCAAGGGAGGTTGAGGGAGATTGGAGGCATGAAGCCAATGATGATTCGAGTATGTCCAGAGAAAACTTCCCTTTGGGAAAGTCTACTGGATTAACTGCTCCTTGTTAGAACCACATCCTTTTTTTGCTGTCTTGTATCCTAGTGCTTTACTGTTTATTGTTTGCTATGAGCTATTGAATATCTCACGGTACTATCATAGCGCTAAGTTCAAACTGGACTCCAATTCCTGATCATAAACATCCTGGTGCTGTACATGTTTATTGATGAACTAAGTCTATGGTTGAATTGCTAAGCCTGGAATTTATGTTCCGGTGAGTTCTGGTAGTTGTTAGAGTTTGGTATGGATCTATTTGTTTCAGCTGAATTGCTGATTGTATTGACATGCAAATGCTTCAGACTTACTATAACAAATACACTATAGCAACATAATACGATTTATAGTGCTTTAGCCTATTGGAATTCATGACGGAAGGTTCACAAATCATCTTGTTTTCAAACAGTACAAAAAATGAGGAGTAATACAAAATAAAAGAAAATAACAAGATAAGGCAGTGAGAGATTCACTATCAAAAGAAAGACTTTTTCAAGAGTTTATAAGAAAGACTGTACTCTTTCTTACTCAACTAAACTCTCTATCAAGTCTCGGTAACGCTTCTACTTTCAGAGAGAATCTCCAAAAGAATATCATGAAGAATTATCATGAGAGACCATCGAAAAGTACTAGAAAGACCTACACACGAAAGCCGATACTCTCTCTTTTTCTCTTCTCTCTATTCTCTCCATTCCTCTCTTTCTATTTCTCTCTAGTTCAACCTCAATACTACACCACACCTAAGCTCTATGTATTATAGTATATTTTTAAATCCTTATTAAGTCTAAATTTTACTCTAATTACAACTCTTAATGTTACAAATCAATCATAAGTTTAAATCCAACTTTAAATTTCTACTTTAACTCAAATTCTAATTCGAGTTCGAGACACCTAAAATTCAACAATCTCCATCTTGGCTTGAACTCGGACGTGCCACCATCATGAATTTTCAACCATCATCTCTCATCTTAATGTTACAAATCAATCATAAGTTTAAATCAAACTTTGAATTTCTACTTTAACTCAAATTCTAATTCGAGTTCGAGACACCTAAAATTCAACAATCTTCATCTTGGCTTGAACTCGGGCGTGCCACCATCATGAATTTTCAGCCATCATCTCTCATCCAGCACCTGCCCCTGGGCTATTAACTTATTCAGCTATCGCAAAATGCGAGCTTGATCTAACCTTGAATTTACTCTTCATGCCTACAATCTTGTACTTTTGAAAGCTTTTAGAATGACCTATGTCTGCTATTGTAGTAAAAATAATTCGAGAAGAACGTTTATCTCTCATCAAATTACTCCGAGTATCATACTTCCGCTTCACTATTATAGCCATCGGAACTCCATTTGCAATGGTGTTCCCTATTAATCGATAAACATTACTACACTTTTCACCTTTCATCAGGATTCTAATACCGCGTGTCACCTTCATGATTCCATTTCTTGCTGAATAATTACAGCCTTTTGAGTCCAGTACACCAAGTGAAATTAGATTCCTTCGCATTTTGGGGACATGCCTCACCCCAATAAGAATACGAATCACTCTATCAAACATTTGGATTTTGATTGTTCCCACACCGGCGATCTCATAGGCTGAATTATCGTCTAACCAAACAGTACTTTTCTTCTTATTTTTCTCATAAGAAGTAAATCAATCTTTCCAGGAGCAAATATGATAAGAACTACCGGAATCTAAAATCCACTTACAAGAAGTGACGATTTCTGCAGATATTACAAGAACGTCTCCATCCGCACTATTATCAGAATCTCTAAAAGAACACCACGAGGAACCATCACGAGAGACCACCGAGAAACACCAGAAAAATCTACACACGAGAGCCGATACTCTCTGTATTTCTCTTCTCTTTATTCTCTCTATTCCTTTCTCTCTATTTTTTTCTAATTCAACTTCAATACTACACCATACCTAAGCCTTATGTATTATAGTATATTTATAAATTCTTATTGAGTCTAAGTTTTACTCTAATTACAACTCCCAATATTACAAATCAATCATAAGTGTAAATCCAACTTTGAATTCCTATTTTAATTTAAATTCTAATTCGAATTCAATACACCTAAAACTCAACACTAGCCTGTCATAGCTTCACACAGACACACACATATATATACATTAATAATAAAACCACCACTAAGTCTCTCAACTTTGATTTTGGTGGAATTATTTTTACAAATATAGAAATTCTTTGAAAAATAGGAATTTTATGTGGGATATTCGGGAAAATTTAAAATTACTATATTTAATAGTTACTAGATAATGTGCAATTTTATTTTGGTTAAGTTATATTATATTGTACTAAAATAATTAAATTTAGATTACTATATTGCGTTTAATCAATTCAATTAATTTTCTTAAATTTATATTAAATTTTAGGATTTATTCTAAATAGGTCTTTGAATTCTTTAAAAATTGCAAAAAAATTTTCCAAACCTAAATAATTATATATCACTCCCTCCTCTCAATGATCTCTTTCTAAAACCTGCTTTGGGAGGCATACATAACAAATATTCTTAATCATCTCTAATTAAAATCAATTAAGCATATGAAATTCCTAATTTATTTTTTTTAAAAGAGAAATTTGTAAAATGAACCATCAAAATAAACCCACCTCGCCGTCGTTCAAAATTTCAGAGGCCTTCAAGTGCGAATACAATTAAAAAAAATGCATTTATCATAAATCTCTATTCAAAAATACCTACTTAGGTTTTTGGAAGAAAGCTTGAGAATCTAGGGTGTTTTATGTAATTATCTAGAAATGGAGGAGTTATGTATAGTTTTTTTAAAAAATAAGAAAGTTATTTGCAATAAATCCTATATTTTATTATGCTAAATAAATTTAAATTATCATATTTTATGACCTCGAAATATTTAAGCAGGCTCAAAAATTTTAAAATGTAGTGATAATATTTAAAAATTAGCTATTATGATAAAAAAAACTATATATTTTTTCAGTGATATGTAATTATTTTTAATTATAATGATTATTTTTTAATTATATATACTTAATTTTGACCATTTATTTTATTTCTGTTTATATTTATTTTTGTTTTAATCATAATAAATATAATACTAATAAGTATTTAAAATATTATTATATTACTATTAGAGTAACTACTATAATATTTTGAAGGTGGCATCGTAACGTTAGTAATGATAGAGGTTAATTAAAAATTTTTCAAATCAGAGAGGTTAAATGGAAATTTTAAACATTCTGGAGGTTTTTTAGAAATTTATTAAATTTTAAAGGGGTGTAGAAATTTTTTTAAATATACTATATTTTAACTCTAAATTAAAAAAACTTAGGATTTGATCATAACTATTAGTAGATTCAGTCCAAAATTTTCTAAATTCAAGCATGGATCATTATACCTTTGGATTAAACTCAACCTTAAAAGTTAGTAAAAAAGCAAATAAACCCGACACAAACCCGAATCCGACCTGAAATATCTAATAAATAAGTTAGCTTATCTTATTAATTCAAAGAATTTTTTTTTATTTTTTTGAAGAATGAAATTCTTTTATTTTTAAACATCATGTTTTTATGTTTTGTGCTAATACATTATTCATTTATATTTAATATCTTTTTGAACTTTTTGTTTGATTTTCCAAATTTTTTGCCTTCATGAATTTCTTGCATTTTCAAAAAACACTATATATATTTAATCTTATCTCAATATGTTATTTATTTATTGAAATTTATGAAAATATACATTCCTAATTTATCTCATACGTTTTAATTTATATTCTATAAAAAATAGAATTTTTATTTTAAATTCCATTTTTAGCTCTTCAAAATTTCTTTAACTTTAATTTTTCTTTTTTTTTTGAAAATACATTATTGCTTAAATTTACATTATTTTGTCTTTTTAATCAGTGACAAATTTAAGTTATCTCTTCAATTATACCTTTTAATTTTTAATTATCTTTAAAAAGTTTGATCTTTTAATATTTTGACATTCAAAATACACTATACCATAACTAAATTAAATTTATATGATTAATAAAAAAATACATTGATGTGTATGTGCTTTTTTACTAGTATATGTCGAAATCGGCCCAAATTGGGTGGAAGTCCGGTGATTTAGAAGCCACAAGATTTATGTATTGATGAGTATGCGGAGCCTTCAGGAATCTAATTTGTTTAATAACTCAATAGCACCTCCACATGTCAGCAGTCGGCGGACCATGAATGATTCCGTTGGGATCTCGCTGTCACGGTAACCTATCGCTCCCAACTTCAACACTGTTTAGTTTGAAATTAGATCAAAATCAAGATTAATAAATTATTTTTATAAATTAATATTTTTTATTAAAATTAATATTTCAATAATTTAGAATTCGAAAAATTATTTAATTTTTTTAATAATAATTTTATTTAATAATAAGTATAAAATAAGTAATATTAATTTTATAAGAAAAAAATAATTTCGAAATGTACTGATCTTGATCCTGATCCAATCACATAAAGTCTAATGTTCAGTGTTATCCCCAACTCACCAGTAGTTACATATAACAGAATTTAAGTTTTAATTTCAAAATTAATTTTATTATTTATCAAAATTAATATGTTTTTGATTGTTTTCACTATTTTCCATCCAAATTAATATCATGATTTAAAATATCAGACTTTTCGTTAATACCGAAATATTTTGGAATTATTGATTTCGATTTTAATTCTATTCATATTTAAATATAATATTTAATTTTTTATATTAATTTTATATCAAAAGATTGTGTTTAATCTAATTGATTAAAGTATTAATTTTTTTTCCAAAGGATATAGTTTGAATCGGACTAATTACAAATTTTATTTTTCATATTTAAAATATTTTTTTAATCAAAAAATTTTTGATAATTTTTTAAAAATATGTGTATATAAATTATTTTCATATTTTTTCTATATTTTTAAATATTTTAAATTTAAAGTCAAAGTTTAGTTAAAAAATTAAAATATAATTTGATAATTTAATTTAATTTTAATTAAAATAATTAATTTTGATTTTTTAATAAAAAAATTAAAATTTAAGTTCTAATTTAAGTTTTAAACCGAACGTGGTGCAAAGGATTTTAAAATCCCTTGTTTTTAAAATAAACCCAAAAACCAGAGACCGCCGACACAAAATTCCGATTAGAAGCTTCCACACAAAACCCAAACAGTGACACGATCTGCCCGGTAAAGGTTACCGCCGTTGCTTTACGCACACTCACCGTCTGGTGCACAGTCCACTTCACGCAACCCGCCAGATCCGCTTCCCGCGCACCCTTTTATTTTTTTTGATAACCCCCCCGCTCACCAGGTTCCCCAGGAAACGAAGAGAGAGAGAGAGAGAGAGAGAGAGAGAGAGAGGGAGCGCGAGAGATCTGAGGATCCCTAGATCTCCGATGGCCTCCAAGCTCGTTATCGCCCTCGTCCTTGTCTTCGACCTCATCGCCTTCGGCCTCGCCGTTGCCGCCGAGCAGCGCCGCAGCAAGGTCCATCTCTCCCTCCATCTTCCACCATTTGGGGCCATTTCTCCTTTTTTCTTTTTTTTTTTTCCAGTTCTGATGCGGCAGATCTGGTGGCGCAGGCGACGGTGCAGTCGGATAGCGAGAAAAACTACGACTACTGCGTCTACGACTCGGACATCGCCACCGGGTACGGCGTGGGGGCGCTGCTGTTTCTGCTGGCGAGCCAGGTGCTGGTGGTGGCCGCCAGCAAGTGCTTCTGCTGCGGCCCCGCTCTCCGCCCCGGCGGATCCCGCGCTTGTGCCCTCGTCCTCTTCCTCCTCTGCTGGTACGATTCCTCTTTCCTCTCTTGTCTGCAGGAATATTAACTTTGAAAAATGTATCCTAAATTGAGATGGGGCTCTGTTTAATCCGGAATCATTGAGATATCTTCTGAAAATAGGAAGTTTTAGGATTTTGTTGATTGAATTGCTCTAATTTCAATAAAGAAGCCGAATTGCAAATCAACAAGTTCATGGACTACAAGAAAATGAATGATAACTGTTTCTTTCTATAAATTGAAGGGTTGGCCAGTCATTTTTGACATCTGAGGTGTATTAGATACATTACGTTGGAGCTATCGTGATAATGTCAAAAAGAGGACGGATCTGGTTCCATGTGCATATGGTTGATATCTCATTCTTTAAAAATATAAAAAATTGGAATTTTACATATGATTCCTCTAAGTAGGGCTACAAAACGGGCTTGGGCGGGTCCGAAAGTCCATCCCAGAAATTTTGGTCCCTCGTCTGGGATTTTCAGGTTTCAGTATGGCTTGGAGCCTTGGGCTCAAAGTTTTGCAAAAAATAAATGGGCCTAACCCGAAGCCCGAGCTTGGCCTGAAAATTTAGGAAAAAATCCAGGCTTGGGTTGGATCTGGACTTAACTATGTAAGCTCGAAAAAGCCCAAGCCTGGATCAGATCGTTTGCAGCCCTACGACTAAGCTTGTATGATTTGGTAGAATTTGCTAGGCAACATAATACTTGCTTTAAATTTAAAAATGCGTTAAAACTTTGTTTTTATGCTTACAAAATGTAAAAAAAAAGTATTATTCAAGTAATTTTTTCCTTAAATAATCTCATATTTATGTAAAATGAAAAGCAACCCTCTTTCTATCTTTTGAATTATTCTAGTGCATATACCACTGAATTCCAGTTAATTAGCTATTTTTATTCCTATAGAAAAAGACTCAATTGTCCCTGATAAAATTTCCAGGTACCTAAAATTCCTAACTTTTCTTTTTCACATGAAACCCTTGATGATCAATCATCAGAACCTTGGTTTGTACTAAGGCAAATTTGGTTATTTTATTTTGTACAGGACAAAAATACTTCTTAAAGGACATGTCTGGTTTGGTGTTAAGGAGGATTAAATTCCTTGTAACAAAAATGCATTGAAAGAGTTATCAGGGAATTAGATAAAAAATAGGTAATTAACCTTATTTTTATTTCTTCTTGTGTCTCAGGATAACAATCTCGGGTTAGGGTCAGAAAAGTTATTTTGGGTTATTTCTAAGTCTGAACTAAACAAGGTTAAGGAGTTTTAAAATGTAGAAGCCATTAAATAGGAAAGCTAGGGTGGGTGAATAACTTGGACTAAACGAAGTTATCCGAATGTTAGATTTTTGCTTATGGTGATTGCAGAAGCAGTAAATTCTCATCTCTTAAATGTGATTAGTCCACTTATATGCAAAAGTTGTTATGGTACAATGGCAAGGTTGACGTTCATCATTGCTGAGGTGTGCTTGCTGGCTGGATCGGTGAGGAATGCATACCACACGAGGTACCGGACGCTGTTTGTTGAAGGCCCGCCGTCGTGTGAGACCCTCCGCAAGGGTGTCTTTGCTGCTGGTGCGGCCTTTGTCTTCTTCACTGCCGTCCTCTCCGAGTTCTACTACGTCATCTACTCCAAGGCCAATGACTCCAACCGCTACAGCTAAATATTCTCCTTCTTCTATTTCTCGTTGAAAAATATGCACTCTTATTCTTTCATGTTCTTTCATTTTTGAGTGTACTGGTTGGGACTACATTACACTAAACTGTATTATTAAAACGATTCCTGTTTTCATATAAGCGGAGTTTGGATATGCTTCAAGTCGCAATCACTTTGACCTATTTAAGATCAATTGAAATTTATTTTTGAATCTAGATGTATTTAAGATAAATCTGCACAGGCCAACTCTTTTCATCATGTTCTCCAGGACTCCATGTGTATGGAGGAAGAAAAGGGGAAGAAAAAGGGTTCAGATAACCTAAAACTTTATTTATAAGAAACAGAACCTTGCATGATATAGATCAAAATGTAACAGCCCTCTAAGTTAGATAGCAACCCAAGCACTTGGGGCCTGGATAATCCTAGGTTGAAGGCTATTGAGAGGTGAATAAAAAACAGTACAACATCAGGAAACACTTGGAAATCAGCCCACAAAAACAGAAATACATCAACAATTCAGTGCAGCCTCCACTAGAGCAACAAACAATAAGCTTCACCAAAGAAACGTCACACCAGGAACCCTGAACCTTAATGTGGCACCAACGTTCAGTAACGTTCAGGCATAAATTAAAGTCCGCGTATGAAGGAGCTTCTTCTGTCTTTGTGGCAGCATCTGCAGCCAAGCCAAAATATGCAGCGCAATAGAAAAGGTGACCCAATCCAAGGCTTCTCCTCTTGATGTATTTATACCCCTAGTGAGCTATAGCAGACCTAGTAATCTTAATGTTTATACTAGAAAATATTTAATACCTGGTCCTGTAGTTCTTTATGTTCAGTATCGGAAGGATTTTATGTAAATCTTGACGTGTTTTTCCTAATCGATTGGTGATTGTTTGAATTTATTCCATTAGTGATTTATCTCCACATTATTCTCTATTTGTGTGATTTATCTTGTTTGCATGTATGAGAAGTTAATTTGGTGCGCCGCCATTTATTATTTTTTTACAACAAAGTGGTATCAAAAATTGTGGTTGATTGTGCTTGTATTAAATCAAGATGGATTTAAATGACACTAGTACAATAATCTCAATAAAAAATTGATCTATTTGGAAGCGAAAGATGGAGCATCTACTCTTTTTGAGAGACTTGTATGTACTAATTGAGTGACATATTGAATAATGAGTGAGAAAGCCAAATTGAAAAGCTATTAGTATTATTCATCAATAGCTTGATAATATAGTATTTCATCATGTTACAAAGTATTTGTAGGAAAAGCTAAGTGAATTTATATGAAAGGAAAATTGACGAGAATAAAGTTTTTTTGATTAAGAAATTGGTGAATTTGAAATAAAATGATGGGGTTTTGTTGTCGAGTACTTGAATGAGGTTCAAAACATCATGAACCAATTTGCTTTTATGAAAATGACCTTGGAAGGTGAACATTATTGCTTAGCTCTTTGCTAGTTCGATGGAAGACTTTGATGATTTTTTTTACAATTCAGTTTCGAATGGTGTGATTTTCATAAATCATGTTAAGAAGTAGTTGGTCGAATAAGAAGGCTAGAAGAAACTAATGAATATGTTGCGTTTGTATACCTTGAACTCAAATTAGAGTTTAAGACTAAGAATCCAACGTTGAATTTAGATTGATATTTGATTTAAATATCTATTATATAATATTAGATATTATAGTAATAGTAGGATTAAGACTTAGTAAAAACTTATAAATACTCTACTAATATATAAAGTTTGGTGTGATGCAATGATAAATAAAAGAAAAATAAAAACAAAGGAATAGAGATAATAGCGAGAAGGGAAAAGAGAGAGTGTTAACTTTCATGTATGGGAAATTCTAATACTTCTCTGTAGTCTCTTCTGTTGCATCAACTCTCATGTGCGGGACATTTTGATGTTTGTTTATGGTCTCTTTTGTTGGTTTTTTCTTTATGCTCTTTTGGATATTTTCTTTGAAGGTGGATGCTTTATTCAATCTTTGGTAAAGAGTTTGGTTGGAAAAGAAATATGTGCTTTCTTTCTTGTAGACTCTTGTAAGCATGTTTATAATAGATCTCTCACTCCCCCTGTGAACGTAGTTCACTTTTGAATGAACTACGTATATTACTGTATTTATTCTTATTTTTTATATTTTTACATTACTTTTATTTCTTGTATTGCTTGCGGACAAAATGATATGTTAATGTTCTACTCTGTATCACAATAATTATCATCAAAGATTATGACGTAGTAACAAGGGTGGTAGACGAGGAAAACACCGTTATCTCTATTAAGAACTCCTTGAATCCATAAGGAAAAGAGAAAATTTACTAAAGTAGAATTTTATTAAAAATAATAGTGGTTCCCCCGTCCATAGGGCTGAAGACCTATTTATACAAATACCAGAAGTCTTATTTGAGTAGATTTCTAGCTTTCCAAGTCCTAAACTAAATACAACTTAGTTTGAACCCATTAATTGAGTTGGTAGAAGTCCTAAATAAGTTAATGTATGAAAATAAAATCCTAAATAATGATTCATCCTCCTTAAGTCCTAAACTAAATAGGATTTAGTTCAAAGTTAATCTTGGGTTGATGGAATCCACGAATAAGACCTAATTGACTCACACTAGGAGAGACTTATGACATCATAATGAAGAGAATTTCAACATAGGAAGGTACTAAGTTAGATAAATCCTAAGTTAAATAAAAGAGTGAATCAGATCATTTGTCATGACCCCTTGACTTTTGAATTAGTTTCTTTTGATATTTTTGAACTTCCTTTGAGCATTTTATATCAGTTTAGGAGTAAGTAATGAAGGTGACAAAGTTAATGTTCGAGATGAAGAAGTTATATGATAAGATAAACTTTGTCATGGTCTTTAAAAGGCATTAGTAGGTAAAAAAATGAAGCCAATGAAGATGAATAATGAAGATTAAGAGGAGTTAGATTAAAACTTTGAATTCAATTATTTTGTGCTTGACTATTGAGGTATTATATAATGTCATTAACAAGGTGACGACGGTGGATATTTGGATAAAACTTAAGAAGTTGTATATGTCAAAAAATTTTACCAACAAGTTTTACTTAAAATAATAATTATACAATTCATATATGAGAGAATGTACAATTATGTTGCATTACCTGATTATTTTTAACAAGATTATTAATAATTTACTAAAAATTAATGTGAAGTTTGAAGAGAATGACTAAGCATTGATTTTCCTGATTTTTTTTTGCTTTGTATGATCATATTGTGACTAATTCTCAATTATAAGCAAACTCTCGGGATAGAGGAGGTGACGAATAGTCTCCTTTGTAATGAAAAATAAAGAAACTCTAACCTTAATAATAAGGTTGGTGACAAATTGGTGACTCAAAAAAAAAGATCAAGTAGAGAAGTTAGGGAATACCCAAATCAAAATTGAAGAAAAATATACAGTGTTATTCATATAAGAAGTATGACTACATCAAATATTATTGTCTAAAGCTTGGGAAGATAGGGTGCATTTGACAATGAGTTAAAGCTAAAACTAAGGCTAATGCTAGTGAATCATTTTTATAAACTAATATTTTCTAATTAAAATTAATCTAATAATAATTTAAAATTTTAAAAAGTAATTAATTTTATAATAATTTAATCTAATTATAGTGTAAAATAATTAATATTAATTTTTTTAGTAAAAAATAATTAGTTGGGCTAACTTTTTATTAGCCCATTACGAAACAATGGCATAAAGTCTTCTACTGCAATAATAATAATAAGGGATGATATTTTTGAGAATAACAATTGTAGATACCTTTTTTTTTTGTCTTTTTCGGCTTATTTGTGTAAACTGAAATCAACTGGATCAATTGATTTTATATGATTTGGGGTTATGAGATTGATTTCGATGGTCCGTGATAGCAGAGACTTCGGGAGCGATCTCGAATCACGTATTAAATTTTTATTTTAATTTAAAGTGCACTATTAGGTGTCGTGGAAACATTGATTTTCAATAAACGCAAACCCTTATTGCTAATTATCCTAACAATGATGAAAAACCTCTTAAAATAAAAAATTTAGTTAATAAAATAGAGACACAGAAAGAAAAAAAATTGATTGATTTTAAGATATGATATATGCCTTAAGTAAGGGTATACCCTTACTTTATAATAAATTTCAATATAGAATTATAGAAAGTATGAAAGAGATAAAAAAAAAAAAGAATGGAGAAGAAGCTTTGATATGCGTTGTTGGCCCGTTCTCCTACATTAGAACATGTTGACCTAAATAGACTCGATCTTTGACAGATATTGATGACATTGTCCGATGGGATGTGAAAGGAAATGAAAAAAGTTTGAAGTATTTCTAATATTTTTGAGCATTAAAGATAACTTATTTGATTTAGTGGCATCACTAACAGCTTATAAGATTGAGTATAGTTCTGAAAATTATATCATCAACTATTTTTGAGATTGACTACTTTGAGGGGTGTGTCATCAACTACTTCTGGGATTAACTAATTTGAAAGGATGATTCGTTAATGGTTTCTGGGATTGACTAGCTTAAAGAGCATATTGTCAACTACTTCTGGGGTTGACTAGCCTAAAGGGTGCATTACTAATGGTTTCTAGGGTTGACTAGCTTGAAAGGACACGTTGTTAATGGCTTTTAGGATTGATTAGCTTAAAGAGTATGTCATCAATAGCTTCTAAAGTTGACTAGCTTGAAGGAAGTATTATTAGCTACTTTTGGGATTGATTAACTTGAAAGGGTATGTTGTCAATGACTTTTGGAGTTGACTAGCTTGAGGACACATCGTCAACTATTTTTGGAATTGATAGCTTAAAAAGTGCATCATTAACTACTTCTGGGATTAACTAGTTTAAAGAATGAGTCATCAACTGCTTCAAGGGTTGACTACTTAAAGAGTGCATTATCAACTGCTTCAAAGGTTAACTATCTTGAAGGGTATGTCATCAACTACTTCAAGGATTAACTAGCTTGAAGGGTGCATAATCAACTACTTCAAGAATTGATTAGCTTGAAGGGTGCGTCACCAACTATTTTAAATGTTGACTATCTTAAAGGATGCGTCATCAACTGCTTCAAATGTTGACTAGTTTGAGGGGTGTGCTGTCAACTGTTTCTGCTGTTGACTAGCTTGAACGGTGGATCATCAATTGGTTCAAAGATTGACTAGCTTAAAGTGTGCATCATCAATTGCTTTAAAGATTGACTAGGTTGAGGAGTGCATCGTCAACTACTACTGAAGCTAACTAGTTTGAAATGTGACTAACAACTTTGAGTGTGTTGGTATTTGACTTCTTTAATTTAATAGGGACACTAACAACTTAGGCTGGTAGGTATAGTCTTGAAGTGTGGCCAACAGTCTTAAGTGTATTAGCAATTAACTTTTTTGATTTGATAGCGTCACCAACAACTTATGAGATCGGGTATAGTTTTGAAGTGTCACTAAATGCTTTTGTAGCACATTTAGCGATATTTAGTTTTATTCGAATTAATTTTGGTTTAGCCTAGGGTGGTAACATTACTCTTTGTTTATAGCCTCGAAATATTAATGAAAGTTTAGCACACCTAGTGGGACTTAGTTTAATCATATTTAATATAATTTGGGTCCGAGTTCGGTTTAAAATCAGTTCAACACTTAATTTTGTTTTGAGTCTAAAATTAATTCAACTTGATATTTAAAACTTGATTGAATTATGTTTCACTGACTTTTCCTTAGAAGATAGTGATATATTCTGGTCTTTCTATTTTTAGAATCTTTGGTGACCAGGTTCATACTGACACTTTATAGCATGACTATGGGAGCTATGTGAGACATTAAAGTTACTGAATGTTCAATAATGAATTCAATCCATCAAACTAAGCTTCAGAAGAACATTAGTCAAATATTGATTATTGACTCTAGTTGGAGAAGTATTGATCTTGATTCAAATTTGATTCGATTTAGTTTAATATTAAGGATTCAATTTTAGTTCAAGTTTGATTTCATTTGCTTAGGATCGAGTTCTGCTTTGTGTTGGATATTTATTGAGTTTTGATTTGCATTTTGATGAACTTGGGTTCAAATCCAAGTCAATTTAGTTCAACTTGATTTCAGTTCAGATTCAACCTGACTTAGTTTTGATTTGACTTTGAGCTTACTTCAATCCTGATTTAACTTGATTTCAAATTGATCCAACTTGAACCTAATTAGGGTTGAGTTTGACTAATTTGACTTGAATTAACTTAGCTTAGACTTTGAGTCTAGCTTAATTTAGACTTTATTCTATTTGTTTAAATAATCTAGGTCCATTTGAGTCAACTTGACCATTCATTTATTGTAATAAAGTTATTTAATATTAAGTAATTGAATTTGAACATCCTTGGTTATCTATGATAATTTTAAGTGGACTCGTGGCATGACTTTAAATGTGCGAATCTAAAGGAGGCTCAGCTCATGAGCTCGAAAGTTGGCTTAGAAATATAGGATTGAGGGTTGATTAAATACAAATTTAAAGACTAGTCTATATGTGAATCCAAAGGGTAGCTGAGTGCGAGCTCACAAGCTAGCTTAGATGTGAGCTTGAAGGTTAATTAAGGTACGAGCCTAAAGGCTAGGTATGTGCAAACTCGAAAGTTTGCTTGGATGTAAGCCTGAAAACTGGTTGAGTGTGAGCTCAAAGACTGACTGAGTGTGAGTTCGAAGGGTAGCTTGAATGCAAGCAAAAATGTTGGTTAAGGTGTGAACCCAAAGGTTTGTTAAGTGTGGGCTTGACGGCTGGTTTAGATACAAGTTCAAAGGCTAGGTTGGATGTAAGCCCGAATGTTGGCTGAGTGTGAGTTTAAAAGCTAGCTGAGTGCAAATTTGAAGGTTGGTTTAGTATGAACCCGAAGGCTGGCTTGGATGCAGCTCGAAGGTTGGCTGAGTGCAAACCCGAAGGTTAGCTTAGATACAAACTCAAAGGTTGACTGAGTGTAAATTTAAAGGCTAGTTAAGGTGTGAGCCCGAAAGCTGATTTGGTATGATAAGAATTTGTCGTCTTTGAGAGAAGGGTTGCGGATGACCGTAGTGTTATTAGAGTTTTGTTGTCATGATAAAGATCTATGAATGACCCAAGTATTGTGAGAATTTTGTTGATGTGTTAAAAAGTCGTAGGTGGCTATGATATTATTGAAATTTCACCAATGTGCTAAAAGTCACGAGTGGATGCAATATTGTCGAAATTCTGTCAACATGTTGAAGAGCCACGGGAGACTACAGTTAGTTAAAATTCTACCGATGTACCAAAGAGTAACAGGTAAACGTGGTATTATTAACACAAACATCGAGATAAAATAATTTTTTTTTTTTTTCTCTTAGCCTTCAATGTGGCTGTCTTCTCCTTTTTTTTTTTTCACGACAATAATTCTCCTCCCTCTTTTTCAGCCGGTTCCAATAACTCTATTTATTATTTTTTATTTTTAAATCCTCCTCCCAAGTTTTTTCTTCTCTTCTCAAGGTTCTCTTTTCTTTTTTTTCCCCCATCAACCGAGCTTCTCCCATGGCAATCTATCCATTTTTTTCTTCTTCTTCCCATGTCCTCCTCCTCCTTCTTCTTTTTTGTCTCACCCGAGCTTTGCCGGGGCTTCCGATCTAGGCTGGACCCAGCCAAAAACTCGGTCGGATCCTGCCGGAGATGGCTGAAGACCTAGCTGGAAGCACCACCGGCGCAAGCGGATTTGTCACAGAGGTGAGGGCTTGGGGCAGCGGGGCCTCAAGGTGACGAATCTAGCGGGTCGGACGACGGCGAGACAGCTTCGGCCGAGCTCCGGTGCGGTTACCGCATAGATGCGGGTGATGGTGCATCAGGGCAGCTGGGTAGGCCGGGGTTTGGGGACGACGTGCTGGGAGGATGGAGAAGCAACGCAGGCAACTCCGGCAGTGCTTGGCTTTGGGGATGCATGCGGGTGCAGTGGACGGTTGGTGGAGTCAGAGCACGGCTGGCAGCGAGCTTCAGAGTAGCGAGTCGCAGATGTGGGGGAGAGAGCAGGCTGCGCCGGTGCGGGAAGATTAGCGCGGCTTCCCCTCCGACAAGGTGGTCTGATGAAGCTGGGGTTCAGGCAAGGTTGCGCGGGTAAGGCAGCAAGTGCTTCAGCTGAAGACGGGGAGGGGCCAACATCAAGTTTGAAGGAAAATCTCGCGAGTCACCAAAGAAGACACAAAAATGGAAGAGGAAAGATAGGAATTCAACTTGCTGACATTTCTTAGCCTTCTTGGCAGGGTTTGCTGTTTCGATCGAACTCGCGCTGAAATCCTAAATAACGTTTCGATTTAAGATTTCGGCACCACAGCAGAGAGGGTGGCGGCTGCGAGCGTGTGCGGGCGAGGGCGAGAGCGGCTGCAGGCGACCGCGGGCGAGGGTGGCCGGCTCGGGGCGGCTGCAAGCGACTGCGGGCGAGGGCCATGCACTGCGGGCGACTACGGGCGAGGGCGGTGTGCTCGGGCGGCCGACAGGCCGCGCGGGGCGGGCACATGGCGGTCGGGGCAGCCGCAGGGCGCGCGGGCAGGCCGCAGGGAGCGCGGAGCGGCTGCAGGGAGTGCAGGCCGTCGGCGGCGAGCGCAGGGCTCCGACGACGAGCTCGGCGCGTGCATGGCGAGCTCGGCGCGTGCGTGGGGCGAGCTCAGCCCGCGCGGGGAGACCGCAGCGTGAGCGGGGCGAGCACGGCGTGTGCGGGGCGACCGCAGCGCGCGCAAAGCGAGCTGAGTGCGCCGGCGGCAAGCTCAGCACGCGCGGGGAGCTGAGTACTGAATTTGTAATTCTACACCCAGATATTCCAAACTCAACCGATGATGACTATGATGAGTAGTTGTATTATCTTAGAATTTATTAATTATATATGTGTGAAATACATTTTAATGAAAAGTTAATTTTGCTTATGTTAATTTTTAAATTTTAATCATATTCATATCATTTCTTGTATATTTTTTTAATACACTAATATATATTAAAAGTAGACAATATCAGTGACTAACTATCAAAATTAATTTTAATTAGTTTAAATAATATTTGAAATTATTGTAAAATTAAATATAAATTCATTCATAATTTTCTAAATTTTTTCAAATTTTTTTTAATATTTTATCGTGTTTTTAATTTGAAGTCAAAATACAATCAAAATATAGTTAAATTCTGGTCAACGCCCAATTAATAATTTAAACAATTCTTTCGGCCGAAACCGAAAAGGCCGAAACTGAAATCGAAACGGCCGAACCGGTCGAAACGTATCGGTTTCGGCCGGTCCCAAAACCGAAACCGAAACCGAAATTGTAAACAAAAGTTTTTGGTTTTCCCCGTGTGTTTGATCCGTAGCTTCTTTTTTGTCTCTATTTGTTTATAGTTTTTTTTTACTATTCTGATTCTTTTTATTTTAGAGGATGGATCAAATCATTTTAAAAAAAAATTTCTCCTCTTTGCTCTTTATTTATTTTTTTTTTGGAAAATTATGAATTGATAATTTTAAAAGATTGTATGAATGGGAATATTTGATTCGGATTTTCATATTTAAATTTAAAATAAATGTAAATATAGATAAAAATTTGATTTTACTTGTGAATGAAAATTATATTTATTTATAATATTTAATTTTTAGGAAGTTATTTGTAAATTTTTTTGAAAAATATAGACTAAAAATGTCATTTTGGGGTTTTTTATAAAAAATATATTTGTAAAATTTTGAAACTTTCAAGATTTTTTTAATAAAATTTAAATTTATTTTAAAATAAAATTTTTTGGAGGTTTATTTATAAATTTTAATTTAATCCAAATTTTATTTTAACCTTTGATTGAAATTTGGATTCAAATTTAATATCTAAATTTAGCTCATTATGAGTTCAACTCAATTTCAAAGTAGAGCTTCAAAGTCTACTTAAACAGGATTTTAATATGTTTTTTAAATTTTTTGGATCTAATTATATAGTCAGAGCTTTCCATAAGATTCAACACATTCAACTTATTTAGGGTAGAAGCTTTTGGGTTTCAATCACAAAATTCAATTTTCGAGCACTTATATATGAATAACCTTTTTGCAAGAACTTATTTATAAAAATTTATTTTTTTATGATTTTTCTTATAAAAGAATTTATTTTCTCACCATATTGTGGAACGTTCATTAACACCTCTAAAAATTTTAAAAATTTAGAGATTTATTTATAAAGTTACTCAATTGTTGATAGGTTAATTAGCAAGTTCACGATCTTGGAGTACTTCCAACTATTAATTTTGTTTTTAGACTAGCATATAATTTAAAATTTTTCTAGACTTGTTTTACAAAATTTCTTTTCTAAAAACTGGCATGGGAACAAATATGGCCATATCTCACGATTGGAGATCGCGTGGGTGAGATCCCATGCGATTGGAGTCTGTGGGATAACTCTATATTCTTGGTATCCACCAGGTGAACACTAAGGTACCGTTTGGTTCGAGATTAGGATTAAGACTAGTGAACTATTTTTATAAACTAATATTTTTTTATCAAAATTAACGCTTCAATAATTTAAAGTTCGAAAAATTATTTAATTTTTTATAATAATTTAATTTAATAATAGTGTAAAATAAGTAATATTAATTTTACAAGAAAAAAAAATTTTAAATGGGTTGATTCTGATTCTGATCCCAAACCAAACGAGACCTAGGAGCTTAACGTCTGTACCTAGTGGATGGCAACTTGTTGGCCTCTATCACAGGTGGACAGCATGTTCTTGGTGCTGCCACACACAGAACACCATGTTCTTGGTATATTTCTCCCATATTCTCCACTAAACCTATATAAGCCCTCATATTCTGCAATTTTAAAGCATCTAGTATTCACTAAGAATTTCCTTGAAGTTTTACAATTTTTAAAGAGCTTTGACAACAAATTTTTCTTGATTTTTGAGCTTCCTGGAAATTCTTTCATGGCAATCTGTCAACTTGAAGTTAGAATGCTAAAAAGTTTCATTGTGAGTTTCAATGAGGCTTTTGAAAAATTGAAGGATTGCACAAGTATTATAAGATCCTTCTTTTCCATTTTCTTTTTTTATTTATTGCAAGATCATCTTTTCATCATTTTTATATATAGTATAGTTTAGTCAATTTTTAGGTAAAACTAAAAAAATTAGGAAATAAATTCTAGATTCCTCCCTATTGAGATAATGAGTAAGCTCCCCCCAAAATTTTATTGCTATTTTTATACTTGTGAGCTAGATTCTACATATGAGAGTATCTTGTTTTCAACTATTTTTATAGCCATATATGAAAATAAGACATAAGTCACTGAGAATATTATATCCTAGACTCAGTAAATAAGTCCTGCAAACCTTCTGAAGAATTGTGCACTTTGTATATTGTGCACACGAATCTCAAAGTATATGCACACATTGTGGAGTCCCATATCATATGATTAAGACTGACATGTCACACTTGACACCAACACAATAATTTTTGGGGAGGCCTAAAAATGGTGGCCATGTTTGGACTTCTTTTCATTATGTAAGTCTTTGCATTTAACATAATCTCATACAAAAAAATAATAAGCAAATATATATTTCTAATTTTTTAAATATTTTTATAGCTCTTATAATCCTATAACTATTGCACAAACATGATCCCCAAAAGGAATTATATCAATATACAATTGATTCTAAATTTTATAGGTGTTATCGTAATTTATCTATTCAGTTATACATTTATCCCTTATTAACAATAATCTATAAGCCGATTCCACCTCCTACTTCTTTAGCACCCTACATAAGTTATGAATTTATTACAAATATTTAAGTTTAATATTTTCGTTATAGAATACAGTGCAATGAGTATGAGATTTTATTTTAAAATAGATTTTAACCTCACTATTCCTTAGAGTTTGTACACTATAAATGGCAATATCTAGTTATTCATTTCTGGTAGATTATTATTTAAATAAGTTGATCTCTTGTGCATATAGTTTCTGATAATGATTAATACTAATGTGATAGAGTAGATTTAAATAGGATACTTAGGCTCCGTTTGTCTCGGAATCAATGTCAAGGTCAACGTCAAGACTAAGAAACTACTTTTATAAACTAATATTTTTTTTATCAAAATTAACCCTACAATAATTTAAAGTTTAAAAAATTAATTATTTTTTATAATAATTTATTTTAATAGCGATGTAAAAAAATTAATATTACTTTTGTAAGAAATATTTAAAAATTACTGGTCTTGATCTTGATCCCTAACCAAATGAAGACTTATTAATTAGTAATAATCTTATGCCCTTCAAATTTATATTCTATTTTAGATAGAAATATTAATAAAGTTTAACTATGATTTTACCTTATCATAAATATTCTTTAAAAGAATCTTTCACATGTTTGATATATTCACATTTTACTAAATCTTAAATCTTTAATATGAACATATCTCATTTCAATAGATGCTTTCAAACCATCTTATAATTTTTTTGACTCACAAGTAAATAGTGCATTTTTCTTACAATTCAAAATATATTGTACATTAAAAATGTATTTCATTGCACATGTATCCCTCGTGACATTCCAATAAGCAATTGCAATAAATCCAAATTCACAACAATAGTATTTTATAATTAAGAAAAATATCAAGAGAAACTTAAATTTTCTAATAGTGTAAATCTTTTAGTGCCAATTGTATATCTTCTTGAAATTTTATCAAATTGCATATTTTTCCTCCAAATTTAAATAATTACATATAATTTCTTGAAATCTTGCCAATTTGCATATTTTTTCTCCAAACTTAAATAATTACATATAATTTCTTAAAATCTTGTCAAATTATATATTTTTAGAACTTATTTTTATTTAGCCTAAAATGAGAAGACAAAGATATTCTTGACTTGATCAGAGTAGACTGGTGGCTTGACCATCAATGTAAAAAACTCTTTCTTATTTAATTGAGAGGTTTATTTGAGATTAAATTTTATTTCAAAATATAAAACAATAACTTTATCTCTGGTTTGGTTTAAACCTATTTTGATCTAATTTGGATTAGATTTGGGGTCTGATATGAACTATATTTAGAACCTATTTTTCTTGTATTCTCTATTACACTACCTCTAAGAAGATCAAAGGTATTTTTATTTTTTTGTTTCAGTCTAAACTATGTCAAACAATATATTATTTGAATATTTTTATTATAATATTAAATCTACATTCAAAGAGATTTTTCAATATACCAATGACCCAAAAAATAGATAATATTTTAAATTTGTCAAGATTTCAATAAGTTATATGTAATTTGTTATGTTTAGAGGACAAATATATAATTTGATAAGAATTTATTTTCATTTGGAGGAGAAATATACAATGGACAATGTTTCAAAAAGTGATATGTAATTGACTTATTCCTTTATTAGTATACTATGTATATCTTATACAAATTAAAATCTTCATTAAAAAAGATATCGATTGGTCAAAAATTGGTCAAGAAATAAAAATAAATACTCAAAATGGATGTAATAATTAAGAGAATATTATAAGTAACATATAAATATTATTTATCTCTTTTGAATGAAATTTTTTATTTTTATAGATTCACTGACATTTGGTTAATAATTCTACTATTTAAAAAGTATAATTTGAAAATTTGATTTTATTTTCATCTCATTTTTTATTATTGTATATGATGCTGACGTAATGCTTGTTGCACTGATAAATTTATAACATAATATAATATAAAATATGCATAAAATAAATTAATTTTCTTTTTCTTTTTTCCTTCCAAATAACTCCTGCCAAATCATGAAATGCTAAGGTGGTAGTCATTGGATGCATGGATGCAAATTCATCGCAATTTTCAATCTTTCTAAAATCCATAATAGAATTGAATCTACTTCCATGGATAATATTGCGTTTACCTCCAAAACGATTTTCTCCTACAAAATATTTGTTAAAATAATAATAGTAATAATAAGATGGAAACTGGCGAATTAATTTCAACATTCTTATTTCATGGAAACCACATGCATTTGACTGAATCCATTCTCATCACATGTACGATATTTGTTACAAACACAATAAACAAGTATCCTCTATGTCACAACTATTGCATATTAGTTTTGAAAATTATCCCAAAAATATAATATTTAATATGAATAGGTGGTTCAGTCTATATTTTAAATCTATTTAAAAATTTAAATTGTTTAAAATTAACATTAAATATATAAGTAAAAAATATGCTCGGTTGCTATATATTATTTTGTTATAATTGTTGTCTACATTTTCTCAAAACTTATGAGTAGTGTCTATTTATAAATTACAAATTTATTGGGTGAAATGATATCTCTAAATAATCTTTTTTAATAAATACATTCAATCAAACGGATAAATTTATCTAAAAAATATACCCTTTTGTAATTTAATTTAAAATAAGTTATATTTAATATTATTAAATAATATTATAATTTTTACAACATTTAGTTGTTTTTTTAGAAAGAATCTCTCTCTTTAGTTAATTATTTGCACTGCCAAAAGAAAATTCCATCCCTCTGGGCTACAAATGATCAATTTGCACGTTGGTTGGTGACTTCCATGATGCAGATCAGCCCAACAATGGCGAGATTCCATCCAATCCACCGGAGCTACAATCAAGCACCAAACCATGGAACACTTAATCCTTCTTGCCACCTGAGGTTTTTGTTCCACATCGAAGATAGCCCTCCTTATCCACATCTCCTGCACACACCATATATTAGGCACGCCGCCTTACGCTTGGGCCTGAGCTCCCTCTTCTCACATCACCGCATGGATGCATGTCCCTGTAATTAGGCAATAAAGACAACAAATGCCATCAACGAAATCAACCGAAAGAAGTCGTGATAGATTAGAAATCAAAGAAAAAGAAAACATGAAAGGTGAGGAAGGAAAGACAGGGTTGGAGGGCAATGCGGGAGGCTGCGCTGGCAATGCACAGACACCGACATCGACATGAGTTTTGGCGAGAACGAAGACGAATTTAAGAATATACAGGGAAGATTAGCAGAGGATGGCGGTAAATTGGTCCGTTCTGGCATCAGTCACTGAACAATTATCATATGGCGAGCCTTTATTGGTCGGCTACACCAGCTCATTTGGATTAGTTGGTGAACCCGGCTCACCTAATAATTACTCGGGAGACAATTGATTGGACATGCCTCCCTAAACCAGAGAAACGAGCATCCAATTCTCCCCGTGCTGCTCCACCACCGACGCCCGCCACTGGTTCCTTTCCTCCGGCCGAATCATAGAAAAAAGCGAAAGGAAAAGAATCTACAAACTCATCGATTGAGGTCTCCGGCGAATCGACAGAACTCTGCGGCTCTGTGTTTTGCAGCAATCCCTTACCAAAAAAGCTTTTCTGTTGCTGCTGATGCTCCTGCTGTGTAAGGATTGCGAGATGATTGTTGCTATTGATCATGTTGGAACACTTCTTGCGAACGCCGCCCACGGGGACATTGCGAAGGGCGCCGCCGTGGGTCCAGTGCCGGCGGCACGCCCTACAGTAGTGCCGGGTTTGTGATCGGCTGTAGTTATTGTAGTAGCAGAACTTGGTGTTCATCGACTGGCATCTCGGGCATTTCCGCCCTTGCTGCTGCTGCTGCTCCTGCAGCTCCTGATTCTCGTTCTTATTATCTACTGCATCAAAGGTAGTAGATTTGAGGCCCATTGAGGTAGCGATTAGGGGAGAGGATGAGAAGGATGCGACTCGCTTCCACGGCTGCTACTGCTGCTTCTGCGTTCAAACTAGAGGAAGAAGAGAGAATGCCGAACTTGTAGCTTATGGAAGATTGAAGGTTTCAAGCGATATTGAACCGTGATGCTTTGGGGTGTATTTATATGTAAATTTTGGTTGAAGGACAGAATTAGGAGACACGTGCACGTTTATCTGACGTGTCCATAGGAAACGAAGGGTTGGTACCTGTGTTTGAGTGGTTGGAAGATTTGGGCGGCGGAGAAGACACGTAGGTCGGTGCGGGAAGTGGGCGCGGCGAAGCCCACAATTAAGACCAGAGCGTCGGGTTTGTCGTTGCCTTGGATTCTTCGGAACCAAATGGAGAGAATGTAAGTATTGGAATTTTAGCTGAAAAATGAAATGTTTTGCTAGTGGGCTATCTGATCAGACTCATCTGCAACAGCGGCCGATGCGGAAAATGTGGAATTACCTAAGTTCACTGGTTCATTTGACGTTGAATGTTATGGAAAGCCCATTAAAAAAAAAATGAGCTCTATCATCGAACATGAACAAAAACGTCAATTATATTAGAAGAAAAAGATCATTTTACATAACTATTTTAAAAAGTAATTATTTTTTCACTTGAAAAATATTATATTAACCGTAAATTATTTCTGTAAATAATATCATCAAAATCAAGATTTTCACTTTTAATTTCGGGAAGAGTTTTTGGTACCTCGAAATATTGATATGTTTCAGTCATTTGATTTTTGTTTCGTTTTCGATCAAAATATTTTTTATTTTTTAATTATGTGTTGACTAAAGTTTGACTATATTTTGACTATATTTTGACTTTAATTTCAAAATACAATAAGATTTTTTAAAAAATTCGAAAAAAATAGAAAATTTTTTAAAAAATTCATAACTAATTTTACCTAATATTAAATACTATTTTAATTTATTTAAATTATTTTAGATAATTAATTACTTGTATAGTCAATTTTTTATATATTACTACATAAAAAATAAAAAGTTCAAAGGAAAAAAAATAATTTAATAACTAAAAAAAGTAACACAACAAATTTAACTTATTATTAAAATATACTTTAAACATGTATAAGCTATTAATTATAATATAATATAATTAATCATCATCATTATCATCATAATAATTATCATTAATTGAGTTTGAAATATCTGAGCCTGAAATTACAAATTCAATATATAGATGATTAAGACAAGTGTTTGTAGCCAAACGATCAATAACAACCAATTTCAGGCGATATTGTGGTAGCGATTCTGAAGTATAACCAAATATCAAGAGTCTAAAATGAAAATAATAATCTTATTCATTTATAATACATAGTAAAAGTGGTTTAATAATTCATGTGAAATAAATATTACACTGTACGAAATACTCAGGGGTAATTACGATAAGACGATGATTGATAGCATTAAGTGGGCCTTGTTTAAAGACATTATAAATTTGATTATTTATTTTTTCACAATCTTTTAATACTTACTCAATTAAAGTTTGTTCAAATATATCATAAACTGTAGGGGAAATTTGTTTTGCAATATAATAAAAATTTTTGATAAAAAATGTATAATTATTCTTCTTATTTCAAGTATAACTTAGTTTAAAGCTGTGGTATAATTGTTAGGATTCACTATTATCTATTTTGAAAGAAACATTGTACAGTCATCAAGATTCATAAATATAATATACATGATAGTAAATATTAGAAAAAAATACTACAATAAAATGTGATAACGAACTTAAAAGAATTGTGATAGTATGAAATAAATCATAAAGACATTGAATTTGAACATTATAGAATTACAATAATAACATATGCATATCGAGTACATACATAATACCGAGTATATTAATTTAATATAATAATGAAAACATCATATCATAGGTAGCATAAACATGTGTTATAACCATATGCTATTTTAGGGAGGATCTTGAGGAGATTAGTGTTCTTCATCACCATCCTCATTAGCATGAGAAAGTTGTAATATGTAGTCCTATTCAGCATGCGGGTAGTGCGAAGTCATATGTCCTACATCAAATAACGTGGAATACATGTTGTCAAATAATGAAGATTCTTGTATTGATAGATGATATTCTTGATTGGAAGAATAAGTTGAGCTATGATATTAGTTATAGAGCCTATACTATCTGTCGAGCCTTGATTGCCATCATATCCACCATGTGGATCATATTAATATTGTGGTTTATAACCATTTTATAAATTATAGTAAAAAAATTCACTTCTTCTACGACCTGAAAAGATAAAGATAAATTCTCATATTGCATTTATCAAAAATTGGTCTCACCAGCTGCACCATTATTGTTACTATCATTAGTATCAATAATATTATTTATTCTGTTAGCTTCCTCTTCTGATTCTTCCTCTAAGATATGACATATAGATTCTTATATTTGAAGATGATTTAAGATATGTTCTTTTCTTTTCGAATCTACTCTATTAGATGATCTTTATCTTTAAATATAGTGGACAAGTTGATGATCTCATCTTTGGTAATCCTCTTCTTTATAAGTTTTAGGCTCTTAAATATATGTTATAATCACAGAAAATAAATTTATCTAAATTTTTTTCATTTTAATTCTATTCCTTGTCTTTGTGTGAATTAATTTAAGAGTTGTTCAATTTCTCTCACATTGTAAATTTGAAATAGTTTGACTAAAAATTTTAATTGTTATGTTTGCAAGATGAGGTGTTGCGCATTAACCATAAATACTCTATTATATAATTACAATTTATAAAAAAATATTAAAATTTGGTATTGTTTAAATCAATATGTATTATTCTTAAATATCAAATATAACAGAAGTATCATCCCTACTAGTTATAATTATTTATTGTATGTCGAAGTCCTTGACTTTATTTTTGAAGTCATCTGCTTGTTCAATAAATGCACTTAAGTTAACAACTTTATAAATTTTACAAAAAATAAAAATAAATGATTTAAAATGTACCTTGTATAATACCAATATTCTAGTACCTATGTCTAGCTCCATCCTCTCGATTATTGGAGAGGGCCCTTGTGATCTGATCCTTCTTACCATGTAAAAGAGAGGGTGTGATGACCTACTCCCTAAGTAGACTCTTAAATAAGATAACTCAATTGATGGAAGAAATTAACCTCAATCCAGAGCCTGGACTTGGTTTTCAAGATAGGAACTATTATGTTCTAATAAAAGCCTTGGTCATAACTGAAAGCTCTAATCAAGAAGTGACTATAGAAGCACTACAAGAATAGTTGAGGTAACAAAGCAAATAGAAAGATGAAGCTTGAAGAAAAGTCATGGAGTTGATGGAGATACTGCTGCAAATGAGCTAAAAAGTAAATAAGTTAGAATGATCTCAATAGTCATCTCAAGCAGTAGAGGCGGTAGAAGGCGCATATTCTATAGATGAGATTCACAAAAACGCAAGTCCTTTACAAGTACCTCATCCAGTAAGGGATACCCAATCCCCGATTTTAGGGATCTCTAACAATATGAAACTCCCAATATATATATAATAGTAGGTACAATGAATGATAGCTACACAGTTGAAACAAGAAAGTGAGACAGGTAAGGTAAATGATACTAACAAACCATACCCTAGCCACCACGACTGAATACCATATCCCAAAGTCTATACAGTACCTAGTTTCAAACAATGTAATGGCTAGACAATCATGAGCAGTAAATAGCTCACTTTGTGACTATGTGTGGAGATTCATGTAACAATCCCTTGTTGTTACTCTACCAATTTTCAGCAAGCTTGACAAGAGTAGCATTCAAGTGGTGTGTTAATTTGCAACCGGAATCCATATAAACTTGGGCACAAATGAAAGAGACCTTTTGAATTAGGTTCAGAGGAGTCAGTAATAAAATGACCATTGGAGATTTTGTTTTAACACCAAAATATAACAATGAGTCGATTCTAAATTATATCACATGGTGGAGAAATCTCATTGTTTAATGTGAACAACTCATGAGCCAATTTGAGATAGTGAACCTAGTACTCGACAACATAAGGGGAGAATGGATAACACCTTATCTGAGTACTTCTTCCATCCATATCTTTCAAGACCTCATCATGTAAGTCAAGAAGATGGAAAAAATTAGCCCAGTTCATAAAGCTTTATACCAGAAAAGGATAAGGTAAATATAGAGAGTCTTCCAAAAATATGAGGGCTACTTTTATATCAACTAAGTAAAAGAAACCACCGAACCCCACCTTGAACAAGGGTAATCCTCAAAAGCCATCAACTTTTGGAGGAGATGGAGAAGTGGAATGGTCTAATGATCTCTAATAAATGCTCAAAAAGAAATATTCTTTCAAAAGAGAAAGAGTAACTAAAATCTTCAAGGATGCCCTAAAGTTAGGTCTCCAATTGCTAGAATCCTAGAGGCTGAGTGAGGCCAACAAAATAAATCATCTGAACTATTATCCTTATTATAGAGTTTTGGGTTATACCATTAAAAATTCCTATGTGTTTAAAGATTGGATTAAGAAGCAATAACAAGAAGGCAAGCTAACTCTTTGAAGGCAACCCTATTGGAAATGCCCACCAAATACATTAATCATATTATTATGTTCGAGGATCATGAACCACTTACTAAAATCCTCTTTGGGGAAGAAGCTTAACGTACCCTTGAACAAAGACACTTATGAAATGTCTACATTTCAAAAAGGCTAAAGAAATTGATGAAGAAAATGACTAGAAATCTTGAAGAGCCTTAGATGCTGATGAAAAAAAGCTCATCAGAATAAACTACCTTACCTGCTCAAAGCATGAAGAAGCAGAAGAATAGAAGTAAGAAGAAGAAGTTGGTTTAGCTAAATGAATACGATACCAAGAAATCAATCATCCAAGAATACATCTATGCTTTGGATGAATATGTCTAGGGAGAAAGAAGCCAAATAATTTTTGAGAAATTCTTTCTTAACAAACTCAAAGCTTTACTTGAGAACCCAGATGCAGGAAATAAAGAAAGTGAACTTCTGGTGATAACATGCTTTGCCATATTATCGTTGGAGGTTTACAACCAAGCCAATTCCCACTCCGTCATTTCAATGATTAGGAAATTTAGGGTGCAAAGCAAGAAGAAGTAAATAGACTCATTGGAAATATTATCAATAAAAATGAGAGATCCCACAGGTCTCCTTGAGAGCTACTCTCGAGATGACTATTTTACAGAGTGGTTTGCTTGTGAGTATGACTATGGCATGCTCAAACTAAGCCAGATACTATGAAAGAATTAACTAAAACTAACTTGAGATTTGCCAAGGTGCAAATACAAATGATGAACAAACACATGCAGGCAAGATTGCCCACATGGAAAGTGTGACTATATGACTACCATGCTCTATGAGGAAGTCAAAAGGATGGAGAAGGTGCTAGCAAAAAAGAAAAAGAAAAAGCCATACAAAAAACCTCATAGGGGTGGTGAGAAATCACTTATTGACCCTCCTTGAGACTAGAACAACCACTAATGCTACTTACTCTAGAGACAGGTCAAGAAATCTAGATACTATCGAAGAGAGTTAGCTAAGTCTATGACCTCTTGTTGCATGGTGACTCAGACATCTGATGTGAATGCTGGTGAGCTACTATCCCAGTCTCTATCAGGTAATCCAATAATAATTGCTCAACTTGCTAGGTTTGGTGAAGTTCCAGTCTTAGAATCTATGGAAAGATGCACTTTGCCAGCTTTAGAGGAATTATGCATATAAGGCATGAATGAAGAATATGACTCCATGTATGACTTAGAGCAACTTTATGATCACTTCGGAAGGCCTCACACCAACTAGCACTAAAGAAAGTAGTAGGCATTTGGGAGAGGATCAAATGAGCTAATACTAAAGCTCATTCTGCCCCTGCTTCAAATCAATCTGAATGTCCATAGTCAAACCGATCTAGACATCCACAGAAAAGACATCCGAAATATAAAGTATTGAAGAAGGTTATGCCAACAAATGAAATAAAGGGGTTCATCTAGAGAGTTTCTGAAGACCTCTCTACAAGGAAATCTCATGTGTCTAATTTTGATGTTGAATGAGATGATTATCAATTAGTTGCATCCTTCAAGGACATTCAAGGAACTACTGTTAGGGGGAAAGAGTTCTCTACTTTTTGTCACATGATTAGCCTCAGAATGATTCTGAAGATGAACGTTATTGGTCTCATGATGTTAGATTTCAACTGAGGATAGAAAACCATATACAACTCTGAGATGGAAAAGTGCTACCTCTAAGACAAGCTTCAACATCTAGGGACAAGAATATCCCCAAGGATAAAGAAAAGAAAATTCAGATAAATGAGGGCATTCAGCATTCACAAGATGAACTTGCACTCAAAAAGGTGGAATACAACATAGCAACTCACCTCAAAAAGATCTCTGCTATGTTGAGTGTATTTGATGCCTTGATGATGTCATAAGAACTTAGGGATATATTAGTGCATATCTTGCAAAATTTGGCAAACTACCAAGTATACTTTTCTAAAGAGAAGATGAAGGAGTGTTTGTGTGCATGCCAAACGCTATCACTTTCACAAATGATGACTACTACCTAGAACAATAGTTCACAACAGACCATTGTATGTTATAGGGAATAATGATGGGATAAAGATCCATCACATCTTCATTGACCCAAGTTCCTTAGTCAATTTAGGACAGGTGGCTTTGACTACAAACACGAGACAAGGGCTACAATCACTAGGATCTAAGTGCGCACTAGGTCAAGCTCTACACTTGCCCCTATAGCTACACGGGGGATTGCCACCCCCAACTCCACCGCCATGTTGTCCTCCATTGCATTCAGTTCAATGTACACTATAACCCCTATTGTGCCATCTTTGGGCTTTTCTATCACCTTAGCTCCAAGTGAGTTACAATTCTAACCATTTTAGTTTAGGCAATTTTTATTCGGCATGCAAACCTTTATTTTGATTTGGACAACTTGCTATATGAACTATAGGATAGACAATATGATGACTTCAGGAAAATTTCATAATATAACCTCACAATACATTTGACGAACATGTATGGACTCTCAAAATCTAATAGTGGTTTGAAGGTTCAGTGACCTTAGTTATAGATTGATATTTCACTTTGAAACAAAACTTGATTAGGATATTACCCTTTTGCTAGGTGTTTCCAAAGTAAGGATTCGGATCGTCAAACCAATTCTTCAAGAGAAAAATATTGAAAACCTAGTTAGTGTGTTTGACTTTCTAAATGGGACTGAGTTGGACTTGTGAGGGCCAAAAGAAGGTAGCAAAAAAATTGAGGAAGGAGTTTAGGTGCAAGTTTAGCACTTATTGAGAGATGTTCAAGAGCGGCCTTAGGTACTCCTAGATGGATTTACCTAGCATTTGAGTGATTTTTATAACCCAAACCCCAACTTTGAGTTTGAAAAGAAAAAGGGTTAGACTTTGAGCCCAATTCATGGTGAACGAGGTCTAATTCGAAGTGGAAAAAGTTAAAAAAATCAAGCCCAGGTCAACATGTGTTCAAGCGACCGGACCTTATAAATTGGGCATAATTTGCAAAATAATGGAAATAGAATTTCTCTGAATCCATCAAGGATTGATGAAATTTTTAAACAAGAAAAGTGTAATATCAGAATTTATCAATTAGATATTCAAATATGAAATTTATGGTAAAAAACCATCTATCAAATCTCTAAATCAAATCAGTTAATAACCAAAATTAGAAATCCTCTCAACTCTATAAAAGAAGAGCTATAGCACATGAATTTAGAGAGGATTAGTGAGAGATTTTTAGGCAAATTATGCACAAATTGAAGGAGAAATTTTGAAGGAGATCTCATCTTTAAGGAGGAGAGTGTGAAGAAATCATCAAGGAATTGAAAAAGATGTAAGGCTCTAATCTTTTCCTTGCCTTTCTTCTTCGGTTACTTTTTCTTCTCTTCGTCCCTTGCGAGGCCTCTTTCTTCTCATACCCCTACAGCTACTCCCCTGTCATCTTCCAACTTTGTAGCCACCCATGGCCTTGCTCTCCTCCAACTACTATTCATCTTGATTGCAAATATCGGTTATTCGAGTTCAAACAATTGAACCAAGGAGGATTAGATGATTGAATCATACTATGAATGTTCCCTTCACCCATCAACACTGTGGACACTTGCAGTTTTTCTTTTCTCTAAGTCAGAGTATATGGCTTTTCTTTGCTCCATCACCACCATGACCACTTGTGGCCCTTTGCACATTTGTGGACTCCATTGTCACTGTGGCCACCTGTAATCCTTTATACATTGATGGAATCCATCACCATTGTGGCCACCTACGGCCTTCTTGAGTATTATAGTGCCGTCCTTTGCAGAGAAATTCAAAATTTGAAATTCTCATGAAGATCTTTGAAGATAAAGGGAAGACGATGACTAAAACTCACTTAAACTTCAACAAGAACAAAATAATTAAAATAACTAAAACTCATAAATTTTGACTATAGGCCAACTTTTGATTGCACTAAATCATAGGCTAGTCTTTGGGCTTATCAGATCATAGGTCAGTCTTTAGATCTGCTAAATTATAGGCCAACTTTTGGGCTCGCAATGATAGGTTGGCCATTAAGCCCCTAAACTATAGGCTAGTCTTTGGGCCTGTCAAATCATAGGTCAATCTTTGGGTCTACCAAATCAAGCTAGCCTTCAAGCTCGTAGCCATAGACCAGCTTTCAGACTTGTCAAACTAAACCAATCTTTGGGCTCTTAAATATAGGCCAACCTTCGAAACTGCTGAACTAAGCCAGTTTTCAAGCTTGCAACCATAGACTAGCCTTCAGACTTGTTGAACCAAGCCAGCTTTTGGGCTTGCAGCTCTTGGCCAAGCTTTAGGCTTGCCAAATCAAGCTAGCCATTAGGGTCATGAAAATAGGTCAACCTTTGAGCCTGCCAAATCAAGCCAACATTTGGGCTTTTTACTATAGGCTAGCCTTTGGGATTACCAAATCAAGCCAATATTTAGGCTCACAACCATGGGCTAGCCATCAAGACCAATAAATCAAGCTAGAATTTAGGCTCATAACCACAATCTAGTCTGTGAGCTAGTCGAATCATAGGTTAGCCTTCGGATTTATCAAATTTAGCCAGCCTTTGAGTTCTCAACTAAAGGCCGGCCAATCTAAACTAGCATTTGGACTCACAACCATAAGCCATCCTTTGGACCTATTAAATCAAGCCAGTCTTCAGGCTCGCAACCATAGCCTTTAGGCTTACTGAACTAAGTCAACCTTTGGACTCACAGAAATAAACCAACCTTTGAGAGGCCCTTCAAAATCCACATTCGGTTCATCCAAAAGAAAATAGAATTTCAGCCAAAAAAAAAGGAGATGATAAAAAACCCCTCAATATGGAAATATCATGTCTTTATATTTTTGATGATTCACAACTAGCTATCAGCCAAGTCTAAGGTGAATATAAAGTCCACAAATCTGAGCTTCTGAAATACTATAAAAAGACTCAAAAGCTCACAAGATAAATCCCACATGTTCTAATAAGTAAGGTTGTCCGATCCATCAATGTAGAAGCTAACTCCTTAGCCAAATGAACCAAGGCATTGGCTAACCTGATCAAGGAAAAATCTTAATCACAGTTCATAGTAGACAAGTGATGAGTTCAGTCTTTAACATCAAGTATGAGAGGACTAAATCTAAACTAGTAGAAGATGCCACATATTGGAGAATATCATTCACGAACTACTTCAAAAGTAGAGAACTTCTAGAAGATAAATCTATAAGGACACAACTCAGAAAGAGGGTCACGCACTTTCTACTTACCAATGACACTCTTTATAGAAGGTTCTTTGATCAACTACTTCTATACTATCTCCTAAATAAAAAAATTCAAAGAAGTTATATATGAAGTGCATTCTAGGGTCTATGATGCTCATCAATTGGGCCCAAAATGATAATGAAGATTAAGCATATGGGCTACTATTGGCCCATAATGGTGGAAGATTGTATCAAATATATGAGAAGATGTCACCTATGCCAAATTCATGGCGTCTTCATCTATCAACACCCATATTCTCTACATCTAACAGGGTCCTCATAGCCATTTGAGGTATGGAGTACAGATATCATCGACCCAATCAAACCATCTTCTTATAGAAGCCATCATTTTATACTAGCAACAACCGACTATTTTTCTCAGTAGGCTAAAGTAATTCATTGAAAAAGGTAAAAGCGTATATTATTATCTGCTTCTTTCAAGAAAATATATTGTACAAATTTGGTGTCCCTCGAAGGATTATTTCTGATAATGGACCATCCTTCAGAAGCTTTACGAAAGGATGATCTGTACATCATCACAAAATCGATTAGAGATATTCATCTATCTACAACGCGAGAGCCAATGGGCTCATTAAGGCATTCAATAAGACCCTTCCCAAGATTTTAAAAAAAGTTATTGTCGAAAATAAGAAAAACTGGCACCAAAAGCTTACTAAGGCATTGTGCTCCTATCGCACCACATATCGAACCCCTACCCAATCAATGTCATGTGTATTAGTGTTCGAGATTGAGATAGTCTTACCATTGGAAGTGCAAATCCCCTCTCTAAGGATTGCCTTGCAAGACGAAATTACAAGGAAAAAAAATATTCATCGTTGCCTCGATGAGCTAGACTCATTGAATGAAAGAAGGCTCGTGGCCCAGCAAAACTTAGAAATGTATCAGCACAAATGTCTAAGGCGTACAACAAGAAGACTCGACTTAGGTCCTTCAAGAAGAGAGAGATGGTCTTAGTCTTGAAAAGACCTATAATCTCAAACTGAAATAAGAAAAGTTTTGAGCCTAATTGCGAATGCCCTTATATAGTTAAAAGGATATTTGAAAGGAGATCCTACTAATTGATCGATAATAAGGGAAAAAAGCCTATGCCACCAATCAACCATTGATTCCTTAAAAGGTACTATGCCTAAGTTCTAAAGGCAACAACAATCATAATAAAAAATGTCTATGTTTTGTCTATGATAGAATGTCCAACTTCCTCAAAAGGGAATATCCGATCAAACATGCACTCCATGTTTCTTGAGGCAAAATATGGATACAAAATTCACCTAATTTGTGTAGCAGTTAAATGCACGCTCACATAAAAGTCCACTTATTGTGGTAAGTCAAGTTTAGTTTCACGTGACAACCTAAGTCCACTTCTACATGACAACATAAGTCTACTTTCATATGACAACCTATGTCTACTTCTATTTGACAATATAATTTTACTTCCATGTGGCAACCTAAGTCCACTTCTACATGGTAAATTAAATTCAATTTTACGTAACAACCCAAGTCCACTTTCATGTGGTAACCTAAGTCTACTTCTACATAGCAATACAAGTCAACTTCTATGTGGCAACCTAAGTCCACTCCTATGCAACAGTTTAAATCTACTTCCACGTGGCATCATAAAATCCATGTTATATGACAATTAAGCCTATATCCATATGGTAAATTAAGTTCACTTCTATGTGGCGAATCAAGTCTACTTCATGTGATAACTTAAGTTTACTTTCATGTGGTAAGCTAAGTCTACTTCTATGTGACACTATAAGCCTACTCAATATGATAAACCAAGTCTACTTTCACGTGGCACGTCAAGTCCACTTTCATATGGAAATCCAAATTCACTTTCATGTGACAAAATCAAATCCGCTCAATATGGCAACTTAAATCAACTCTCTATAGTGATTCAAGGCTACTCTACATAGCAGTTCAAACTCATATGATCAACTCTTAGGGCATTGATGCAAAAGGTGCATACTTGGGGAATTTGTTCGCATCCACTTTTCTCACTAAGAAAACTCGCAAAGCGGATGTGAAGAGGACATCTGTTTAAGTTAATTTTGATCAAAAATTAAATTTAATCAAAATTTAGCCAAAATATAAAATTGAATGTCACTAGATTGTGATCAAAACATGGGCCTTAATTGGACCAAAAATTAGGTTTAATTTGAATTTGAATTGTTGAAAAATGTGGGTTCAAATTAAAGTGAACCGAATAGGTTGGATATTTGGACCAAAATCGCGCACAAACTTTGTTAAATATCTAGATCAAAATGAAAATTATAAAATCTTTACAAATGGATCCCTAGCTGGGCTTTTTTTACGAATAAGTCCCTAAGATAAAAATTTTATGAAAAAATCCTTGAAAGTTTTGAAATTTAAAATTGATCTCTGCAAAATCTAGAGTTTACGAATACACTCCTCAAAATTTTATATTCACAAATGAATCCTTGAAATTTCTAACTTTCACAAATAAGCTCTCAAAATTTTTGAAATTTACAAATAAATTTCTCAAAATTTTTATTTGTAAATAAGTTCAAATTTTCTTCAAAAAGGACCCTAAAAATTTTAAAATTTTTTTACAAATGTATCCTTTTCGTAAAAAGATCCTTGAAATTTATAAGATTATATTTTAGTCCAATTTTTACAGAAAATTTGTAAATAAATTTTTTTAAAATTTTATTTATAAATAAGTCCAAATTTTATTCAAAAAATACCTTCATTGTTTTAAATTTTTACAAATACATTATTTTTGTAAAGAAGTCCCTAGAATTTATAAAATTATACTTTGGTCTAATTTTCAAAATTATTTAAAATAATTTCTTGAAAATTCATCATCCGAAAATGGTATAAAATTTGAATATTCTTATAGGAAAAATAAATCTCAATCAAGTGAATTATAGTCAATCCCAAAACATGAAAACATAGTTCAATCAAATATCACAATCACCATAACACGCCAATCATCATCCAATTAAATTTAGCAATCAAACCAATAGAAAATTTGATTTCAAATCTTCTCCATTTGATATTAATCTTCTTAAAGCCTATAAATCAATGACAACTTGTAGCCAAAAAAAAAAAACAACACACAAAGAGGGATTAGAACAATAAGAAATAGAAACGAAGATCAAAAACAAAATGAGGAGACTATTAGAAGGTTATCATCAGAGAGTTCATCAAGAAAAATCAAAAATTGAAGAGGTAAAATTTCAGACTTAGCTTTGTTGTTCTTTTCTTCTCACTGTCTGTTCTCCACCTCTCTCGTAGGGCTATCAAGTTGTCTTGCACCGCTCAACCAGCCCGCAGCCCTCTTGAAACGCCCACCACCCTGATGCTACTCTTCTCCTCTCCCTCGCCATGTCAGCTTCTTCTATGAGTCTAACATCTATTGCTGGAGATGACGAAGGTGGTCACTGCCACTACAACCAGCACTATGTTTCCTGTTGTCTTCTTCAATCGGGAGTATGAGGTCAATATCGGCACCATCATCGTGGCTCTGGCCATGGCGTTCAAGAAGTTCTAGGCAACAATCTGCCAACGGATCAAGGTCTCACCCCACCAAATCTCCACCTCGCTCATCTGCCACAAGAAGCCCTGGTCCTCACCAAAGATCCACCACAAGGTCCCCATCGACAACACCTCTACTTAGCTCCTTCCATCTCAACGAGGCAAAGGCCGGCCAGATCTGGCTAGAAAATGGTCGGATCCGGTCAGAGAAGGAAAGGGTGAGGCGCCTCCCGCTCCGCTGCGGCAACGGTCGACTAGATCTAGTATTGAGAAACTTGCTTACCTCTTCCGTGATAGCCTTTTAATGCTCAAGGGCGAAATATCGCTCTTTTTGCTTTGTTGACTTATAATTTTTTGACACAACGAGTTCATATTAAACTATTGACAGATCTATGCTAAGAAGGTCTTTCGGGAACCAAGAAAAGATATATTGACTCTTCTATAGAAACTCCCCAAACTCAGTGCATAAGAGTTCTAAGAGATTTGCTCCAAGCTTCAACATTCTCCTCGAATCTTCATCAATAATCAAGTTGACAAGTTGCTCCTAGGTTCTGTATGCATCTCTTTTGATTTGGCAGTAGATTCACTGACTTCCGCAACCATTGGACCCTTGCCTTTCTAGTTAAGGTTGTTCCACCAATAAGCTACCTCATACTTCTTGGTGAGGCTTTGATCTCCCACGTTCTAGACTTATCTAGCCTTGTCTTGGTAAAGTGAAGAGGTGGGGGCCACTTTAAATATTTCCTGTGCTCGATCTGAACTAGCACCTCGATCCTTGAGTTATTCAAGTGCGTATAAGCCTAAAAATCAGCTTGGCAATCTTGTCAATTAATCCTCTATTTCTTAGGCTTGGAGGGTTTAGCTTCTCAATGGTCCATCTTTGGCTTACTGCTTATTTCACATTGCCTCTTTGCCAACACCACCTCTTTAATATTGATATGTTCTCTGGCTTACTAGATGAACTTAGCTAAACTTCTAGGAGGTTGACAAGCCATCTCATAGGCCACTTGGGATTGTCGTATATCATTGACTATGGTAGTGAGGATGATTGAGTGAGCTAGCTCGATGACTTCTACCCTAGTTCTGTTGAATTGGGCCAAATACTCACACATGCTCTCCCTCTCTTTTTACTTCAAAGTGAGGAGTGTGGAGGGATCCTTCCACCAAAGTACTAGTGAAATAAACTATTCCACAAACCTATCAATTAGGTCATCGAAATAGGTAATGAAATACCTCAAGAGGCCAAAGTACCAAGCTCGAGTTGGATCTTGTAGTGTCATTAGGAATGCCTTACATATATTTGAATGCCATGCACCTTACAATATCATCACATCCCTAAATGTGCTCATGTGGTCTACCAGGTCCTTTAAGCCATTGTATATGTCATAGGAAAGTTGTCTAAACTTTAGTTGAATTGGAGGGTAAGCTATCTCCGAAATGCAGAGTATCATGCCTCACGTAGCTTACGTGAGTTGGCGCCCCAAGTCTCTCCCAAGTTGCTTGTGTTATGACTTATCTTCGGCTTCCTTCTTCTACTCTAGCTAAGGCTCAGCTACTATGGGTGTAGTAAATGGCCTCATTGGCTAGATCATAGGTGGAATCACATTCATCAAAAACTCTTGAGGTTTGTTACCGAAGCAAACCCTGCTGAGGGACCTTAGTGACTAGGATGGTATTGTGAGTTGGGATGTGTTTGGCTTGTAGTATTTGGTTGTGACTTATGTTGTTGATTCGGTGCAGCACCATGAACTTGAACTTGAACTTGAACTTGAACTTGAACTTGAACTTGAGCTTGAGTATAGTAAACTTGACTCTGCAAATGCTAGTCTAAAGAGTATGCATGGCTTGTGCCTGAGCTTCTAGCATTTGAGCCATCTATTGGAAAGTAGCGGTTAGGGTCTAAAATTCTTGCTGATCCACTAAATTGAAAAGTCCCTCATGGATCTCTAATAGAGAAAATCCTCGGGGTTATTGTTAGTGTTGTATCAGTGGATGAGCTAATGAATTGACTGGCTGGGTTAGCTCCACTAATCCCCCAAAGGAGTTGCAAAACTATGTCGGCATCAAGGCCGTCTATTCCCCGTACTGGTCCTTGAATGAGAATGGGTCATATTTCTTTTGGAGGCATGATCGGATGATCATCGGAGATCTTCTAGATCAACGGAAAAAAGGGGTAGAGCGAATCCTAATAGAAGCCGCACTATTGTGGAACTGGTTTGCTATCGACTTTGACCCAAGAGGTTCCTTCAAATCACGATTTACTAAGCTGCTTCTTCATCAATCTGTAAAAGAAAGACACCGTGAAAAAGATCGTCGAAAACTCTCTAATGATAACTACTCCAATACTTGAGTTAGTCAAATTCTTAGATATATAATGGGAGAAAATAATTGAGCATTAGTTTCTTATTCTTGTGAATATAATATTATTTATAGGTTAAGGAGACAGTTGGGTGTATCCGGGACGCCATGATTTGAGTCTTAACCACACCAAACTCCTCGTAATTGATTACCATCAATATTGGACCTCCCAGGAAAGATCTTTGGAAACCATTATATGTTAGTTCCCATGAATACTTGGTCTTTTCCATGCATGGACCAAGTTTACTGTGCTTCCCTAATTGCCTCGAGATGAATATTCATCAGAATGCTCATGGAATTGAGTTAGGTTGGTCAAAAAGTATCTCCATGTTGTTACCGCAGTTGGTGGTTTCAGCCAGTAGCTTGATCAGCAAATTAAGTTTCGATTCATTTTCAGTTCATTGACTTCAACTCAGTATATCATCACCAGGATTTCATCATGTGACTCGACCAGAGTTCACTTGACTTTTGGAGGAAGTCCACTTAACGAGGCAAGCTCTACTATGCCAAGCCCTCTTGGAACAATGATTACTAGCTACCCTACCGCGAGCGGAGTTGCTGAGGTAGGGTCAAGTCGGAGAAATAAACATAGAGGGAGTCCGGTAGGAGCCAGTGTCAAGTCAATCCAAATCTTTCAAGGAGGCTTGGAGAGTGCGCGTCAGACCTTGTCCGAGCCCAAGGAAGCACCCTATCAGAACCAAATGATGATTGCATTTGCCATCACACCTCAGCGATGTGGAGGAGGTCAAAAAGAAAAATGTCAAGTTGGTAGAACAACGAATTTGAACCAGAGAGCACCAAGACTGAACGCCCCAAGAAACTCAACGCTTTGAGTCGACATTTGCTAGCCGAACCCTTGCCACCTGAGTTTCTGACAGCCTACCCAGGAGTTCTATGATGAAACCAAAAATCCTCTTTTACCATGCCGCATGGTATATAAATAGCATGCTACTCATCGGGACCAGTTGATTTTAGTCCAATCCTAATTGAGTTGGCCAGTATGGTCAGTTCTAACATCATGGGCAACATTATAATATGTTTGTAACAATGCTTTGTTGTCTTATTTTTCTAGGATATATGAATGTAAATAACAAATCAGATGACATGTCTATCAAAAGACAAGTTACTAACTTGTCTTTTGATATGTACATATTTTAATTTACTAATAATTCATCACAGCATAGTGGATGTCTGCTAATTGCAGACTAGCGGAATCGCAGCCGACACGGCAGTCTGGATCTTACACACGATTGCGGCTGTTGTGTATAGACAAGAGTACCGTATGGAACAGGATTAGGGTTTAGACAATAGTGAGTACATGCTCCAGAGAGTGTGTAAAAACTCGGTGAAGTAGATACACAAAAAGAATCAAGCAGTCAAACCATGTGTTGGGTAATATATCATTTCATAAATTACTTTTGCCTAATCGCGCCAAATAAATTCCTAATTGGAAGCCTCGGAACACCAACACGGGAAACAATTTCAACAACTTTGAAGTGAGACTCTTCACAGAAAAGTGCTTCAACTGCGACTTCTGCAACCTGATCTCTGGATATAGAACCTTCGAAGAGAGTATCCTGTGAAGTAGATTGAGAACAAGAGAAATGGTAAATTTCAGAAAACATAAAAAGAAAATCTACAAATCAAGCAGAATGAGCACTGATACCTCAGGCTCCATGATTATGTTTCCAATAGGAGGATCGTTTCGTAAGCCACCTGGCCTTATAATGGAATAATTGATACCAGATTTCTTGATATGTTGCTCCGCCTGCAACTTTGCTATCAATGTGAGCCCAAATGCATTAAGGATTATGTAAGCTGGGTTGAGGATTTGACCCATTGCAGCTCCATTAACTAAAATGGAGCTGATATGAATAAACCTCCTCACCCCAGCTTTGCGACATGCTTCAACGAGATTCACCGTGCCAAAATTGTCAACCTGGATTGGAAGATATTAAGCTACCGAGTGTCAAATGCAGAATCACTGATGGGAACTAACAATGCTAGCTAGCAGAAGAACTAATAGGCTTAGTAAATACAAAAGCTCATAGTTCAGGTCTATAAAAGCAGCTCAACATCATGATCCTCGACGCTCGGTTGTATTGATGGATGATAACAATCACCATGCCACAAGGAAAAACAGTGGATGAAGTCATCAGAAAGTAAAACAGAGAAGACCACGGGTACAAACAACATCTATACAAATATATGCAGCATTCAGCACAACAAACTAGCTATGACTCCATAAACACAAGTCCCACAGATTCTACAAAGTACCATTATAATAAGTGAATATGGCCAGAAAAATCTACAAATGTCATTTGCAAAAATGGATATCTTATGCGATTAAGAGCTTATGTTTCATAAAATCAAGAATTTAGCATCATCTCTCCCGACTTTGCACATTTCTAAGACATTCATAAGCTGCTCAGTCTTCAAGATTTTCACATACATTGAGTTCTTCCAACACTGAACAAGAATCAAGCGACTTACTCAGCACAAGCACTTAGACAAACTGAGACTAGCTATGCTGAATCCCACTCACATTCCTAACATTGGCATGCTCATCCTACCAAGCTATCGAAGGCCTCTAAATTTGTTCAATTCCAAATCGAGGCAACAATGACAACACACAAGTATTAACGAAAGAATGGAAAATTAAACCTCAGAACTTCGAATCCAAAAATCTGGAAAACTAAACCTTCCAAGGAGCAAAGATGTCCCACGAGTACCGGAACCCCGTGGCGCATATCACTGCTTGCGCATCACCAACAGCTTCAGCCAACTTGTCCGATCCCTCCGTGACATCCGCCCTCACCTACCATCAGAGAATCAGAGAGCAAGAAAGATCACTACAGCACCATCCGGAACAAACTAAAACACGTTTTGAACCCTAGACTCACAACTTCGACACCAGAATCTCGGGGGAAGTTGCTTCTGGCCTTGTCCGGATCAACAGCGCCAGCCCTGACGGCGAAACCCCTGGAAAGCAGCTGCTCGACGATCTTCTTCCCGGTCCTTCCGGTTGATCCGGCGACGAAGATCATCTTCTTCTTCTCATCGGGCGATGGTGCTTCCATCTCTTCTGATTCGATCTGGGAAGCAACCTGCGAAGCGGGAAGGGGAGCGATGGAGGAGGATTTGGAGGAGAAGGAATTGAGAGCTTGAGGTGGAGGGAACGGAACTCTCGTGAAACAAGTTGCCATGTCGCGCACGGATAAAACGCACACCACCAGGTGTGGATCAGAAGAGGGTAAGGTTATAAAGAAGTCCCTGGGCGTTTTAACTATTGCATACGGGTCCATCATTTTATTACAAAATTTGCACTTAGCTCCTTGAAATCTATATCTTGGTAAATCTAATGTCACCCTGGACTACTTCAAGTTGGGTAAGGTAACATGGATTATATTCTAATCAATCTTTTGAAAAAAAATTTTATTTCATGTTCTAAACATATTTTTCCATCAATAAAATGGGATGAATACACAGAAGTCATCTGAATATTGATATTTATTGAATAAAGATATCATTATCATGTCATTTGTTGCAAAGGATAAACCCAAAAACAATTTGCTATTCTATTGGGAACTACACATTTCTATAAATTATTTTGTGGCCCAAAAAACACACATTTCTTGATAATGCATTTAATGTGATTCACCATGCAAGATGTAGAATCCACTGAGATGCTGATTGTATGTTCAATTGGGTAAACAATGCTTAGTTTGAAAGATGTTGTGTCCTTGGCTCTCTTTGGCATCTTCGTGAGCTGTACAGGGATATCAACTGTGAATTTTTGTCCCTGGATGTTTTCATTGTTCTGATTGTAGGAGCCACAAACCCATTCTGGATCTCAGCCATGACCATGAAGAGTGCTCGTAGCGCAAGTTGAAGATCTCAACCGATGCTCCAATGAAGGAGAGTCGGAAATGCCCTGGTCATGCCCACACCCCTCATTGCTGGGAGATTTTTTTTGTAGTCTTTCAAGAATTTTTGTTAGAGCTTTTGTTTACAAAGAAATTTTTTTTTTTTTTTTTTGTTGTTTTTCTCTAAGTTTCAAAGTTTTATGTATATTGTTTGCAAATATCTAAAATCAAAGAACTTATTTATAATATTATAAAAAAATTATTTAAATATTTGATTGACAGATTAATTAGTTAGTTTACAAATCTGGAAACATCTATTACCATTGATTTGAATTTTCTACCAAAATAAGATTTTTTAAAAAAATAGAATTTTTTAGCAAAAAGAATCTAAACTTTCTCAGTCCAGCGACCGAGGTATATCAATTTCTAATTTTAGAGTACAAACCCCATGCGGCTAACATCCATGTAGAATTGAACGCTAGCTAGCTAACATCTGTCCCAAAAGGAGATGCCACCCTTCTGGAGTCTGTCTAGGAATAGACCCAACTGCATTAGCGTTTGTTTTTTAGTGGATGCCAACAATATTGGGTTCAATTTTCTCTAGTTAGGACTCTTATGATTTTTAGACATCCAGCAAGTATTAGATAAACTTTTGGCTTCCAGCAAATAGTCCAAAATTCCACTGAGAATTCCTGCGGATTCTTGAAAAGTCCGTCTAAGTTCTTCACTACAACTTTTCATTGCCGAGTTCCGAGGAAACAAGGGGTCGCATAGGTGTCAACAAGATTCTTCTTTTCCAACTTGTTTTCCATCACATCATCATCATTTTACCTTTTTTATATTTTCTTCAAAACTATGTTAAAATTTTCAATCTAAAAACTATAAATAACCATAAACTATATTAAAATTTCCAATCTAAAAACTATAAGTAACCATTGCATATAGATCACCTAAGCTTGAGATGAACTTAAAGGTGGTTAGAGGAGAGCATTGGTTCAAAACAAGACCTAAGCTCCCACCAATTTATTATATTATTTTTAATAATTTTGAATAGGATGGAACTTCACTTACAACTACTTGGTCTAATCTCCATAACTCGCAACTCAAAAGTTGAGCTTCATCTCGATCTCCTTAAGTAGGGTTAGGGATTGCACCCGGTTGGATTCAATCATTGGGCTAGGGGCTAGTAACTCATCAAACATCACATAACCTTGTAGTGGTTCAAAGGCATTAGAACACGATTGTCTAAGCAGGACACTCGTTGCAGGAAGATCAAACTTGTATCATGGGTAATGCAACCCGTGGATTGATTGTACCCTCTTTTCAAGAGTAATCACTAGTGAATCCAGAGTTTAGAAATATTGAAATATAATATTAGACATAAGTGAGTGTGTCAATGATAAGTATGACTAATAATAATTCATATATATATATATATATATATATATATATATAAACTCTAAATTTTTCAGAGACTATCATTATAAATAGTGAAAATTGAGGGATTAATAAATTAGCTCAATTTGTTACAAAAAGACAACAAATCATTAGTGGTGTGTCTTTTGTGTCCCCACTTAATAAATACCCTGTAAATTTCACACATACACCAACCCTATTATGTATGTATTCTTTGCCAAATAAACTAAAGACTGAAGATCATAGCTTTACATGAAAATGCTTGTGTAGAAGTTCCACAATATCACTATCCCACAGTGAATGATATCTAACTCTCTACAATGGCATTTCCCATGGAGATCAAAGCATCAAAATTCCATCTCTACATGGAATAAGAGACTAACCATCAGAAAATCAGTTTTTTCTTTGATGTGCATTTTTATTGTGGTAGTGAGTTGATGATAATTTATCTATTTTGAAAATCATTAATCCAAGACATGCTTAGCTAATTTGTCAATCTCTCACCCAGAAAGTTGAAACTTTTAGAGACTATCTTTACTTATTTTCGATAATAACACATCCACTGGATAGCCCATGCACTAAACATTATTGAACTAATAACTATGAACATGCAAAGTGGAGAGAAATTCACCTACTATTGCTATCGTTGGAGAAAAAAAATATGCAAACGAGTATCCTTGATAGAGAAACAATAAATTAATTTAATTACCAAAAATACTCTTCCATATCTTAAATTTGGCTTCCTTGCCTCTATTCTTTATTTTTTTTTAGAATTTTGTATAAAACACCTCACTCCTATGAAAAACTTATGCAAGAATATAAGGACCAAGCCCCCAAGAGATTTCGAATATGTAGAATAACAAGAATACCTCACTCAAAAGAAAACCTAAATGGTCTATAATCCATCTCTCACTGGGAAACAATCGTGCACAAATTTCTAGCAATCGATGAGCTAAACATTAATTGACATTGAGCTTCCTCATCAAAAGATCTACTTCCTTAGTGACGACGCTGAGTGATTCAAGTGCGACAAGCTCAAAAAACTACCTAAAAGAAGAAGAAAGAGGAAGAACAACATCTAATGAAAAAGAAAAATAACAAAGAAAAATAACAAGAAAAAAATAAAGAACATAAAAACAGCAGAAAGAAGAACATGGCAGCAACAAGAAGAAAAAGAAAAAAAAACATAGAAACCAGAAGAACAATAGAACACCAACTAGTAAAAGAAGAGGAATTGAAGAACAAAAATTTTAGAAGAAAAGAATAGAACAACAGCAAAAGGAAGAAAAAAATATTCTAGCTGTCACTAAATCCAAGAGCCTCTCGTTTCTTTCAATTCTTCTTTGTTTTGTTTTGCAGATAAAACAAGTCAATTTCTCTTTTTATTTGTGTCTGCCTCTCCATTTCCACAATCTTTCTTTGAAGATAAAAGTGCTTTATGCTTGATGCTTAATTATGTTGTATATGTTTCTTCTGAGATAAAAACAGCGATCCATAACATAACAAAAATAAAAAAGAACAAGCATCCTATTTCTGCCCATCGTGCTTGTGGAATTGACAGGCAAAACGAGCTGCCCAGCTTTTTATCTGAATGCTCCTCCGTCTAATCAAATAACCAATAGACAATGGAGAATGTGGTTCAACCAGTTCGCACCATTAACCCAACAATATTTTATTTGACTTTTCTAGACCATTCCAGCAGCGAGGCACAGAAGGATGATAATCAAAACCCTAACGTCCAAAAAAAAAGAGAGGCTCAATATTCATCATGAGCAATGGCTAGATGAACCAGTTGGCAAGTGGTCTCAATATTATGACTATCTCTTCCACGAGTACTATGCATTTCTTCAGTGGATTATTGCTGAACTCTTGTGATGAACTAAAAAGCAATGTTCTTGCTTGCTATCATTATCTAAGCATTCATCTAAAACATACGAATCTCAAGCATTTTCACAACTGGAATTTGGAGTCGTATCTACAGACTATTCAATAATTTTTCATGCAAGTGAATGATTCTGCATTGTAGTATACTACAAGCTAATAATGATTGAAAACATAACCTTGACAAGCAGCACCATTGTAAAGCATCCCGCAATCCAATGTACAGCCCCCTAGTTTCATGCCTCATTTGCAAGTTTATGCTATCAATAAATAAATAAAAAAAGTCAGACAATTTTTACCTCTGGCATTCCAAAAACTAGAAAATAGGGGGATGAGCATTCATGTTGGTAGAAACAGAAACTGTGGCATGAAATCAAAGCAGAAAATTGTACCAAGCTGAAGAACAATGTATTCGAAAATATCACAACAATGACAGAGCAGAGTCCCAAGAACATTTGGGATTATTACCATGAACCTGTACATAAAAAATGCTGCTAAACATAGATTTCAAGGTAGTAGACATGAGCAATGTTCTCATTTTTGAGAGCTTATGGTAGTCTGCCTAATCAAAAACACTTAATGCTTCCTAGTTATTTTATAAATTTTGGATTGCAAGCACTCCCATCCATGCTTGAAATAGGGTCAAGAATGATATTTGCACAAGTTTGCACAAGTTAGCCATTTAATATCATTAAAAAACCATATCAAGTTATTCTTGCTGCAGTTTTCAGAACAATACTGCATTTTTTTAAGGAGCTGTATTGCAGATGTCTCTGTCAACACAAAATTTTAATCTGTAAAATTTGAAACAGAGCCTCCATTCTTCATTTGCTAAAGATGCAGTAAGATATGTGTTTTTTTTTATGGGGATCTCTTCTGAAATACAGAGAACAATATGTTTTACCATATTTGTGTTACTTATCTGCCATCAGAAATTGAATTATAATGCTCACCAGAGCACTACTGATTACAGTTCGAATAGTTGAATAAATACTAAAACAGTTAAATGTCCTAAAACTGAAAGTGCAAATGTTTTTCAAGGAGTGATAGATGTTAAACACAAATTCCTGACCATTGGTTTTAGTGCATGTAAAGCTTCGTGAGATAAAACCTATGTAGTTTGCACGTTTGTCCAATTCAATAATACTCAAAACTTGCAGGGCATAAGGCTTCTGTGTCCCTTCCAGCCATTTTTTGTGGCTAAGGTTGTCTATCCACGGTTTCACAAGGAATTCAAAAGGATTAGTTATCTTCTCATCTATGTCGTAATCATGTCCTCAGCAACCTTACTAGCAGAACCATGCATTTCCAGTTCCTAACCCTACAATTTATGCCAGCTTCACACTGACACAAGGCTTATCGAGGTTTCCATTGTAACTTAATACCTCTATTTCGGAAGCACAAGTAGGATTGGGATTTATTACCTTTTTTCAGAAGCAGTACTCCTAATCCTGATATATACCGTTCTGGTGAATAAAAAAATGACATAAAAGTAAGCCATGTCAGGATAAAGAGGAAAAGAAAAACAGAACAGGGGAAAGCAAAATTTTTTCCTCATTTGGCTGATAAAAGAATGAGAGGGAAGGAAATGAAAAGAAAGTGAGAAAACATCGAACCAAAGATTGATAATCTTTTCCAGGTAAGCAAGTAGGAAAAAAAAGTGAAAACATCTTTTACCAAAATTTCTGCAAATACTGTCATATAACCCCAAAAGCCTATATAACAAAAATGGATCAACAAACTGCATTTTAGAACTAACTTGACAAAAGAAATCTCAGACTAAAGCACATTCGATAAAATTTGGGATATAGTAATTGTTTAAATTTCTACAGATTTGATATCTCGAACTAACTTGTCCACAACACATGTGACTCTTCCGATAGGTAGAAGAGAAGGTTGGAGTTGAATGAAAGCAGGACTTGAGTTGAAAAAAATCACATAGCTCAAACTAGTAGCCAATTATTTGCAAATCTAATAAACTTAGGCACAACAGGCAACGAGCTTCCTAACAAGCAAATCACGCACTGCAATCTTCTCAAAGAAGCAATTAGAATAATGCCATAAAGCAAAACCCAAATAGCAGCACCAGCACCATAACTCAGATCCTAACTGTTCTACAGAGCATATTTACACAAAATCAATGTCTTACAATGTTGTACTTGCAACTTCCAACTCACCCCATCAGTGAACATAATCACAACCATGACAAAAATTGCAGTTAAATCACAACAAAGCTAGGAAGAGGAAGTATTTTACAATACCTCTACAATTAGCCATTCTCCAATGGATTGAATCGTATTAGTGCCTCAACTGCCTCCAATGTACTCATGTAATTCCACTGAGACAGTCCTCCAAATCCTCCCTACCAAATCTTTGGCCTTCCAGCTCCGCATCCTTGCTTCTTGCTGCAAAATAGAACACCAACCAAACCACCATGAAGTAAACCTCTGCCGTAGCGTGCAACAGCCTTGCAAACACCTTCCCTCCCACTGCCATTGCCGTCCACCTCCCGAAGCTTCCGCACACTACCGTCTCCAAGCAGTTGATCCAAAATGCCTGCACCGGCAACAACGAAACCAGATAGAAACCCTCCGTCACCGGATCCCTCCCTCTCCTCCTCCCATTCTGGTCCATAACCAAAACCCAAGGATGCACCGCAATCAACACCGACAAGACCGTGTCCATCGCCGTCCACGCAAACTGAAGCCCCGAGAGGTCAGGATCCCAAGGGCCGCCGGCACCTGCGCCAGCGCCATGAGAGAAAGGCATCAGCTTGATCTTGATGAAGAGCTTGAAAAGCCTCGCCGGATCGGAAACCTCCGAGAAGAAGAAAACGCAGAGAAACTGAACCAACGCATCTCTAACAGACCATTTAAGGAAGACGAACCCGGCAAGCTTGCGGAGCCCAATGGAGGCGCCCGCGCAGAGGGCGTCGAGCAGGGAGACCGGATGGCCGAGGTGGGCAGCAGCGACGGTGAAGAAGACGAGGCCCAGGGCGCAGGAGTAGACGAAGATGAAGCCAAGAATGGCAAGCGAGTGGGCCAAGGAGAGAATCGACAGGAGGTAGAGGAAGGCAGCGGCGTCCCGGGGGGTGAGATCGGGGCTACCGGCGATGCTGCCGGCAGCAGGCGGACGATCAGGGAAAGAGAAGATGACGGAGGAGGTGGAGGGGAAGGAGGAAGAGGAGAGGAAGATGCGGGGAAAGGAGGAGTTGGGGAAGGAGTGGTGGAGAGGAGAAGAGGAGAGGAAATCGGTGGGAGGGGGGATGAAGGGGTTGGGGTTAGGGTTAGGGTTCCGACGGGGAGAGGGAGGGAGAGGGGGAGGGGGAGGAGAGGGGGGAGAGGCGAGGAGGGAGAGGAGAGAGGGGTGGCGATCGGAGAGGGAAGAGAGGGTTAGGGTTCCGGCGAGAAGGGCGGAGCGGAAGGAAAGGAGGAGGAAGGCGGGGAGTACGAGGGGGAGGAGGGATGAGAGGAAGGTGGAGTAGGATCGGCGGAGGAGGTCGCCGGTGGAGCGCCGAAGGTCCGGCCGGGGAGGAATCGCCGGCGGCATCGAGGGGTCAAGGGAGGAAGGGAGAGTTGTTGATCGCTTCCCCGGGAAGCTCGGTTTGTTTCTCATTCGTTGTTCTTTCCTTTTAAAGGCAGGAAAATGGATTAGAAAGAGCGGTTGCTTTTTGCGGTTAATTTATGTGGAAAAAGTAGACAATGGATTTCTTAGTCGCGTAAATTGTGAAATTAACAGGGCTTTTGTTGAAAAAATCCACGAAATTTACCGGGGTTTGCATGCAAAGGCGATGCTTGCATCCTTGCTTTTACCAAAAAGAAACTTGGTGACCGTTCATAGAAATGTCGTACGAGTGATTTCAGGAAATGTCGACCATGGACGGATAAAATGTGTTGGGTGGAAGCTAATTCGATTTTTGGAGCCTGTACAACTTTTGGTATCCCAGACCTTAGCTGCACACTATTGGCACTAGAGTTCATAAGGTTGAAGCTCGGTAACTCGGTTTAAAGTAGAAAGATGTATCAATTTAGACTTCAAAAATATAAAAATCAATACATATTTGACCGCTAAGAATTTAAAATAAATTTATTTTAAATTTCTCAATGTATATCGATGATTTTAAATTTAGACAAATTTTTTGAAAATTATTAATGATGTAAAGTGTAAGACAAATTTATATTAAATTTTCTAACATATGTTTATGACTTTAAATTAAGACAAATCTTCTAAAAATTGTCAATGATGTCAAATTTATGATAAATTTCATGATATAGTTTGATAATTCCAAGTTTAAGATCAATCTTTTAAAAATCAATGACTATGCTAAATCTATAAAAAATTCTCCTATATAAGTTGGTAGCTCCAAATTTAAAGCAAATCTTCTGAAAAAACCAACGACACCAAACCTATGACAAGTTCTCAAGATATGTTGATGACTTTATGTCTAAAGCAAATCTTTCATAACTTATTGACAATCACTACAACATTTCAGGACATTTTCAATGCCCAATTAGCGCTCCTATGACTTAAATTAGCACCAAAAAATTATTGACAATGTTAATTTGTAGTACTAACAAAATACCGTGAAAACTAGAGTTGCGAAAATCACAACTAAAAATCAATAGTGGCGCTATTTTAGCGTCACCATTAATATATATTTAGCGCTGCCAAGAAATATAGGTGGCGCTAACATTAGCGCCTCTAGAAAAAAAGAATTGGCGGTGCTAACTTTAATGCTACCAAAATATGACACTAATGTTAGAGCCACCCATTAGTGATGCTCCCAATAGCGCGCTGCTTTTTGGCAGCACTAAGGACTATGTTCCTAAAGGGTGGTGCTAATTTTAGGGCCGTCTTTTGACAGCGCTTATGTTAGTGCCGCATTTTGGCTGTGCACTTTTGGCGGCGTTTTTATAGCAACACCAATTATTCTTTTTCAAACATGAATTTTCAATGCACTCATTAATATTAAAATCCTATAAATATTTCAAATACTAGACAACTTTGATTCTAAAAGTATAAGTATTAGACAATATAACTTAGAAAATAAAAATACAATATCTAAAGTATAAGTATTAAATAATCCATCCAAAAAGAAAATACAATTCATACTTTTACAGTAAGAAGTTTATAACATTACAATCCATTCAAATAAAAATAATAATATCACCGCTCCATATCTCTGTCCGCCTATCATGCTCCCGATTGTTGACTCATGAATAGCCTTCTCAAATAGATCTGTGAGAATATAAATAAAAGTTTAAAATTTGTACAAGCAATAATAATTGTATAAACAAAAGTTAACAAATCTTATACCCCCCCATCCCCCCATTCCCCCCTCCAACCACCCGTGCCCAAAAATTTTAATTATTATGTTAAGACATCCAGCTTAAAAGATTCAATTCCACTAGACGTCTCAAGCTACAAGTAACACTATAAATAAAATATACATAATAATGTGACAAAACTTCTTATTATAAGTTATAAGTTATATACCTCAGCTCTCAAGTTGGCAAAATTCTTATTTTTAAGAGAGTGACTCATCATCTGATACTTTTGATACCTTCGCTTTTGTCGTTCCAAGTCCTGAACGAAAAATATAAAAGTATTAGGATAACTTATAGTGTTAATGATAAATATTATTCATATTCTAATAATCAAGACCTTAAAGCAACACTCAGGTTTCTCAAGTTTGCCAATATCTGACCAAAATATACCATTGATCTTTATCTATCCTCTAATTTGGACAAGTGACAAGTCTCATTGAATCATTCTTGTATGAGGTGAAGTATTTTTTTCTTCACGTGTACCTTCCAGTCTCACCAACATTTACCAAGGACTTGTATGACACTTTTTTTGTTATGTCTTCCAAATTTGTATTGGTCTACATAGGAAGACATCATAAAAGTTAGAAATCTAGAAACTATTTTGAATAGAATTATCGAAGAAAATATAATATATTTGATATGATCTTTATATCTGTCCTTTATATCTACCCAGATCTATTTCTTATTTTCTTGGGGCTCAGCTTACCAATCAATGTAAGTCATAGATAACTTTTTTCTATTTTTTGCAAAAATTCCTAACTTGGTTGAGAGTGATGTCAAATTCTCGTCAATGACTTGATTGTAACTATTAACATTGAGAAGTAATATAAATCTCTTGTTACCCTAAACCCCTATAAGTTTGTTGAGGCCATAACGGGTCGTACTAGTGAAATTTATAGAAGAACCTACAATATAAAATGAGTTTAAAAAATTAATTTACTGGACTAGAAATATTAAATCAAGTAAAATACAAAGTAGATAAAGTATATCTATGGATTACATACCTCCATCATGATCAAAATACGATTCTTGATATACCTCCTTTGGAGGGGCAGAGTTAATGCTATCGCCATTAGAATCTCCATTGAAATCTCCACTCATCTCGAATACCACCTCCGCAATCTCCGCATCTTGCAACCCCTTTGTCATTTGGCCTACAAATCATGTCTTTCTTTTATGATTCATACTGATCTGCAAGTGGAAAATACGTTGAGATAATGAATCAAAATATTACAAGATAAGTATATAACAAACGAAAGTAAAATGTGTAGAAAATATATATAAGGATACAGAGTGTAAGTGATAGAGAAAAATCTATAAGGATAGTACATCAATCCAATCACCTAAAATGTAATGAAATAAAAAAGAACTTCAGTATAATAAGTCAATAAAATAATAAATAATACTAAATATAAATAACCATGTGTATGCAATTTGGATCTAGCATGATAATATATTTACCCATCAAATTCTTTAGTCACGAAATCATTATTATCATAATTGCTATCAGATTTGTCATCTTCCAAAAGAATTTTCTCTTCAATATTAGATTCATTGGTCATATTATCACCTTCATATTTTTCTGCATATGCTAATATAAATTGATATATGGTACATTTATCATAACTTCTTAATTGTTTCTACTTTCAATTTCATAGTCAACATCGTCTAGATGTTGCATAGTGATTACATATTCATTGGAAGAATATAAGGTTGATCTCTACATTGATTGTGTTTATATATCAGATGATTAAAGTTCACTGTTGTGTATCCAAACTCATCAATTACCACTCCAGTATTATTATCAACCTAGTCACACCTAAATAGCACGACTTAAGTTCATTGTTGTACCGTATCTCAATGATATCTATTAGAATACCATAGAACTATATAGCTCTTGATATAGAGTTCTTGTCTTGTGAATCTTCTTATAGTCGCCTTCAAAGTCATACCACTATTTTGTATGCAATGGCTTATCTCTAGCATCTTTATGTAAAATAAAAAATTATTTACAATATATTCCAAGTATCTCCTCACTCATTTGTCGAGACCAGTGACTAAAAGTATTGCCTATTTAGGAATGATTGATGTTTTACCATTTTTTTATAATTTAATAATCTATAATAATAATAAGTTATGTGTTACAAGTCAAATATATAATTAAAAAGGTATCAATTGAAAAACAAATATACTTATATACAACCTGAACCACTTAGCAAAAGTATCAATGTGAATTTTCTCCTATTCAAACTCTCCATTTTGATATTGTTTATCAATCTTTATGAACTTTAAGTGTTCCCTATGAAATGGATTTCCATTTTTTTTAAAAGACACTTAAATATTATTATTATTTATGAGAGTTTTTTGAAGTATAACACGTACTTACAAAAGATTGTCATGATATTTAGATTAAAAAGTACGTAGCAGTGTGCTTATATCCACTTAGTCTCACCTATATACTGAAGTCCTTGCTCAGCTCCAATTGAATTTCTCTATCCACCAAAGTGATCTCAATTCTGACATGGTTGAGCAAATTTTGACTAAAAGTCATTTAGGTCCATTGCATAAAAAGGCATGCGTTTCTCTATCAAATAATCTTCTACTATAGAACCTTTTGAATGAGCTTGGTTTTGCACATATTGTTTCAACATGGAAAGATACCTGAATATTAATAAGACTATTGATTATTATGAATAAAAGCAATATTCATCAATTAAATTTAATATTCAGTATTTACCTCTCAACTGGATTTATACAATGGTATTGGACTGACATGTAATGCTTCCTCTACTAGATGAAAAAGCAAGTGCTCCATGATATCAAAAAAATGAAAGTGGAAAAATCCTTTTTAGATGGCAAAGAGTCGGAGTGATTTTTTTGTATACAGCTTCAAACTTAAATGGGTGGATGGATTTGCCATACAAATATCGAAAGATACTGTTTAGTTTAATTAGAGGTCTGACTATATGCTTAAACAAATATCTCCGCACAATAATTGGTAGTAACTATTGTATCAGTATATGGCAATCATGACTCTTCAAACCATTGATGGTATGATCTTTCAAATTCATGCTCTTGGAAATGCTTGATGATAACCATTTGGAACTTTCACATTTTTTTTAATAGTTAAAAAATCTTTTTTTCTTGTGTACTCATGCTGAATGGAGATGGCGGTAAAAATTTTCAAACACCTCTATCTTCAATGTGAAGTGCCCTCCATATACTAATAGTTTGCATATCTAGTCGTACATTCAAATTGTCCTTTGATCTATGTGAAGTGTCAAGCAATGTCTATAACAAATTTTCAAGAAATTTATCTCAATGTGCATGATATCAAGATTGTGGTGAATATACAATGGGCTTTAGTATGACAACTCAAAGAAGACACTAATATTCCTTTAATGGATTTCATATTTGAGCAGTCTTCAATATACATTTGTGAACTCTTTGTTCTCTTAGAGATCAGACCACAACCATAACTTTGGATAGCCTTTACTTCACGTAAGCATCAAATCCAGTAAGTCGAGTAGGAGGGATGCGAAGCTCACATGTCTTGTTGAATATGACCTTATAATGCCAAAATCAATTATCAATAGGCAAATATTACCTGTCGCACATATAACAAAATTTTTTTGTCAAACTTTAGCCACATGGACCATGTGTTCTTCCCATAAATAGGACATGCTTACTTTCCTCTAATGTTATATCCTAAAAGGTATGTGTATACTAGAAAATCACTAATTATCCACAACAGTATTGTACGTAAATAAAATATTTGTTTAGTACTTATATAAAATATTGGAATGCCTGACTCTCATAATTCCTTCTGCTATTCAATTGACAATTGTAGATATAGATCAATGTCATTCCCTGTTCCTTTGATCCGTCAATAATCATGAACAAGATGAACGATAATTACTTCATATACAACCATGGTGGCAAGTTATATGAAATCAAAACCATAGGCCAAGTATTATACAAGTCATATGGATATTAACAACAAAATTTGGATATCGTGAATCAAACTTTTTCCACTCAAGACTATCTGTCGGATGTCTAATTGTCCCATCATGTACTCGACCTTCAGCGTGTCATCTCATATGCGGTGCTATCAATGTTGACATGAATAGATGCTATAACATTAGTTTCAGAGGGAAGTACCGCATAACTTTAGCCAGAATTTTCCTAACCATTTGATTGTTATCATTACTATCGAATGTAAAATGTTGTTACCAAGGTGCTTTGTAATGCTTACAATGGGTTTCAAATTTACTTTCATTTTTGTAGAGCATATAATTATTTGGACATATATGAATTTTCATGTCTCCTAGCCTTATGTTCTTCACAATATTCTAAGCCTCTCGATAAGAACTAAGGAACAGAGGATGATGGGAAAATATCTCTTTCAATATCTCCAATAATATATTGAATAAGTTGTTACTTCATCGATACTTATACTTTACGACCAACAAACGCATGATGAACAATAAAAATATGAAGTTTTTGCTTAAAATATAAATTAGTTCATGACATACTCTGTTGGCTTAATTGTGTCTCAAATTTGGATTTTCCCGAGATGCTTAATTATATTAGAAAGTAATTTACTGGGTCTAATCCTTATCTGAATTTATCTTTTACTAGAAGACTTAAATTAGTAGAAGTCTTATTTGACTTAAATACATTTAGGCCACATCTATAAATATCCTATTCATTTAAGGATTTTTATATAGAGTGAGAGAAAGAGAGACATACATCAATACTCTCAAGACGTCTTGTGATGGCTAGGCTACTTAGTCTTTTTGTGAGAGTTGGTGATATTAGAGTTTTGCCTTCATCGTTTTAATCTTCTCTGCCTCTTCTCATCAATATAATATTCTCTGAATCGTCTTTACCACATAAATCTCTTGTGTGCTATCTTTTCTTTTTTCTATTCTTCTTCTACATCGTGAATTATGGTGGATATCGATATTTAGCACTACAAGTAGTATCAAAGCTTCAGATTTGAACCTGTGCAAACTCTTAAGATCAAAATTACTGTGATGGTGTGACTGAATTGAGTTGCATGTTAGTTTCTCTTAAAAAAATTCAAAAGAATGAGACAAAAACCCATTGGTATGAGTCACACGGTGGAACTGATCGAGTAAAAGAGTTCTTGATTAACAGTGTTAAAATTGATGTGGTCAAATCACACCTAAAGAAAGAGGTTGTTATAATATTAGGTGTAATGAATTAGTCTCACATCGGATATTGGATAGATAGGATCCAATATATATAGTGAAAAAAGCTCATATCTCATGAGCTTAAGCTTTTAGGATGGTTTGGTATCTGGCCCAGTATATTATTCTGTTTCAACACTCTTTCGACTCTCTCAACAATACTCTTCGAGCTAGTCAACTTTAGAAGTAGTTGATGATGCACTTCTCATACTAGTCAACTTTAAAAGCAATCGATAACGCACCTTTTATATTAGTCAACTCCAGAAGTAGTTGATGACATGCCCCTCTAGTTAGTCAACCCCATAAGTAGTTGATAATGTATTCTTTAAGCTAGTCAATTTTAGAAATAGTTAACGACACTCTTTTCAGGTTAGTTAATCTCAGAAGCAATTGACGACGCACCCTATTCTCTAGATTATCCTTTATATAGAATCAAGTGATACAAACGATGGTTGTTGAGTGAGTATTTTTATTTATGTTGATAGACAATGTTGGAATAGCAGCAAGATTAATCTGTAAGCAGAGTTGAAGGCCGAGGTTCTTACAAAGCACCTTGATTATGAAAAGCAACAATCTGCTCATCCTTTAGTTGTAGCGCATAATGAAGCTCGGCTATTTGCTACTCTAATGGAAGTAATTATTTGTGGGCAAAACTTGTTTGATAGGTGGTGAAAGAAGTCGAATTTGTGATAAGAGAGAAGGTATTCCATCTGTTGGGAAAAATTTTTTCGTTAATAGATTTGGACATACTCCGTGTTACAGGGCAAGAATCCAGTCCATTATTTCTTTTTTGCTTCTTTATTTGAATTTCGATAAATATGTTGAATATTCTACTGTTTCAATGACTTTTATTGGAGAACAATAAAGGGATTAAACTTGAGAGCCAACCAGGAAGGTCGTTGATATACGGGTTAAGAATGCGCCCTCATAGCCTAATAACTAGAAAGATGACTTGATGAAGACCTTTGCCCCCTTGACCTTATGAGGTTCAAAGGTTGGTGCATAGAGGCTCTTCTAGAAGCTTGAATAATAGGTGTCTCAACCTTACTAAGCAGAGGAATCGACCTCAATTGCCGAGGCTTTCAATTTCAAATCATGTGGCTTAGCACAATTGGGAGAGTTTTATGTTATGCATGTCCGGCATCGAGGCTTAGCCTTGATGAACTCTTGAATGTTGGCATCTTAGCAAAGGCATATGCTCTCTGCACAAACCTGACCATAGTAGTATCTGAAGAAGTAGAAATACCTGTGTATGCACAACATTTGCAAAGGAACATGCATGTTGCGTTTTACCATAGCGGGATAAGGATATCGACTCCATCTCCTCCTTTTGCTAGGAACTATTTTTGCAGCTCGATATAAGTTGGTCCCTGTCATAGTTGCACTCACTATAAGTGGTAATCCAACTCATTGCTCATGAATTACAACATACACTACTAGGACTGTGAATCATTGATGAACCTGCAAAATTAGTCCCAAAAAAATGCCTTTGTACCCCTCCAACTTGTGGAAGTCGAGAACTCTTTGAAGAACTTGGGATTTCAGTATTAGTAGGGTGCTTATGTGGTGCTATTGCCAACAACTATTGGCAGATCTCTGAAGAATGTGGGGTGGTAGTGGCGCTTATATGAATAGGAGAATTGGTAACAGTAATAGCCTTGCCCTTCTTCCTCCTTTCGTTTTCTGCATTCGATGTATTGGGAGAAGCAACAATGGTTCTTGTCTAATTGGGTGAATTGGCAATGACAACCTTCTTGCCGTTTGCTTTCTGTTGGACTTCTTTGAGATGACTCGAGTGAATTCAATCCAGTTCACCTCGTCATGAAGCTCCTTTGCAAGGGATGATGCAACAGTAGGGTCAAGGCTACTTGTTTCCATCGGGGCCATGTTGAAGAGTTCCACTAGCACATCAAACCAAAGAGATCCAATGTACAACCTCATGAACATTTTAGAACTTTGACTTGCCATTTCCCTTGCGAGAACACATGAAATAAAGATTAGAACACAAAATATTGTAAGTTGATATTCCAAAAATTAGAAAAAATGTGAAGTCCCACAAGACATGTCAAATTTATTCTATTAAAATATAAATTGTATATAATTGGATATTATTTCTCGAGATCATATTCATTTAAAGATCATAATTCTTAATTTTAGAATTATAAATTTACATATGATTGTGATTTTAAAAAAATTATTCAAAATATATAATACGTGATTATAAAATGACTCTTTTAATTATTATAATGAAAATATATGTTAATCATATTTTATGGAGAAAACTCTGATTAAAAAATTAACTTATAATATAATACTTAACAATGAAAATATTAAAATATAAAAAAAGATAAATACAAGGTCTTGGAAATGTGGCTGTACATAGCCAAAGTTTTCTCATCATTATTGAGAAAAGAAAACCCTCCACTCTTGACTTTTCCTAAATTTTCTTTCTTATTTGTCCACCTTTTTGTCTCTCCCCCTCCTTCTGGAATCTTATCTCTAGTTATAGGGGGATGGTTGATGATGGTTACTATAATGGGTGATTATCTAAGAAATATAATGGAGATAGTTACATGAAATGGTTGCAAGGTAGTTTTGAATGGGTATGGAGACTTATCAAAGTGGTTTTAAGTAGTATTCAGACTTATCAAGGTAGTGATATGATAAGTTATCATATTTTCATCCCCAGATTCATCTTAATCATTTTATATGTTTAAGGATGATTAGTCAAATGCAATGTTGCAAATACACGTGTTATATATATATATATATTTTGATGGAAGTTTCTAACATAGTTGTTGTAAAAATTAAGTCATTGATGAAAATTTAAAAAAATATCATAGTTCGATCTATTATAGACTTCATATTCACTGCAACAAAATCAAGCTTTGGTGGTGCTAAATATCCGATGCTAATGTAGCACCGGATATCAACTAGAATTTGGTGGCACTAAAACATTAGCGTCGTCAAAATTCAGTAATGGCGGTGTTAATGTTTTAGCTCTGCTACTACGTATTGGAGGTATTAAGACGTTAATGCCACCAATATTCAACCCTAACCTTAAAACACAGCCTGAGCCATTTGTGCGCTATTGAAACTAACCTTCGTAACCATTGAACGCACTTGTAGCTAAATTGCTGCCGGAAAGCTTGGTCACCTATTGCCACTATCACCTTCGGCTGCTCACCGCCTTTGGACCCGCAGTGCTGCCTCCATTCGCCAAAAATTCCATGTCTATGCCTACCCCTCGCTCACTAGCTTCGCACAAGGAAGCTCCTTGTCGGCTATCCACCGACCTGTTCCCCTCGCACCTGCTCTCACCGACTACTTGTGTGGAAACTCAGCTGATTTGTGTTGATTTACAATTTAATAATTCAATTGTTTCTTAAAATCACATATAAGTGACTTTGTTCATAATTGTGGGATGAAAATTCTGCTTTGTTACTTGATATTTGAAAATAAATTCTCTTATTTGTGTATGGTGTTTGTTGATTCATAGAATTTGAGTTAGGGTTCTTGTAATACAGAGAAAGGTAACTTGAATACTGTACCTTTTATTTGTTTTATTTCCATAATCAGTGTAAAAATAACTGAACCTAAATGAAGTTTGCAAAATTGGAATAGTTAGATTGGGTTCGTAGTGTTAGGGAACAAAAATCTGAACTTGCAAAGAATTACCACAATTCTAACATATGGGAATTATATATACCTAACAAATGTAGGAAAGAAAAATAATCAATTAGCAAATGCTACTAGTACCAAAAGGTTTGTTTAGTTCAGAAGCTCTTTTGGCTTCTCTCTTTTGTTTCAAGGCATAAATCCCCGCTCCAATGAGTATCATTCCAAGAATAGAATAACTAACTGCTATTCTAGCTAATGCACTTTTAAGTCTGCAATGGATCAAAAGAAGGGTATTAGATAAATGGAGATAATCTAATTGGGAGCCATGCTTGAAGTATGCGTATAAGGAAGTTGTTAGAAATTATTATACTACATACATATGATAAGTGTTATATTTCTGCTCTAACTTACCATAGAAACATAACTCATGTTAGAAAAGATTTTGTTAGTCCTTTTTCTTAGCATGTAATTGTATATAAGTCTTTTGGTGATGAAGTGAATCTTACACTGTAGGTTGTATATATAAGGTATTAGTTTGAGGATTATGTAGATTTCTACTATATGAATAAGAGTTAAATCAAGATAAAGAATTGAGTAGATGCCAAATATATTAATAGAGTAAATATATTTCTCGACTATGCATATAGAAGCAAGAGACGAGATCAGAGAATAAGATGTTCATGTATTGATTGTATGAACATGCACAATCAGTTAAGGCATGAGGTATATGAACATGTAATTGTAAGAGAATAGAATATGTATTACACAAATTAAATATTTCATGGTGAAAAACTGTGATATTTAAACAGATCGAATCCACCAAAACAGACAATTAATATGACAATAGTTGATAATGAGGTGGATGATATTGGAGGATTAATCGGTGATGCCTTTGAGGATACTGCATTTGATCATGATACCCTTGTTCATGGGGACGATAATTTTTGGGTTGACTAGTTTGAAAGTGCATCATTAACTACTTCCAAGATTGACTAGCTTAAGAGGTGGTATCATTAATTACTTATGAGGGTTGACTATCTTGAGAGGTGCGTCATTAACTACTTCTGGGATTTTCTAACTTGAAAAGTGCATCATCAATTGCTTCTTTTGTTAACTTGCTTGAAAAGTAAATCATCAATGGCTTCTGGTATTAACTCGCTTGAAAAGAAAATCATCAATGGCTTCTAGTATTACCTCGCTTAAAGGATGTGCCATCAATTGCTTCTGAGGTTGATAACTTGAGGGGCACGTCATCAACTACTTCTGGGATTGGTTAGCTTTGAATTACTACTAATAATTTTGAATGTATTAGCAATTAGCTTCTTTGATTTGATAGCATCAATAACTACTTATGGAATTGAGTATAACTTTGAAGTATAACTAACAACTTTAAGTGTGTTGATAATTAACGTCTTTGATTTTGAAATGGCATTGTCCATTACTTGTGGAGTTGAGTGAAACCTTGGTATGTTGCCAGAGGCTCTTGTAGCTCATTGAGTAAGACTCAATTTGACCCAGTCTAACTCCACTTAAGCTAGCTCTGATTTGAGTTGAGATGACACTATCACCCATTGTTCATAGCCTTGGAGTATTTCCAGAGGCTTAGCATACATAATGAGACTTAATTTGGTCTTATCTAGTTCCATCCGAGCTAACTTAGATTGGATTCAAGTTCAATTTAATATTCAAAACTTGATTTTAATTCAATATTTAAAACTTAATTGAATTATGATTCACTAACTCCCTTCTGAAAGATAATGAAATATTTTAGTTCTCGGTTTAGTTTGATCCAATTTGAAATTTAGAGTCAGTTTCGATTTTCGTTTGATTTAGTTCAATGTTCAAAATTTAATCTCGATTTAGATTTGATTTAATTTAATTTAATATTCAAAACTTGATTTGGATCAAGTTCAATCTGATTCGATTCTATGTTCATAATTTGGTTTAGTCCAAGTTTGATTTGATTCAATTAAATATTCAAAACTTGATTTCGGTTCAAATCAAATTTGAAATTCAATTTGAGCTATTTTTATTTTATCAATTTGTGTTAGTCAATTTGGTTCAAAGACCCTTGGGCTATCATAATAATATTACGGTGAGCTTACAAGCTAGCCATAAGACTATTGGTTATTCGGCGAGATAGTAGACTGGCCCTAAACTATTTGACTTTCAGACGAAATCACAGGTTGACCCTAAGTTCAATTAGTTATCAAGAGAGACCATAGGCTAGCCCTAAGCTATTTGACTTTTGAATGAGACTGCAGACTTGTTCTAAGTCAAATTGGTTATCGGCCAAGACCACAAGCTACCCCTAAATCATTTAATTTTCGAGCAAGACCACAGACTAGCCCTAAATAATTTGACTTTCAGGAAAGACTATAGGCTAGCGCTCAACCATTTGAGTTTCAAGTAAGACCATTGGCTTGCCCTACATCAGATTAGTTATCGGATAAGACTATAGGCTGGTCCTAAATCATTTGACTTTCAAATGAGACTGCAAGGTGTCTATAAGTTGGATTGGTCATCAAGTAAGACCATAAGTTACTCCAAAATAATTTGACTTTCGAGGAAGACCATAGGCTAGCCTTATGTCAGATTGATTGTCGAATGAGACCATAAACTAACCCTAAACAGTTTGACTTTCACGCGAGATTACAAGCTAGTCCTAAATAGGATTAGTTATTTGGCGAGACTACAGGCTGACTCTAAATTATTTGACTTTTAGACGAGATCACATGTTAGCCTAATTTAAATTAGTCATCAAATGAGACTACAAGCTGGCCCTAAATCGTTTAATTTTTAGGTTAAACCCCAGGTTGATCCTAAGTCAAATTAATTGTTGGGCAAGATTATAGGCTAGCTCTAAACTATTTGACTTTTGGATGAGATTACAAGTTGACTCTAAATCAGATTAGTAGTTGGGTGAAATTATAGGATTGCCCTAAACTATTTGACTTTCAGACAAGATCATATATTGGCCCTAAATCATTTGACTTTCCGATGAGACTGTACGCTAGTTCTAAGTTAGATTAGTTATCGAGCGAGACCATAAGTTGTCTCTGAAGCATTCAACTTTTGAGTGAGACTACAGGTTGGCCCTAAGTTTGATTGATTATCTGGTGAGACCGCGGGCTGGTCTTAAATCATTTGATTTTTGGATAAGACTGCGAGCTGGACCTAAATCAGATTGATTATCGGATGAGACTATAGGATGGCCCTAAACCATTTTATTTAGATTTTTTTGTTGTTTTGTTTTATTTTTGTTGTTGTTCTTGTTCTTACTCTCCACTTAGTTCTCAATCCAAGAGGTTTTTATCATCAATTCTTCTTTGGTATAATGCCATGGTGATAAATGAGGCTGCAGGTGGCCACAATGGTAATAGAGATTTATCGGTGTTCTAGACTATGGGTGATCGTAATGTGGGTGGAGATCTACTATCATATGGAGGGCCATGGGTGGCCATGGCATTGGTGGAGATCCACCATCATAAGAGGGGTCCCAGGTGACTATGGTATTGGTGGAGATCCACCATCATACGGAGGGCTGTGGGTGACCATGGTATTGGTGGATATTTGCCATCATTTGGAGGGCTGTGGATAAGCACGATGTTAGTGGAGATCCACTATCATAGGGAGAGCTGCATATGACCGCGATATTGGTAGAGATTCACCATCATATGGAGAGCTGTGGATGGTCGTGGTGTTGGTAGAGATCTGTTGGCATGTAGCCATAGGTGACTGTGGTGTTGGCAAACAAAAGAGAGGTTGGTGATAGAGTTCAAATGCCCAATTCTTTCAGATTCTATCACTTAAACTTGGGCCGCTGACAACATACAGTGGTTGGTGGTGAGTGAGGCTGCAAGTGGACACAAGCCTTGAGGAAGAGAGCGTAGTAATAGCAATAAGTGCAAGAACACAAAAACCTAGCAAGGGATAAAGAGAAGAGGGGATAATAAAAGAAAGGATGAAGAAAGGGATGAAATCTTACAGCATTTCGATCCCTTGTTCACACCTTCATGCTCTCCTCCTAAATGGTGAGATCTTCTTTAAAAGCTTCTTCTTTAATTCATGTAGAATTTTCTCGAGAATTGTCTCCTAAGTCTCTTCTTTATTATGTGTCGTAGCCTCCTTTATTATGTGTCGTAGCCTCCTTTATAGAATTTTCTCAAGAATTGTCTCCTAAGTTGGCACAATAAGTGGACTTGATTTGCTACAATAAGTGACTTAATTTGTCATAAGAAGTGGACTTTAACTTACCACAAGATGTGAACTTGGTTTGCCATAATGAGTGGACTTTTATGGAGGCGTGGACTCGACTATCACACAAACTGAGTGAGGTCTTGTGTCCATGATTTGTCTCAAGAAACATGGAGTGTATGTTTGACTAGATATTCTTTCTTGGAGAAATTGGATGTTCCGTCATAGATAAAATATAACCGCTTTATATTATTGTTGCCCCCAAAGATTTAGGCATAATACCTCTTTAGGAATCAACATTGATTAGCGGCATGGGTCTTTGCCTTAAACCAAGGTTGATTTTTATTAGTTTATCAATGGTGGCTTGGCCCCATCTTCGAGTTCTGGCCAAGCTTCTTTTTGTTTAGGGATCATCTCTTTTACCTTTGAAGGCATTTTGGTTGCACCATACCCCCTTCCATTAGGTTGTGATGAAGTTTTACTGAGGACTTCACCTTCCTATGATGTTTGAAATACCATGGCTGGCTCGACACATATGGCTTGTGTGTCAGAGGGCACTGATGATGTTTAATCAATCTCATTATCCAATAGAGGTCTAATGGTGAGTATGAGGTATGTATGGATACTTGGATCAATGTAGCCTAGTCCCTTAGGACTTCTTCATTGGCATATTACAGTAGAATACTCTATAGTAATTTACCAAATTAGCAAGTAGATGATCAGGTCAATGCTAGTTGAACTGTAGTTATTCAAGCTAACAATTCATCTTCTAGAGCGCCAAGTTGATACATGAGCCTTGAGAGAACTAACCCTTTGGAATGATATTCCCCCTTTTCTTTTTAATTGCAATGCTAGAAGAAACAAATAATGTAGAGCATATGTGTTTGTATTTTTTTTTTGAAAGAAAATCCTTTTTTAGAGATTTCTTTTAGTAGACATGTGTTATATCTTTTTATCTTTGATTAAGACCTCCTACTTGATTCAGTCTATTAAAATTTAAGGATAATTTTATCCCAAAATGTGGTGGGTCACTAATCAAACTCCCCTTACACCTTTTCTCTAGTGTAAAGTCTTCTTCAGGAACCTATTTTTCTAGCGATTTTGCTACTTTCGCTATGTTCCTTTGGTTAGTTGCTTTTTGTGACTTTAGCTTTGATCTCAAATACCTCCCAACCTCAATTTCCAATATTTACACACCCACAAATGTTCTTTAGGTGGTCTCTCTTGGTCGATAATGCACCAAGATAAGGTTGGGTAAATCCTACTAATTCTAGCATGCAATCCAAATTTCTCCCCCCCTTTCTTTTTTTATTTTTTTGTCATCATTTTTTTCTTTGACTTAAAAATCTCATTCATTTTTGAGAGTCCAAGATTTGCATGTTGACAGATGCCAACCAATTCTTACTCTTTGAGTCTACCTCTCTTGATTTGGCTTTTCATATAAGATTTGTCCATTTAGGACTTTGTTTTCCATTTTTCATTTAGGGGGTCATTTTTCATCTCTAGGAGGAGATCTTTAAGAGATTATCTTTCAATCTTAGCATTTTTATTTTTAAAGTAACTTTCCTAATATGTTTTTACCTACTCGTAGATTAGTCATCATATTTTCAGACTTGCATTTTTGAAATTAATTTATGGTGTTGGTGGACCAAGGAGGTGCAGATATTCCAACTCTAGTATATTTTATCATCGACCATCATTGCCTTCATGCATTATTTTTATATTTTTCAAAGACCTTATCTCTAAGACAGAAGGTTATTCACCTGAATATTAAGAGATTTTTCATTTTATGTCTCTTAAAAAAATTAGTTTTTTCCCTTGAGAAATATAAAATACATACTTGACTAGTTAGTTTTAACTAGACATTCTGTCATAGGTTATTTTTTTTTATTTTATGCTTTTGAAGTCCATGCAACTATTTGAATTTTCTATGTTGCATATTTGGTGTAAGTATCCTTTTCCTTGTCCATTAATCACTCTAGCATTAGAAGATGGTGTTATTCCTCTGTTAACCAAAGAACACTAAACACATCCTTTCTTTGTTCTTCTTTAGCTCCTATAGCATTGTTAATGAGTTGGAGGTAGGGATTATAGCATCTAGCTTCAAGTTTGATTTAGCATCCCAAAGTTAACCTAATGCTATGCTGATCCCTCCTTTGGCAAGTCATAAATAAGTAGTCAAAATTGACTTTTTCCTATTTCTTAGTCTTTGAAACCTTAGTTTGTGCTAATGGGTCCTCTGTTTCATCATCATGATTTGACATAATAAAATTTGTTCTTTACCACTAAGGAAAACTTAGACTTTGCCCCTTGGCAGATTTGGTGTTTGCTCCTTTGATGGATTTGGTCTTTTACCCCACTGGTTGGACTTGATTTTTGCCCACTGGGTGGGAGGCGAGGGGTTGATCTGTACTTAGCAGATGTAGCAGCAACTTGATTAATGGTGGGACAGGTTATATGCGGTCAAAATTGATATTTTGCCTATTGTCAAGTCTCTAGAAGACCAATATACTAGTTTGTAGCAATGGACCTTCCGTCTTGTCATCAAGGCTTGGCATAATGAAATTTGGCCTTTGCCACCTACATAGACTCAGCCTTTACCCCTTGGATAAAGTTGATCTTTGCTTCTTGAGTAGAAGGTGAGGAATTAGTCTACACTGAGTAGGCGAAACAGTGACTGGATCAATGGTAGTGGTAGCAACATTAGCAATCTTAGGAGCAGTGATATCATTGGTAAAAGTAAAAGCACCATGCATGAGTTTGATCTAGTTGAACATAGCTTAATAGCTAATATGGACTCTAATTACCTCCATCATGATTTTTTTTATCATCGAGATTTGGCATAATGGTATTTGGCCTAAATCTCTTTGAATGGGTTTGGCCCTTGTTCCCTAAATGAGAGGTCTTACCCCCAAGATGAGAGGTATTTGTTCCCTAGATAGAAGGTATTTGCCCCAAGGATGGGGAGTTCTTGCCCCCTGAATGGATGATAAGGAGTTAACTCATATTTATATGGACTCCAATTGCCTCCACAGTGATTGTTAGTTAACAAAGCGTATCACAAACCTTTCACCAAGGATGAGGGTGTGGATTAGGGCAAGATGGCCACTTGATGATACCATCTTCCTTCTTTCATAATGTAAAATCAATCATCAACTTTTTTTTTGTTTAATATGTGTCTATATTAGCTAGGTTTTCTATACTCAAAGGAGAAGTTAAATCACACTGGATGTGCCAAAAGTTTTAGAATCGATTTTGGCAATTTGAAAGTAGCGGAGACCTCAGAGAGCAGCCTTGATACACAAATCAAAGTGTATTTTAAGTGCACTATCACGTATTGTAAGAATATTGATCTCCAATAAGCACAAGCCCCTATTGTTAATTACTGTAATAATTTTCAAGAACCTCCTAAAATAAGAAATCTAGTTAATAAAATAGAGACACAAGAATAAAAGAGAGCATCATTTGATTAATATGAGAGAGATGGTATAAGACTTAAGCAAGGGTATACTCTCACTTTATAATGAGTTTCAACACAAAATCATGGAAAATATAAGAACAATAAAAGAAAAGAGAGGAGTAAGAGAGAGGCTTTAATAAGCACTATTGCCCAACTCCCATGCGCTGGAATATGTGACATCTTGACTCGAATGAATCTTGACTTGATTCTCGGTAGATGTTAATAGTGTGTTGATGGGTGAGGCTTACTACCTTAGCTTATATTAGTTAACCCTATTAAGGTTAAAGTACTACTGACGGCTTTCTACTTGTTGTTAGTTGACATCTTTTAATGTTTAGTTTAAGAGAATGATTAGCGGCCTTAGCTTTACTCTAATCATTTTTAATATCATAATTGAGGGCCTTTCAGACATGTTGTCGACCAGATTTGGAGCACCACCAATGGCCTTTGAGCATATGTTAGCTTAGCTTAAAAAAGTGTGTTGTCAATGGATTTTGGAGTAGACTAGCATAAGAGATGCATCATCAATGGCTTCTGGGATTGACTAGCTCAAAAGGTGAGTTATCCACAATTTTGGGGTTAGCTAGGTTGAAGGGCATATCAAACTACTTCCAAAGTTCAGCTTGAAGGGTGCATCATCCACTACTTTTGGGATTGACTAGCTTAAATAGTGTATTATCAACTACTTCTAGGGTTGAGTAGCTTGGAGGATGTATCATCAATAACTTCTTAGTTGACTAGCTTGAGAGATGCATTATCAACTATTTTTAGAGTTGACTAGCTTAAAGGGCAAGTCATCAACTAATTTTGGGGCTGACTAACTTAAGGGGTATGTCATCAACTACTTCTAGGGTTAACTAGTATGAGAGATGCATCATTAACTACTTCTGAAGTTGACTAGCTTGAAGGATGTATCATCAACTATTTTTGAGGTTAACTAACTTGAGGGGTGCATTATCAATTGCTTTATTGACTAACTTGAAAGGGTGCATCATCAACTATTTTTGGGGTTAACTAGCTCAAAGGGTGTGTCATCAATTGCATCTGGGGTTGACTAGCTTGAGGCACATGTCATCAACTACTTCTAAGATTAACTACCTTGAGTGGCATGCCATCAACTGCTTCTGAGGTTGATTATCTTCAATACATTTGTCATCAACTACTTCGGTGATTGATGAGCATGGATGGTGCATCATCAATAGCTTTTGGGATTGACTAGCTTAAGGGCACATTATCAACTACTATTGGGGTTGATTAGCTTGAAGGGTGCATAATCAACTACTTCCAGGGTTGACTAACTCAAAGAGTACATCATCAACTATTTTTGGGATTGACTAGCTTGAGAGGCACATCATGAACCACTTTTAGGATTGACTAGCTCAAAGGGCACGTAATCAATTGCTTTTTAGGTTAACTATCTTGATAGGTGCATCATTAACGACTTCTAGGGTTGGCTAGCTTAAGGAGTGGATTGTTAACTACTTTTGAGGTTGGCTAACTTGAGTCATGCATCATTAAATGCTTCTAGGTTTGACTAACTTGAGGGATGCATCATCAACTACTTCTGGGGTTGACTAACTTGAAGGGTATATCATCAACTGCTTCTGGGGTTAACTAGCCTAAAAGGCGCATCATACTAGCTCGAAAGATGCATTGTCAATTGCTTTTGGAGTAAATAACTTGAAGGGTGTATCATCAACTATTTCTAAGGTTGATTAGCTTGAGTATCATATCATCAATTACTTTTGGGTTAACTCACGTTAAAGTGTGTGTCATTAACTATTTCTAGGGTTGACCAACTTCGAGGGTGTATCATCAACTAGTTTTGGTGTTGGCTAGCTTGAAGGGGACATTATCAATAACTTATGGGGTTAATTAGCTTAAAGGGTGCATTTATTTTTAGGGTTGACTAGCTCGTAGGGTGCGTCATCAACTGCTTCTAAAGTTGACTAGCTTGAGGAGTGTGTCATCAATATCTTCTAGGGTAGATTAGCTTTAAGGGTATGTTATCAACTACTCTAGGGATTGATTACGTTAAGAGATGTATCATCAACTGCATTTGGGGTTGACTAGCTTGATGGGTACATCATCAACTACTTTTGGGGTTGATTAGTTTGAGTAGTGCATCAACAACTACTTTTGGGGTTAACTAACTTGAGAAAGACATCATCAACTACTTTTAGTGCTGACTAGCTTAAGGGATGTATCACTAACTGCTTCTGTAGTTGACTAGCTCACAGGGTATATCATCAACTGCTTCTAGGGTTAACTACCTTTGGGGCATGTGATCAACTACTTCTAGGATTGACTAGTTTGAAAGGTGCATCATCAACTACTTCTATAATTAACTAGCTCTAAAGACACGTCATCAACTACCTCTAGGCTTGACTAGTTTGAAGGGTGCATCATCAACTGCTTCTAGGATTGATTGGCTTGAATGGTGTGTTATTAACTACTTTTCAGATTGACTTGCTTGAGAGGGTGCATTATTAATTATTTCTAGGGGTTAACTAGCATGAGGGGCTCGTCTGATTAGTTATCGGGCAAGACCACAAGCTAGCCCTAAACTATTTGACTTTCAAGTGAGGTCATGGAATGGCTCTAGGTTGGATTGGTAGTTGGGCGAAGTCGCAGGCTGGCTCTAAATCATTTTATTAAGCTTTTTTTGTTGCTTTGTTTTGGTTATTGTTCTTATTCTTGCTCTCCTCATTATCAATCTAACAAGTTCTCATCATCAATTCTTCCCTAGCATAATGCCATGGTAATGAATGAGGCCATAGGTCACCATGGTGATGGAGATTTACTAGTGTTCTAGACTATGGGTGATGGCGGTGTGGCTAGAGATTCACCGTCATACGGAGGGCCATAGATGGTGGCGGGGTTAGTGGAGATCTACCATCATACGGAAGACTGTGGGTGACTGTAGTGTTGGTGAAGATCTATTATCATGCAAGGGGTTGTGGGTGGCAACGGTGTTGGTGGAGATCCACTATCATACAAAGAGCAGCGAGTGAGCACGATGTTAGTGGAGATCTATCATCATTCAGAGGGTCATAAGTGGTCACGGTATTGGTGAAGATTCATTATCATACAGAGGGTTGTGGATGGCCATGGTGTTGTCGAGATTCACCATCATATGAAGGGACGTAGATGATTGCAGTGTTGGTGGAGATCAGTGGCACATAGCCACAGGTGGATGCGATTTTGACAAACAAAAGAGAAACCTATGATGGAATTCAAGCACTTGATTCTTTCATATTCAATCATTACAACTTGGGCTGCTAAGAACATATGGTAGTTGGTGGAGAGCGAGGCTATGGGTAGTTTTGAGGAAGAGGGGGTAGTAACAACAACAGATAAGAGAACACAAAGACCTCACAGAAGAGAGAATAATGAAAGAAAGGATAAAGAAAAGGATAAAATCTTACGTCTTTTTGATCCCTTGTTGACACCTTCTTGCTCTCATCCTAGATGATGAGATCTCCCTCAAAAATTTCTTTTTTAATTCATGTAGAATTTGCCCAAGAATCATCTCTTAATTCTCTTATTTATTCATATGTCCTACCCCCTTTTTATAGGGCTTCGAAAAGATTTTTAATTTTATTAATGGGAATTTAATTGAGAGATTTGATGAGTATTCTCTGGCCACAAATCCCATATGAATCTCAAATTGAAATTTTTCAAGATTATACCTTCCTTGTTGTAAAATCAGATTGATTTTGATGGATTTTGAAAGAATTTTGTTTCTATATTTGTAGATTCGTGATTACAGAGGACATCCGAATGGGAATCGGACATCCGATAGCTAGCAATGCTCACACAATCAAATAGTACTAGACATCTATTTGAAACCAGACATCCGACTGTGAATAGGGGTCCACATAGTCGAACAGTACTAAATGTTCGACAAGAATAAGATGTTTGACTGTGACTCAGTTCACCTTCTAGGCTAAAGTTTGGCCTAAATATCCAGCCACTCATTTCACTTTAATTTGAGCCTGAATTTTTTAATAATTTAAATTAAGCTCAATTTTTGATTAAATTTGAGCATGATTTAAGTCTAATTGAGACTCACATTTGGGTTATAATTGAGGAATATTCAATCTCATGTTCTGACTGAATTTTGATTAAACTTGATTTTTGGCCAAAATTGACTTAAATAGTATTTTGCATCATTATTATGCACCTTTTGAATATCAAAAGGAAGTACATCTCTATCAATTCAATATTCTTTATCATCGTCGAAGTATTTGAGGTATTAATGTAAGGTTGATGGCACTACTTTATTTTCATGTAGCCACATCCTCTCTAATAGTGCTTTATATGCTGCATCAGTATCAATTACATAGAAGCTACTGTCTATCATCAACCTACCTACTTTCAAAGGGATGATTATGACTCTTAAAGCTTTTTTATTATTTTGATTAAACCCTTAAATGATTATAATCTCAGATGAAATGTGTCATGTATCTAGAGTTGAGCTCTTTGAGTTCGAAGAGTCATCAAATTGACTGAGAAACCTGGGTTAATTAAGATGCAATTGATCTTGATTCCATCGTTGTTCCCTGTGACATACAATGACTTATTATGTTCTATTATTTTTGGTAGCAAGTTGTTATTTGCAAAAGTGATGTTAGGAGTTTGGGCCGTTTGGTTGGGGGTCAAGGTCAAGGTTAAGATCAAGATTAATAAACTACTTTTGTAAATTAATATTTTTTATTAAAATTAAGGCTTCAATAATTTAAAACTCAAAAAACTATTTAATTTTTTATAATAATTTAATTTAATAATAGTATAAAATAATAAATATTAATTTTACAAGAAAAAAATTTTAAAACGAGTTGATCATGATCCTGATCCCAAAACAAACAGGGCCTTGACGTACATATAAGGACTCATTTATCTTATTTTCAACAAAGTATATTTAGTAGTTACCTGGATTTTACAAAACGCACACCAATGTGTCCTTGAGTTCTTGCAACATCATTAGGGTATAAAAAACACTTAGCGTAATAGGGATCTTCTTAATGTGGGCTGTTATGTTGTGTTTCACCTTTTTGAGTGTAGGTTCAGCTTGCAAAGACTTGTTGTCCTTATTTATCTTAATTTCATTTTCCTTGTCCTTGGAGGTGTTTTTGTCCTTAGGTATGGGAGCTTGTTGCAAGGGCAACACCTTAACACCTCAAAGTTATACCTGGTTTGTACTCTTCAATTAAAATTTGGCAACATGAGATCAGTAAGATTTATCTTCGGAATCACTTCCAAGGCTAATCATATAGTAGGAAGTAGTAAATCCTTACCCCTAGTTGATAGTCCACAAGATATCTTTATAGGATGTGACTAGCTCAAAATCATGCCATTCGACATCAAAATTAGGCACGTGGGACTTTCTTGTAGAGAGATCTTTAAAGACTCTTTGGATGAATCCTTCTATTTTCTTTGCTAGCATGACTTTCTTCAGGATTTTGTATTTAGGATATTTCTTCCTTGAATGTTTAGATTGGCTTGATTTGAGGGGCTAAATGAACTTTAGCATTAGCCTGTTTGACACTCTCTTGAAATTCCTGCTTCCTCCTTTGGTGCTTACTAGTGTAGGGCATCCTAAAACGGTCATAAAATTATTCTAACTCAAACATAGAGCCATATTCATCGCTTGCACCTTGTATGCATAATTTCTCTAAAGTTGATAAAGTGCATCCTTCCACAGGTTCTAGAACTGGAATCTTACCAAACCTAGTAGGTTGAGCACTTGTTGATGGATCTCTTGATGGAGACTGGAATAACTACTCATCAATATTTAGCTTAGATGTATGCGTCACTATGTAATAAGAGACCATATGTTTAGATAATTCTTTTTGAAAGAACCTAGCTTTCTTGACCCATCTTTAAAGTAGATGGCATGAGTAATCATTCTAATATCGAGGAGGATTAGTAAGTAATTCCCTGCCACCCCTATAGAGTATTTTGTGTGGCTTTGCGTTCTTTATTAGTACCTCTTCCATCTTCTTGATTTCCTCACAAAGTATAGTAATCATATTTGTCATGCTTCCTATATGGCTAGCCATAGTCTACATATGTTTGTTCAACATTTGCATTTTCCTTCTGACAAACTTTATGTTAGTTGTAGCTAGTTCTTTCACAATATTTAATTGTAATTTGAGTATTTCATAATCATATTCATGGGCAAACTACTCTCTAAGATAGTCATTTTAAGAGCAGCCCTCGGGAAGACCCATGGGATCTCTCATTTTATTGGTGGCATCTCCAATGAATCTATTTGCTTTCTCTTGTCTTGCATCTTAAATTTTGTCATCACTAAAATGATGGGATGACTTCGATGGTTGTCTTAATTGTAGATGTCCAACAGCAAGTATGGTGAAACATGTTACCACTATCAATTCACTTTCTTCATCTCTTGCATCAGGGTATTCTACCAAAGCTTTGAGTTTGTTAGAGAAAAATTTTTTGAGAGTTACTTGGCTTTTTTCTCCTTGGAAATATTATTTCGTTGAACAAGCTTCTTCTTCTTACCTCTATTCTTTATCTTCTTGATGCTTCGAGTAGGTGAGGTAATTTACTCTGATGAGGCTTTATTCTTCATCATTATCCCAAGCTCCTCAGGGCTTCTAGTTATTTCCTTCCTCAGTTTCTTCAATCACTTTGAAATATAGATGCTTCATAAGTACCCTTGTTCAAGGGTACATTATGCTTCTTCCCCAAAGAGGAACGTAGCAAGTGGTTCATAGTCCTCGAATACAGTAATATGATTAATTTATTAGATGGGTATTTCTAATGGGGTTGCCTTTGAGAGAGTCAACTTGCCCTCTCGATATTGCTTTTCAACCTAGTCCTTGAGCACATAGTAGTCTTTAATGGCATGCCCCAAAACTCTGTGGTAAGGACAATAGTTCTGGTGATATATTTTGTTGGCCTCATTTGGCCTTTTGGGTTCCAACAGTTGGAGGCCTAATTTCAAAGATCTTGAAAGATTTTATCTACTCTCTCTCTCTCTCTTTTAAAGGAATATTTCTTTCTGAGTTTTTGTTAAAAAGCATTGGATCACTCCACTTCTTCATCTCCTCTAAGAGTAGGTGGTTTCTAAGAATTATCCTTATTCACAGTGGGGTTTAGAAGTTTCTTCTACTGGATTATTATGAATGCCACCCTTATATTCTTGGAAGGTTCTCCATGCTTTGTCTTGTCTTTTTCTAATTTGAAATTTTGTGAACTAGGTAAGATTGGTGGGTTAATCCTTTTTAACTTCTTGACTTGCATAATAAGGTCTTGGAAGATGTGGATAGAAGAAGCTCTCACATGGAATATCATCCATTCTCCCTTTATATTACCAAGGACTAGATTTACTATCTCAAATTATCTCATGGTTGTTCATATTTAATACATAGATTTCTCCATTGTATGACATAGTCTAGGATCAATTCACTGTCATGCTTCAGTATAGAGACAAGGTCTATAATGGTCACTTTGTCATTGATTTCTTTAAACCTAATTAGAAAAGTCTCTTTTATTTGTACCCAAGTTTGCATGGATTTTGGTTATAAAATGGTATATCACTCAAATGCTACTCTTATCAACTTGCTGAAGATTGATAGAGTAACAATAAGGGATTATTACTTGAATCGACGCACAAAGTCACAAAGTAAACTATGCGCTATTAAGGATTGTCCACGCTATTAAACTGATTAAAGCCAAGCACTGTATATCCTCTAAGATACAACACTCAATTGTAATGACTAAGGTATAATTTATCAGCATCATTTATCTCATTTGTCCACTTTCTTATCTCAACTGTATAGTTCACTATTCATTATACCTGATGTTATACGTATGTTGGCAATTTTATATTATTAGGGATTCCTAAAGTTAGGGATTGGGTATCCCTTATTGGTGGAGGAGGCACTTGTGAAGAGCCCATATTTTATGGATCTCATCTACAAAGATGCATGTTTTGCTACCTCTCCTTCTTGAGATGGTTGTTGAGATCGTTCCAACTTTTTGAGTTTTTGGCTCATTTTTAATATTATTTCTATCAACTCCATGACCTTCTTTGAGCTTTATCTTTTTCTTTTCTTTTCTGCCTCAGCTGTTTTTGCAATGCTTCTATAATCACTTCTTGATTGGAGCTCTCAATTGTGACTAAGGCTTATATTAGGGTATGATGGTCGATGCTTTGAGAGTCAAGTCTAGGTTTTAGGTCAAGGCTAACTTCTCCATTAGTCAGGTTGTCTCATTCAAGATTCTACTCATAGAGCGAGTCACCAAACCTTCTCTTTGATGTGGTAGCAAGGATTGGTCCACAAATGTCCTTTCCTCCCAAATTTGTTCATCAGTAAGTTTTATTCGCACAATCTTTTTTTGATATTTGGCTAGTTGGGGCGTGGGCTAATGATCCCTCCCAGAGTTGTGATAAGAAGTGACCCTGATAATATGGATAGTCTCCTTTAATGAGTCCTAATGCTGGGTTACAACCTTATGACAGCTCTTGTTGTTTTGTTTGGTGTTTCATCCCTTTGTCACAGTCTTAAGGTAAGATTATGCCCCTTGTGATTGCTTTTACCTCTTTATAAATTTTTTAATGGAGAAAAAAAAGTTAGAGGTGGGAATAGTAATGAACAACTTCATTTGAGGGATAAGCTTCCCAAGCCAGCTAAAAATTTCAGCAACTCTTCCCTTGCACAATCAGGATGAGTTATATGTGTTTGGACTTGCTTTTAGTTACCCACTGTTAGTAGTTGGGTGGAGGCAATCAAAGACTAAAATTTATTTTGGTCCTAGCCTTTGAAAGACTAATATCCTTGCTAGTTGAAACATGGCTTCTGGCTCTTCATCCAAATGGCCCATCTCATTAAGAATAATGGCATTGGGCCCCTTTTCTCTTGATGGAAAGCAAGAAGCAGGCATGTCTTGCATAACAATAACTTTAGTCGGCACGGTAGTAGGGCCCTTCTTGAACTAGACAACTTCAGAAATAGTCCAGAACTCAATTTGGACCTCAGCTATGACCATTGGCTGGGGTAGATGTACAGCCGATCTTGCCCTCAAGATTGTGCTATACCTTGGGGTGAAGATGTTCTTCGTTGATGCCATTTGATGTTTTCCTTTGCAAATAGAACATAATTGATTAGTTTTCAATTATAATTCTACCTTATCAATGTCTCTATTATATTAGTTAGGTTTTTATACTTGGAGAAAAAGTCAAGTCCCATCAAACATACTATAATTTGTGAGATTGATTTTCGTAGCCCGATAGTGATAGAGACACCGGAAAGCCACCTCGATATACAAATCAAAGTATATTTAAATTCCAATTCACTATTAATTATTATGAAAATATTAACTTCGAACAAGCACATGCCCCTATTATTAATTATTCTGATAATTATTAAGAATCTCCTAAGGTAAAAATTCTAACTAATAAAATAGAGACGCAAAAGAAAAAAAATCATTTGATTGATTTGAGAGTGATAGTAAGTACATGGCTTAAGTAAAATCATACCCTTACTTCACAATGTGTTTCACATGAAGTTATGAAAAATATGAGAATAATGAAAGAAAAAAGAAGATAAAGAGTGAGAAAGGGGCTTTGATATGCACTATTGCCCCACTCCTATGTACTGGACCATATGACATCTGACTCGAATAGGTCTTAACTTGAGCTTTGATAAATATTGATAATATACTAATGAGTGAGGCTAAATGCCTTGGCTTATATTAGTTAACCTTATTAAAATTTGACGTATTTCTGATGACTTTCTACTTGTTATCAGTTGACTTCTTTTAATATTTGATTGAAGTGAATAATTTGCAACCTTAGCTTTATTCTAATTATTTCTAATATGATAATCGATGGCCTTTTAGGCATGTTATCAATCAGATTTGGAGCATCATTAATGGCCTTTGAGCATGTGTTGACTTAGTTAAAAAGGTGCATTGTCAACGGCCTATAGGATTGACTAGTTTAAAAGATATGTCATCAATGACTTTTGAAATTAACTAGCTCAAAAAGTATGTCATCAATGGCTTCTAGAGTTGAATAGCTTGAAGGGCATGTCATTAACTACTTCTGAAGTTGACTAACTTAAGGGATGCATTATCAACTACTTCTTAGGTTGACTAGCTTGAGAGGCACATCATCAACTCTTTCTAGAGTTGAATAGTTCGAAGAGTGCATCATCAACTGCTTCTAGGGTTGACTAGATTTAGAGATGCATCATCGACTACTTCTAGAGTTGACTATCTTGAAGGGTGTATCATCAACTGCTTCTGAGGTTGACTAGCTTGAGAGGCACATCATCACTACTTCTGGGGTTGACTAATTTCGAAGTATGACCAATAGTTTTGAGCATATTAGTATTCAACTTCTTTGATTTTATAGCATTACCAACTGCTTTAGGTGTGGTTTTGAAGTGCTACCAATAGTTTTGAGCACATTAGTGATTAAATTCTTTTATTTGGTAACATCACCAACTGCTTATGGGGTTGGGTTAGCTTTAAAGTATGAACAATAGCTCTGAGTACATTGACAATTAACTTTTTTGATTTGTTAGTGTTACCAACTACTTATGGAGTTCGGTGTAACTTTGACGTATGACTAACAACTTCAAGCGTATTGGCAATTAATTTCTTTGATTTAGTAATATCACCAACTACTTATGGGGTTGGGTATAGTTTTGAAATGTGACCGATAATTTTGAGCATGTTGAATATTAACTTCTTTGATTTGGTAGCGTCACCAATTATTTATGGGGTTGGGTATAATTTCAAAGTATTGCTAATAGTTAACACTGTGTTGGTAATTAACTTCTTTGATTTGATAGCAGCAGCAACTACTTATAGGATTAGGCATAGCTTTGAAGTATGGTTAATATCTTTAAATATGTTGGTAATTAATTTCTTTGATTTGGTAGCATCACCAACTACTTATAGAATTGGGTATAGCTTTAAAATGTGACTAATAACTTTGAGTGTATTGGCGATTAACCTCTTTGATTTGAAGTGGTGTTACTCACTACTTGTGGAGTTGAGTGAAGCTCTTGTGGATTAGAAGCTCTTGTACTACACATAGTAGGACTTAGTTTGATCCAATTTAGTTTTATTTGAACTAGCTCTTGTTCGGGTCAAGATGATAATATCACTCATTATTCAAAGTCTTAGAGTATTTCTGAAGGTTTAGCACACTCTAATGGGACTTAGTTTCACCATATTTTAGTTCTATTCAAACTTGTCCATGTCTAAATTGACCTATACTTTAGTTCACATTTGAGTCCAATCAAGTTTAATCCGGCTTTGGATTTGCATTTGACCTGATTTGAAATTCAAACTCAGTTTCGATTTAAGCTTGATTTAGTTTAATATTCAAAACTTGACCTAAACTTAGGTCTGATTTGATTTGATTTGATATTCAAAACTTGATATGAGTCAAGTTCAATTGAATTCAATTCGATGTTCAAAATTTGACTTGGGTTAATTTTGATTTGACTCAATTCAATATTCAAAACTCGACTTAGGTTTGAGTCTAATTTGAAATTCAATTTGAGTAACTATAATTTAATTAATTTAGATCGAAAGCTCTCAAGCTATCATAATGACATTATGGCGAGCTTGTAATCTAACCATAAGTTCAAATTGACTTTCGAGCGAGGTCACAGATTAACCCTAAGTTGATTGGTTGTTGGGTAAGACCGTAGGCTGACCTAAATCATTTTGAATTTTAGGTGAGACCACACGTTAACCCTAAATCAATTGGTTGTTGAGCGATACTGGAGGTTAGTCTTAAACCATCTTAACTTTCAGGCATACCGTAGGCTGATTCTAAGTCAGTTGATTGTCGGACAAAACTGTAGGCTAACTCGAAATCATTTTGACTTTTGGATAAATCTGTAGGCTGGCCCTAAATTATCTTGACTTTTGAGTGAGGTCATAAACTGGCTCTAGGTCAATTGGTTATCAGGTAAGATCGCAAGTTGGCCTTAAGTCGATCAGTTATCAAGCAAAATCGCAAGCTAGTTCTAAATCATTTTGATTTTCGAGTCAAACTATAGTTTAGCCCTAAGTCAATTAATCATCGGATGAACTTACAAACTTGTCTTAAGTCGATTGGTTGTTGGACGAGACCACAGAAGACCCTAAATTATTTTGACTTTCAAGCAAGACTACATACTAGTCCTAAGTTGATTAATTATCAAATAAGATTGTAGATTGATCCTAAATCATTTTGACTTTCAAGAAAGATCACAAACTAGCCCTAGATCGGTTAAGTATCGAAAGAGACCATAGGTTGGCTCTAAACCATTTTATTAAGATATTTTATTATTATTTATTTTGTTATTTTGTTTTATTCTTGTTCTTACTCTTGCTCTTGTTCTTGCTTTCCTCCTCATTGTCAATCCAAAAGGGTTGTTATCATCGATTTTTTTCAACATAATGCCATGGTAATGAATGAGGCTGCAGTGACTATAATTATAATGGAGATTTACCGACATTCTAGACCAAAAGTCGGCATGGTGTTGATGGAGATCCATCATCATACGAAAGACCACGGATAGCTATGGTGCTGGTGGAGATCCGCCATCACACAAAAGGCTGCTAGTGACAACGATGTTGGTGAAAATCCCCCGTCATACGGAGGACTATAGGTGGCCGTAGTATTGCGAACAAAAGATAGACCCATGATGAGATTCAGATGCCTAATTATTTCATATTCAATTATTTAAACTTTGACCGCTGAGAACATGTAGCGATTAGCGGAGAATGAGGCAATAAGTGGCTGCAACAAGCCTTGAGGAAGAGGGGGCAGCAACATCAATAAGAGTGAGAGCACAAAAACCCACAGTGGACAAAAAGAAGAGGGGATAATGAAAGAAAAGATAAATAAAGGAATGAAATCTTAAATCTTTTTAATCCTTTGTTGACACCTTCTTACTCTCCTCCTAAATGATGAGATTTTCCTTAGAACTTCTTGTTCAATTTGTGCAAATTTTTCCAAGAATCATGATGAATTATTATCAAATTTATGTACCCTAACTCTCTTTTTATGGGGCCTTGAGAGAATATCCAATTTTAGTTATTGAGATTTAATTGGGGGATTTGATAAATATATTCTTATCATAAACCCCATATTTGAATCTCAAATTGATATTCTTCGATATTATACCTTTTTTAGAAAAATTGGATTGATTTTAATGGATTTCAAGAAGAATCTCCTTTCCATTTCTGCAAATTCACGAATGAACTAGATGTCTAGTTGGGAACCGAACATCCAACTGCGACTAGGGTTTCGCATAGTCTGACTATATCCTACGTCTAATTGGAAAGAATGTCTAACTGTATGTCAAGGTCAATGCAGTGGAATAAAATCGAACAACTAATTGAGAATCGGACATCCGATTGTGACTTGGTTGAGAATTTGGATCCAATTTTCCTACTCTTTTATATGTTAAATTAGTCTAAATTATTCTAAATTAAATTTAAATTCTAATTCTAACTCAAAATTGAGATCAGATTACAAAAACTACTTAAAATATCGTAGTTTTTCAAATAAAATGGCACTAGGTCACGATATGAGCACATTGCTAATTTTCTTGTAGCTTGTCAAGATACGACAAATAACCAAGCCTTGCTACTTCATCAATTTATATAGACCTTGTCAAGTCCAACACTTACTTGGTATAATAAGTTGTCACCTAGATCAATTGCCACTCAGGAACAAAGGAGGAACAAATGCAAGAAGCCTTCCTTCAATGCTTCTACAACATATCAAAGTGTAGACATTACATACAAAAAGGTACAAGTTGTAAATGAAAAAGTCATGAACTTGATCAACCATGGAGGAATTTGAGCCTTCATTATCCTCAAGCAATAATGAAACCAAAGCAATGCAGATGTACACGAACAATCCATGTCCCAAAACAGCATTGTACCTATAGGGAGCGCCACCTATCACCTTTGAAAGACTTTCTTCCAAGGCCAAATATATTGAGCATTACTTGCCTCAATTGGCATGACACTCAAAATCCATTGTCAAGCCTACAGAGAAAGTTAGATTTGAAAAGCATACCGTAAAAAGGTAAGGAGGTGATGGAGACCTCATTTACCTCTTCAACTAATAATGGTCAATATTATCACGACCATCTTCACAAGCAAAAGGGCCTCGTAAAGGTCCAAAATTCAAAGGTTCACCAAGCTTGAGTGAGTGCCAAGGGAAAGAATATTCATTTCTTGGTGAAGAAATTGATGGTCTCTTCAAAGACTCGCAAGATCTAAAGCTCATTGAACTTCATCAGCCATAACGACAAGATCTAAGGATCACGGCGCTATGTTAAATTATTAACATAAAAACTTTAAATTATTTTCATTTAATTTTAATTTAAATAATTATTAAATTAATATAAAAAATAATTTATCTTATTCTAATTTATATGAAAAATCGGTTACTCAATCTTATGAAATTGAAAATTGAAAATTCAATTTTATCAAATTAGTTATTCAATAATTGTGAATAGGTTGTCCAAAATAAAATCAAATAAACATAATTTGACATTTTATATTAATTTAATTAATAAAATCAAATTAAAATAAAATATTTTTTAAATATTTAAATTGATGTAGTTTTTTTATAAATTTATAGTATAAAATAAGTAATTTTTTTACTAGTATTGATAAAGTGGGTGATTTTCTGAAAATCCGAGTTTTTACTAAAAACTCTTAGTTTTAATTCTCTCTGCATGTTTCTAATTAGATATCTACAGAATTTGACAGCTTCACATGGAGGTATATCGCTGAAAGTTCAAAAAGAGCATTCATCATTAAATTTGGAAGCAAGATTTTGGGTAGTAATTTTCCAAAGAAACTACAGTGAGCATTCACAAAAAACTAAAATTTATGTCAGAAGACAATCTCAAACTCACAACCACGTTGACGAGAACATTTCGTTGAAAGCACACATTAGCCAAGCTTTGGCCTTAGGAATATGAAGCATGGATAAGGAGAATCAGAAGGTTGATAAATTCTCAGATGACGAACATTGACATCGTGAAGAACTCAAAAAGTATAATTTTATGATCCCTACTCGAGAAAGAGTATAATTTCAGGATCATGCTGAATATTTGTTGTAACAGGTCAGATGAAATAACGTGAACGTTGACAAAACAGAATATTTGTAGTTATTGCCAGGACGTCCAAACGAAAGTAGAGAATGAAGAGGTTGATCATGCAATTGGATTTCCACTTGCAGAAGAGGTGAAGCGGGCAAAAGGCATACACATCTTGCTAAGACGGAATGACAGATAGCATACTTTTTCTTGAGTTTTATCTCTATATATATTTTGGTATGATTACTTCATACCAGCATGACTGAAAAGCAGCATACATCAGATAGTTTGTGAAAGAATGAATATTTTTTTCAAGAAGTATTCATTTGCTGTAATGCATCCCAGTTAGCCGCAACAACCAATTTGTTAAACTGGAAAAGTAGTACACAATCTACAATACCCTTCAACCCGTCATAAACACAAAAGATTTTGTTTATGTGCTTAATATTCAATGCCTGCTTCACACACCAAATGAATGACTTGGCTATGTTTTCTCAAGAAAACTTTGGGAGCTAAAATTCCTTCTGCAGATAAATTCGATCGCGTTCATTACTTCGGTGCAAACTATGACTAGGAAAAAAGAACCCAGGCAAGATATCGTTCCAAATACAAATTCTACGAATGATGTCTGTGGAAGACAAATATTAAAAGGATAGAACCAGCTCTACTCTGCCGCCTGGTCTGACTGAACCTATACCCTTAAATCCGCATTCGCTACGTTGTATCTCGGCCGAAATCTGAAAGACTGAAAAAAAAAAAATGAGAAAGATTGTGAAGTGATCTTCTCGATGCTCAAGTTAGAGATTTATTATGGGAGAAAAAATAATGAAGTTTTTTGAGAATGACAACCTTAGGCTCATACATTAGTGATCTTGTTTTTTTATATTTGATCCTTTATCTCGGATTTTTCATCTTTGATTTTAACCTTATATCTCGTGTGCTTTTGACTTGTCCCCATATTCAGCTTTGCCCAAGTGGATTTCTCCCCCGAGCGGCTGCTGCGAGCTCGCACAGTTTGGTAAGAGTATACTTCGAACTCATTGTAGTTTAAAGAACTCGGGTCTCGGGTCGGACCGGTTCGGCTGTTGGACAGAGAACTAGGGTCGGATTAGTTTTGGGCCCATCCAACCCAGCTTTTTTTTATGAATCCATTCAAAGGACTCGGTGTAATCAACATGCAGCAAATGATTAATGATTCCAAATTCCTTCAAGCCCAGACAATCTGATCAGCAGAAGAAAAGAAAGAACAATGCTATCGACTTGTTGCATTTTGAAGAAAAAACTGGTTAGAGAACGTCAGAAATTTACCATTCAAGGGAAAAAGTTATGGAGTGCATATATAACCCAATCTGTAATGCGACTGGCCAAAACAACATCATGCAAAATTCACTTTAGATTCATGCGAGACATCCAGAGACCAGGAATCAATCCAACTTAGCCATACATTCCAAAATCATTTTTGTTGCATTGGCAGCCATATCAGCCCATTCCATTTGAAGCTTCGTCTTTTGCTGCTCCAACTTCACCAATTCCATCTGCAGCTTTGCCTTTTTCTGCTCTAACCACCGAAACTTCTTCTCCGCAGCAGCAACTTCCGCCCTATCAGCTACCTCGATCGCCTTCACTAACTTTTCTTCATCAAAAAGTTTGTTCTCCTCGAGAACCTTAAGAAGTAACCCATAAGAAGTAGGCTCCCCCTCCTCTTCCCCCTCCTCCTTCTCAATGCTCTTCTCCTTCCTAGGCTTCTTATTCTTTGCAGGTATGGAGCTCCAAATCTTCTTTGAAATCTCGTAGAGAGCCAGCTTATGGCCCTTCACATCCTTGCCCATGCCCTTCGTGAACTTGTCATCAAGCGACCTGAACATATTCATCAGATGCTGCAGCTTGGTTTTGAGCTGCAGCTGGGTGATTTCCAGCCCTAGTGAGGGCTTCAAGTACTCGTACAACTCGCTAAGAGGTGGAAACGAGTCGATGCCTTTCTCCTCTCTCAAGGCAAGGAGCCCTTCAAGCACCTTGAGCTCATCCTCCTCCAACCAAAATCTTCGGAAATGAAGCTTATTCCCGGATCCGGCAGCCTCGAGGCGGCTGGGATTCGAGCTGCTGGGCTTGGAGTTGGAGACTTTGATCTGGTTCTTGGGTTCCCAATCAGACTTGATCAGGCCCGCGACGGCGGCAGCCTCTCCGGCGTCTTCTTCTTCTTCTTCAGCATCAGAGGAACTTTTTTCGGCTCCGACGTCGTCCTTGTTTCCAGCTTCTTCAGAAAAATCGTCGGATGTGGTGGCTTTTTCGGCTTGTGCGGGGATGGGTTCGATTTTCGGGGTGTTTGGGCTAGACTCATCATCAGACGAGGACGGAGAAGAGGAGGAGGAGGAAGATGAGTGTTGTGGAGGGGCGGAGGTTGGTTCCTGTTCGGAAGCATTTTTGGTCGGTTTTTTCCGAGGAAGATTTGGTGTCAGCTTCTTCCGAGGAGGCTCTTCCCTAGACTCATTGTGGTCGGATTTCTTGGCAAAACGCTTGGAGCCGGCGACGGCAACTATGGTTTTGGGATTACGGTGGCTCGGCTCACCGTCGGAGGCGGTGATGGATTTCTTCGGGGCCATGGCGGCGATTTAGGGTTTGAGGTCTCCCGCTTTGGCCTGGGCCATGGCGGCGATTTAGGGTTTGAGGTCTTCCGCTTTGGCCTGGGCCATGTAGGGGTGAAAACGGGTTGGACGTTTTCCGACCTGCCCCGTTTCCGAATCCGATTCAAACCGGATTCGGTAAGAAATATCCAACTCGGATTCGGATCCGGATCCAGATTGCAGATTCCAATCTTACCCGGATCCGTATCCAAAAACGGATAGAGATTTATAGAATTTTTCGGATACGGTTCCAAATTCGGGTTGTGTTTTTCTTGTGGATCCGAATACGGATCCGGATATTCAGCTAATTCAAAAATCATTCAGATCGTCTATCAATTTATTCTATTACTTTTAATCATTTTTAGTGAGATTCTAACCATAGGAATTCATGGATTTTCGCTTTTTTCTTATAATTATACGTGAAGGCAAGGTATAAATTATTAATACAAGTATATCTCAGCATTTGGTAAAAAATAATTCTACAACTCTCCTACAGATGTTATGTTTTTTATAGGTTGTGCATGTAAATTTCGAAACACGTTCAATCATAATAAAATTATTTTGGAAAGACCTAGAACATCAAGCATTAGTTTGATTGTTGTTGCCTATTTCTCGCATGACAATACTGTAAATTCAAAATATTTACAAAAATCTTATTGGTTCTCTTTAAAAAAATAAATTATATATAATTTTTAAAATTTTTACTAAGTTATATATTTCTCTTTTAAACATAAAAAATTAAATATATTTTTTAAAAAATTATAGATATATATAGGTTTTAAAACTCAGCCGAAACGTTTTAATTTTAATTATGATCAAAACATTTCCGCTAATACCTGTTTCGGCCAGTATCCTACAATGAAAGGAAAACTTTTCCAAGATACGGTGAAGGTATTGTGGAATGATATCTCGCAATAGGGCACAAAGGCAGCGCTGAAGGTGCTTGTTGGACTATATTTTTAGGGAAGGAACCATATCAAGGTAGTTGCCATCGAGGCCGTGTCGATTATCATCGAGCTCTTGCTACAAGAGTTGGAGAGAAGGACGTGTGAGTTGACACTAGTAGTGTTGGACCAACTTGTGCACATGTGTCGAAGGGCGAGCAGAGCTGCTGGGGCACGTAGCAGGGATTATAGTGATGGCCAAAAGGTTGTTGAGGGTTTCGCAGGCGGTGACGGAGCAGGCATTGAGGGTGTTATACTCAATGGCGAAGTACTTGACAACAACAGCGGTGCTGAGATGTTGTAGGTTGCGGCTGAGTGAAGCTCTGTATGGTAGTGCAGGTTGAGTGTGAGATGAAGGTGAAGGAGAAGGCCAAGGAGATGCTTAGCTGGCATTCTAGGGTTTGGAGGAACTCTCATTGTCTTGCTCATCAGTTGCAAGGTTCATATCCATGTTGATCATTAGATTTTTTTTTATTTTACTTCTTTTTTCTAAGGTTTTTTGACTTGATGTAGATTATTCATATTATATTTATGGGACATGAAATTATTCCTAGAAAGGAAAACAAAATAGATTGGGTGTGGATGAGTATGTGGAGCTCTCAATATTATACATCTGATGGCAAACTGTTTGAAAAGAATGGATTTTAATTATTGGCATAAGAAATGTCAAGGTTATGTCACTTGTTTAGTGTTGTTGATTGCTAATTTAGATGTGCAATTTTGGCCTTATAGTAAGTGATACTGATTAATTTGTTCACTAGATGCAGCTGTGAGATCGAAGTTGACTGCTTGAGATAATAAAGTCCTCTAAGAGTGACCTTAAATCATAAATCAAAATTTATTTTAATTTAAAGTACACTATTAAGTATTATGAGAACATGGCTTTCAATAGGCTCCAATAGGAGCAAACCCCTATTGTTAATTATCCTGATAATTATTAGAAACCTTTTAAAGCGAGAAACCTAACTAACAAAATAGAGATAAAAAAAGAAAAGAAGAAAGTATTATTTGATTGACTTTAAGAAATAATACATTATTTAAGTAAGGGTATTCCCTCACTTTACAACAAATTTCAACATGGAATTATAAAAAATATGACAAGAAATGAAGAATAAGAAAAAGAAAGAAGGAGTGGCGAAGAGACTTTGATGTGCGCTGCCCTGCTCCCCCTGTACTAGACCACGTGATGTCCGACCCGAATCATAGAAGGAGATGAGAGAAGTTTGAAATATTTTCAATAAATATGAGTATTGGTGATAACTTTTTGGTTTGAAGTATTTACATTAGTTTTTAACTTTAGCAATAACTTCCTTGGGGTTTTTTCAAGTATTTTCATAACCAATAAGACGTAGGCGATTTCATTTGAGTTAAAATATTTTTATTAGTCAATAAGGCATTAATGATAACTCTATTTGGGTTGGAGTATTTCTGTTAGCCGATAAGGTATGGGTGATAACTTCATTTAGGTTAGAGTATTTTCATTAGCCGATAAGGCATTGGTGATAATTCCTTTAATCTTGAAGTTTTTCCTTAGCCGATAGGGCATAGGCGATAACTTCTTTTATTTTTAAAGTGTTTGCATAGCCGATAAGATGTAGGCAATAACTTTGTTAGAATTTTTAAAGTGTTTGCACAACCGATAGGGTATAGACGATAACTTTCTTAATTTTAAGCAGTGTCACTAACAGCTTTTAAGGTTAAGTGTAGCTTGGAGATGCGTCACCAACTACTTATGGGGTTAACTAGCTTGAAAGGTGCATCGTCAACTACTTGTGGGTTGACTAGTTTGAAATGGTACATTGTTAATTGCTTGTGGAGTTGACTAACTTAAAAGGGTGCATCGTCAACTACTTATAGGGCTGAATATAGCTTTGACGTATGGCCAATACTTTTAAACATATTATTGGTTGACTTCATTGATTAGGTAGCATCACCAATGGCTTAGTGGGTTGGATGTAGCTTTAAAATGTGGCCAACAGCTTGGAGTTAACTTCTTTGATTTAGCATCATTACCAACAACTTATGGAATTGGATATAGCTTAGAAGATGCGTCGTCAATGATTTTTGAAGTTGATTAGCTTCGAAGTATAGCTAACAACTTTGAATATGTTGGCAATTAACTTTTTTGTTTTGATAGCTCACCAATAGCTTACGAAATCAGGTATAGTTTTGAAGTATAACTAATGGCTTTGAGCTTGTCGGCGATTAACTTCTTTAATTTAAACAAGGTGTTATGACTGACTAACTAAGCGAGTTCAAGGTTACCTTAGTTTAGTTTAATTTAAAGTATTGTCAATACTTTTGGGTTGGCTTAACTTGGTAAATGCGTCATCAATAACTTTTGGGGTTGACTAGCTTCAAAGTATTACTAAAAGCTTTTGTAACACACCCAATAAGACTCAGTTTAACCTTATTTAGTTTTATTTGAACTAATTCTGATTCAAGTCAAGATGATAATATCACTCATTTGTTCATAGTCTTGGAGTATTGTCAAAGATTTAGCATACCCCATGTTTAGAGTTGAGTTTGATATCATTTAGCTTGAGTCAAGTTTGACCTTATGTTAAAACTTTATTGAGTTTGGGTCTGCATCTTGACTTTAATTCAAATTCAAGTCAATGTAGGTCAACTTGGTTTTAGTTTAAGCTCAGCTTGACTTGATTCTGCTTTGATTTTGAGTTTATCCTTTTGTTTGGACTTGATTTAACCCAATTAGGATTTAATTTAATGATAGTTCAATCATGATTGAATTTGATTTGAACATGATTTTAAATTAACCTATCTCAAGTCTGATTAGAATTGAGTCTGAGTTTATTTAGATTAAGTTAACTCAATTTGGATTTTAAGAGTTCAATTCGATTTATGTTTTAGTCCATTTGTTTGGCTAATTTAAGTTTATTTGAGCCAACTTGGCTTTTGTTCATTTATTGTAATTGAGTTTAATTTCATATTAATCAATTTGATTTGAGGGTTCTTGGCTGTTTATGATGATTTTAGACGAACCCATAGCCCAGCTTCAAATATGCAAATTTGAGGGTTGTCTTAGTTCACAAGCTTGAAAGCTAGCTTAGTACGAGCCTGAGGGTTGACTAGGTGTAAGTCTAAAGACTAGCCAATTATAAGCCTAAAGGTTGGCTAAGTACGAGCTTGAAGGTCAGCTAAGTATGAACCTAAAGGATGGCCGAGTGTGAGGTTAAAAGCTGATTGTGTGTAAGCCTAAAAGCTAGCTAAGTGCTAGCTCGAAAGCTAACTGAATGCAAGCCCAAAGGTTGGTTGAGTGTAAGCCCAAAGGCTTGTTAAATGTAAACCCTAAAACTAGATGAGTGTGAGCCCAAAAGCTAGTTAAGTGTGAGCCCAAAAGCTAACTAAGTGTGAGCTTGAAAATTGACTGAATGCGAGTCCAAAGACTGGCTAAGTACGAGCTTGAAAGCTGACTGAGTGTGAGTCCGAAGGCTGGCTGGATGCAAGCTTAAAGGCTAGCTAGATACAAACCCAAAGGTTGACTTGAATGTAAACCCAAAGGATAGTTAAGTGCGGGCTTGAAAGCTAGTTGAGTGCGAGTTTGAAAGCTGATTGAGTGAGAGCCCAAAGGCTAGCTTAGATCCAAGCTCGAAGGCTGGCTAAATGCGAACCTGCAGGCTGGCTGAGTGCAAACTCAAAAGTTGGCTGAGTGTAAACTCGAAGGCTAGCTGAGTGCTAGCCTAAAGGTTGGCTGAGTGCGAGCCTAAATACTAGTTAGATGCCAAGTCGAAAGTTGGTTAGATACGAACCTGAAAGCTGACTAGGTGTGAGCCTAAATGTCAGCTTGGATGCGAGCCCTAAGTCTGGCTAAGTGCGAGCCCGAAAGCTAGCTTGTGGTGATGGGGATCCACTATCTTCGAGAGACCATGAGTGGCTGCAGCAAGGTCATGGATTAGCCGTCTTTATCGCCATCTTCGAGAGACTGCGGGTGGTCACAGCGAGGCCATGGGTTTGACATTTTTATTGCCGTCTTCAATGCAATTTTTGAGAGGCTGCCAGTGGTCGCAATGAGGTCATAAATTCATCATCTTCGAGGGGCCGTGGGTGACTACAGTGAGGTCATAGATTTGTCATCTTCATTATCAAGGGCCATGGTTAACTGTGATATTGTCAAAAGCCTATTATTGTGCCAAAGATCGCGAATAACCATGATGTCTTTTTTATTATTTTTGTTAAAATTTCCTCTTGTTTTTCCCTTTTTTTTTTGTCAAATCACGATAACTATTTTATTTTTTAATTTTTTCCTTTTTTTTTCTTCCTTTCAAGCCCAAGACCTCTTCCTCTATTTTTGGCTGAATTGTTTCTTCTTTTTTTTTAGCACAAGATTTTTTATTTTTATACTTTTTTTATTGTTTTATTTTTTGGCTTCTTCTTCACCCTTAACCCAACGCTCCCTCCTTTGGCTTTCTTCACAAAATTTCACCAAGACTGAGCTGGCCTAGTCACCTTCTCAGTCAAATCTAGCTAGTTCTCTTCTCCGGTGAGGTGGGGGCAGCCCTATCCCTCGCCTCTTGGCTAGATCCGACGATTTAAGGCCAGACCCAGCCTATGGAGGTTTTGATTAGGCACGAGGCAATAATGGTGAAGCAGGGAGAAGGCCAAGCAACAGCGCTGGCCACCTTACGGTGCCCCAATGAGGCGGCCAAGCATGGGAGGGCAGTGCAATGTGCGAAAAGGACGGACATTGGTGTCGATTGTAGAAGGTCGTGGCTAGCGGCTCAAGCGCTGATGTGGTAGGGTTTTCGGCGAAGTGGGAGATCCAACGAGGTAGACTGAGTGGTTGAGGAGGTGATGGCCGACAATATGGTCATCGAGGGCGGCTCACGGGCAAGCAGCGAACATCAGCGGTGGCAGATAATCGAACACAACTACAGTGCTAAGGCAGCCAAGAAGAGAAGGGTGAAATGAGCAAAGCTAAGTATCAAAACTTATCTAATTGTGTTTTATCTTCGACTTTCTGTTGTGCATGTAGATTCACTGATATTCTTTTTCCCACAGTTCTTTGATTTTTTTTTTCTATTCTCTAATTTGTAAGTTTCAAAGATTTTTATAGGCTCATAAAGATCTGATTTATCTTAATTCAAAATTTTAAACTTACAGTGATACATTATTTTGAAATGATTATGGATATAGATAAAGTTTGTTTGAATATGAATTTTATCCTAATTTGGATGACGGTAAGATTCTCAATTTAGATATTTAAATCATGAATGAAAATCTTGTTCCAATTTTATATTATGGATGAAATTATATTTTTTTTGCGAAATCATAATATTTAGGAGGCTATTTGTAAATTTTTTTGAAAAATTATACTAAATTATAATTTTATACTTTTCTGGGGTATTTTTTTTAAAAAAGACTTATTTGTAAAGTTTTGAAACTTTCAAGATTTTTTTTGAATAAAATTTAAACTTATTTATAAAAAAAAATTTTGAGGAACTTATTTGTGAAGTTAAAATTCTAGAGATTTATTTATAAATAGTAAATTTTGGAGGGGCTTATTTATAAATCCTGAATTTTATGAGACCAATTTATAATTTTAGAATTTTATTAGACTTTTCTATAAAATTCTGATTTTAGGAATCTATTTATAAAAAAGGCTAATTACATACACCCCCGCAATATCCGGTAATTTACGAAAACCCCCCGGAATTTCCGTAATTATCTACACCGTCCCCCTTTTCAAAATATTTACCCACCCCCCTTGATTGTTATTTAATCAAATTTTTCTCCAAAAATTTCGATTTTACCCTCCGTAATTTTACAATTAAACCTCTAAAAACTTATTTTCTCACTCCGACTCTTTCTCCCAAAATATTTACAAATAAATCCTTGAAATTTCTTATTTATAAAAAAGACCAAATATTAATATTTTTCAAAAAATATTTATAAAGGAGCCAAAATATTTTAAATATTATATAAATAAACCCTAATATTTGTATATTTACAAATAAGCCCCTTGAATTTTTTTATTTATAAAAAAATCCAAATGTTAATATTTTTTATATGAAAATTTATAAAAAGGACCTTAAATATTTTAAATATTTTACAAACAAATCCTACATAAGAAATTTAATTACAAATTTTATATTTGTGAATTTACAAATAAGTCCATTGAATTTTTTTATTTATAAATAAGTCGAAAATTTATAAGTTTTAAAAAAAATTTAACAAAAAAGAGTTGAAGGTATTAAAACTTAAAATTTTAAAATACAAGTTTAATATTTTATATATTTACAAATAGACCCCTCAGTTTTTTTATTTATAAATAAGCCCAATTTTTATCAATTTTTTAATAAAATTTCATAATATTGAAGTTTTAAAAATTAAAATTTTGAATTACAAGTTTAGTATTTGTATATTTATAAATAGACCCCATGAATATTTTTATTTATAAATAAGTTTAAAATTTTATCATCTCTAAAATAAAATTTTACAAAAAAGGTATTGAAGGTTTTAAAACTTAAAATTCGAAATTACAAGTTTCATATTTGTACATTTACAAATAGACCACTTGAATATTTTTATTTATAAATAAGTCTAAATTTTTATCATTTTTAAAATTAAATTTTACAAAAATGATATTGAAGGTTTTAAAACTTAAAATTTAAAATTATATGTTTCATATTTGTATATTTAAAAATAGACCCCTTGAATATTTTTATTTATCAATAAGTCCAAATTTTATTTATTTTAAAATTATAGTTTACGAATAAATCATTGAAGTTTTGAAAACTTAAAATTTAAAATTACAAGTTTCATGTTTGTATATTTTCAAATAAATCCCTTGCATATTTTTATTTATAAATAAGTCTAAATTTTTTATTATATTTTAAATAAAATTTTACAAAAAAGATATTGAAGGTTTAAAAACTTAAAATTTAAAATTACAAGTTAAACATTTGTACATTTAAAAATAAACCCCTTAAATATTTTTATTTATAAATAAGTCCAAATTTTATTTATTTTAAAACTAAATTTCACGAATAAGCCATTGAAGGTTTGAAAACCTAAAATTTAAAATTACAAGTTTCATGTTGTACATTTACAAATAGACCCCTTGAATATTTTTATTTATAAATAAGTTTAATTTTTTATCATGTTTTAAATAAAATTTTACAAAAAAATATCGAAGGTTTTAAAACTTAAAATTTAAAATTATAAGTTTAATATTTATACATTTAAAAATAGGTTCATTGAATATTTTTATTTATAAATAAGTCCAAATTTTATTTATTTTAAAATTAACTTTATAGACCTCTCGCCGGTCGTGCCCGCACCCTCGCCGGCCGGTGTCTGCGCCCGTGCGCTAGCCTCGGACGTCTGCTCCAACGCGCCAGCCTCCGGCGTCCTCGCCCATGCGCCGGCCTTTGGCGTCCTCGCCCACGTGCTCGCCGCCCTCGCTCGCCACTCATTTATAGATATTTAGACTTTTTTGAAATAAAAATATTTTAAGGGTTTATTTGTAAATGCTTTGGGAGAAATTGTGGGAGTGAGAAAATAAGTTTTTAGGAGTTTAATTGTAAAAATTACGAAGGGTAAAATCGAAATTTTTGGAGAAAAATTTAATTAAATAACAATCAGGGAGTGTAGGTAAATATTTTGAAAAGGGGGGTGGTGTAGGTAATTACAGAAATTTCAGGGGGTTTTTCGTAATTACGAATATTCAGAGGGGTTGTACGTAATTAGTCCTTATAAAAAAATCTGGCCGAGACCTATTTATGAAAATTTATTCAATGCAAAAACATATTTGTAAAATTCTTGCATTTTGTTAAATTTGACATAAGTTTTAGATGAATTTTGGGCCTAATTTTGGTACAAAAATTGGGCCTAAAATTCTACCCACTCAGCTTATTTGGATTAGGCCTAATTAGAGCCTAAAATTTTCAATAATTTGAGCTCAACTTTCAATTAAAGTCGGACGCAATTTAAGTCTAATTAAGATTTATATTTGAATTTAGTGATATATAAATCTCAATTTTAATCATATTTTAATTAAACTTGACTATAGTAAAAATTACCTCAAATAGCAACATGGATTGGATAATGATGAATATGTGAAGCTTGAAATATTATATATGTGATTGCAAACTGTTTGATAAAATAACACTCTAGAAGGGATTTATTTATTCTTAATTTGCATAAAAAAGGTCAAGGTTATATCTCTTAGTTTTGCTCATTGCGACCTTAAATGTGCACTTCTCTATCTTGTAACACTGATTGGTTTACTATTATAGATTCTATTGCAGAACCATTTGGATGTTTTTAGAGAAGAGAGACACAATTTCAGAACTTCTGTAAATATTAACAAATTGATCAAAAATCAACTTCTACATTGGATAAAGATGCACTATCACAAAGTTTAATACTGATGTTAGTGCTATAGTTCTTCGACTAAAAAAATTATAGGGATTTGTTAGAGGAGTCCAAAGTGTTAAACCAAATTAATATAGTATGTCAGACACCAAACTATCCCAAAAAACTAAACTGATAGAATATTGGTCTTTTTACTATATATATTAGACTATATCCTTCAGATATCCGATGCAAAACTAATCTATCACATCTGGCACTATAACGATCTCCCCTTCAGATGTGATATGATAATATCAATTTTAACACTCTTAATCAACAACTCTCTACCAGACCAATTCCAATCAATGCTATTAGAGAACTGTTTAATGCTAGCCAACAATCTCCCCCTTGAAGAGCAGCATATAAATATTCACTATTAGCCATACGATTTCCACTTGACTCAATTTTTGAATCTAATATCAGTACTTGATTAATCACACTTAACATGGGCCTCCTGCGAAAGAGCTTCATCTTTGCTTCAATCCAAGTTTGAGACCAATATGTAACTCAATCACATCATCAACCATCAAATTAGTATGTGCCACCATGTGACTCACCCATATACTATTTACCGCTTATAAATGGGCCTTGTCTTAATCTTCGACTTTGAGAGAGTCCACCATACGATTCGACTCAGTAGCATCATCACTATGGTAATTCTGGTTTTAAAAAATTTACACAGCCTCGAAACTAAAACTCTAATATCACGTGTTAGAAGAGTCCAAAGTGTCAAACCAAGTCAATATAGTGGGTCATATACTAAACTATCCCAAAATAATAAGTTAATGAGATATGAACCTTTTTATTATATATTGGACTCTATTTATCTAACATTTGACATAAAACTAATGCATCACACCTGATAATGTAACAGGGATCACCAGTCTATTCAATGCTACAAACCACAAGATGTGTTATTAGATGATAATTAGATAATATTAGGACAAATGGAGTATTTGAAAGTAAAATTTTTTAAATTAATATCAAAAAGTGTAGGCTGTGTAGTGTTTATTGTGCATTTAGGTACAAAAAAGGCAACTTAAATCCTAGACGTTTTAAGTCTACAAGCATCTCTTTTATGCTCGACTTTAGACTTAACCATGTGCTCTTGAAGGCTCCAGAGGCTTCAAAAAAATCTTCCAATTACTCTGTTGTGCCTAATTTTAGGTGTCATGCCCAAATCCATTGCATCATGTTGCTATGGAATTATAGGCTCTCACTTGATAGCTCATTTCTCTTGCATTATATTACTCTTTAGTTATTAAAATTTTTCATATTTTTTCTTCTTATTTTCTATTTTTTATATAGAAATGTATAAAAATTTATTATATAAGTAATTAACTATCATAATTAATTTAAATTAATTAAAATATTATTTAATATTATGATAAAATTAGTTATAAATTTTTTAAAAAAGTTTTTAGTTAAAAGTTAAAGTATAATTGAAATATAGTCAAAACATAATAAAAAAGAAAATATTTTGGCCAAAACCAAAATGGGAATGGTTTCAATTGAAATGATTAAAACATATCAATTTATGTAGGTATCGAAACCAATACCAAAATCGAGACTTAAAACCTTATTTTATTTAGACAATATGATTTTCTTGTTCATACTATTCTAATCCACCTGTTTTGGATATAGTTGAGCTATTTACTCTTTTTAATTTGCCATTAATGCACGTTAAATCTTTTTTCTAAAATGTGATCTTCTCTATAAATTGTTAATAAAATAAAAAAAATTTAATAAAATTTGAATACAACAAGTATTTGTTAATAAATTTATACGAAAATTGTCTTTTTGAATTGTTAAAAAATTTAGGACTTATGTGAAAATTAGATAGTAAACTAAAAATTTTTAAATTTATGTAAAAATTAGTTAGTAAATATGAAAATTTTGAAGTTATGTGAAAATTAGCTAGTAAACTGAAAATATTTGGCTTAATTACTGGTAAATTTCTTGCATCACAATTTATGTTATTATTGCTGGTCTTTTGCTATTGCTACTTCTATTATTCATATGCTTATGTTGTTCTTCTGTTGTTCCTATTGTTGTTTGTTGTTGCTATGTTATAGATAGCTCCCAAGCAAAATACGCAATGATCTACTTATGATGACGATATCGCATGATAATACTGTAAATTAGTGGATGTGAGTCTTCAAAAAGTTTGTTGTAAATAATATGATCATATACTTTATTCTAGAATCATAAGATTAAAAGAGCGTTTCGGAGGAGAAACCAGTACAGTTCGAGTTTGTGAGAAGGTCCCCAACAAAATAAGACAAATATTTTGGACAATAGTACAAAACAATAGAGAATAAAGAAAAAAGGATAAGACAAAAAAAATTACAATTTGAACAGATAAGGAACTATAATCTAGATCCTATACAAGTTTTTGATAATGAAGAAGAGAATAATAAGATTCAAGAAGCTATTCAAAAGAGCCAAAAATTGTATGCAAAAACTCAAGGCGATGCAAGCCCTTTTGAGATAGCTTGTGAGCAACCTGTTGGTGATTTATTTACTTTTCATGAACATCGATTTACTAGTCTAAGAAAATAATGTACAGCTATCCCTTCAAGATTTAGAGGGGATTTTCATTTTTCTGATATTGGATCTATTAATATTTCTCCTATGAACCTATTTCTATTGAAGCCAAGAGATGATACAAACTAAATTTGAGGATAACATCAAGTAATTTTTAAAAAGTAAAATAACAGTTGGGTAGGATAGTATCCAAATTTTTTTTCTACAATCATGTTTCATTTCATTTAGTAGATGATGGTTACCATTATGGGATCATACATGTCACTCAAGAGATTGGCTCAGGAGTTCCTCCTCCAAATCTCTACATAATTTCTAAAAAGTATTTGGATATTGAGATTGAAGAGATGTTTAATTTCATACAAACATTCCATAAATATTGGAATGAATTTTTATATATCTTGATGTGTGATGGATGAAAGACACAAAATAGTAAAGATTTAATAAATTTTTTAGCATATTGTCCTATTTAGTTTGGATGTTTCGAACTCGAATTGGAGTTTGAGTTAAAGTAGAAATTCAAAGTTGAATTTGGACTTATATGATTTTGAATACTTATTATGTAGTATTAAAAGTTATAATTAGCGAAAAACTCTCAAACTCAATAAGGACCTATAAATACTTTATTAATATGATTTAGGTGTGGTATAGTATTGAGGTTGAACTAGAGAGAAATAGAGAGAGACAAATGGAGGAAATATAGAAAAGAGAGAGAATGTGTGTTAACTCTTATGTATGAGTCTTTTTAGTGTTTCTCAGTAATTTCTCGTATTGGTTCCTCATGATATTTTTTTTAGAGATTCTCTCTAAAGGTGGAGGCATTATTGGGGCTTGGTGAAGAGTTTAGTTAAATAAGAAAGAGTGAAGTCTTTCTTGTAAACTCTTGTAAAACCTTTTGATAGTGGATCTCTCACTCTCTCTATGGACATAATCCGATTTTGGGTAAACCACGTATATCGTTGTATCTCTTCTTGTTATTTTTTTTATTTTGCATTACTTCTCATTTCTTATATTATTGGAGAATAAGGTAATCTATGAACCTTCTGTTACAAATCACAATAATTGGTTTCAGAGTTTAGAGCAAATAACTAAAATGACCAAGGCCTTACACAAGATAGAGGAGTTTGACGATAAGATAAATTTTTTCTTATGGTAGAAGAAGATGAAGGCAGTTTTTATTTACCAAGGTCTATGAAAAATGTTTGAGAGTAAAGAAAAGAAGCCAGCCAAGATAACTGATGAAGACTGGGAGGAGATAAATTAAAAGATGTTGAATTTAATTATTCTAAATCTAACTGATGAGATTTTATACAATGTCATTGATGAGAAGACAATGGTAAAGGTTTGAACAAAACTTAAGAAGTTGTATATGTTAAAAAGCCTCACGAACAAGTTCTACCTAAAATAATAATGTACGGACTATGTATAAGCAAAAGTACAGCTGTGTTACATTACCTGAATACCTTCAATAAGACTATTAATGATTTGCCAAAAGTTGATATGAAGTTTGAAGAAGACAATAAAGCACTTATTCTCTTGATGTCTTTTCCTACTTCGTACGATCATATTATGATCACAATTTTTTATAGTAAAGAAACTCTCAAGATAGAGGAGATGATAACTAGTCTCCTTTCTAATGAAAAAAGGAGAAACTCTAATATCAATATTGAGATTGGTAAAGAATTGGTAACTCGCAAAAGAGGAAGATCGAGAGAATGTGAAGAAAATAAATAATATTCCAAATCAAAATGGAAAGTGAAAGTGTAATGTTATTTATATAAAAAGTATGTCCACATTAGGTAGCATTGCCCAAAATATGAAAAGATAAAGTCTTTCAATATGACGACAACAGTGGCGGATAATATTTCTGAGAATAGTATGGATAAAGACATTCTTACGATATCGGTAAAAATTGATACTTTTAGTAAATGAATTTTAGTTTTTGATAGTTCTTACCATGTTTGCTCCAAGAATGATTGGTTTACTTCTTATGAAGAGAATAAAAGGAAGATACTATTTGGTTAAGCGATAATTCAACCTGTGAGATCATCAGTGTGGGAACAATCCAAATTCAAATGTTTGATAGAGTAGTTCACACTCTTATTGGGGTGAGATATGTCCCCAAGATGTGGAATAATTTAATTTTACTTGATATATTAGACTTAAAATATTATAATTATTTTATGAGAGATGCAGTTATGAAGGTGATATACGGTATTACGACCTTGATGAAAGAAGAGAAGTGTAAAAATATTTACTGATTGGTAGGGAACACCATTATAGGTGGAGTTTTGATCGCTATAGTGGCGAAAAAGGAAGCATGGTACTCAAATTGATTTGGTAGGAGATAGACATTCTTGCCAAGTTGCTTTTGCTATAGTTGCAGACACAAATTTTCTGAAAGACTTCCAGAAGTATAAGGATATAGGCATGAAGAGCAAATTTGAGATTAGCTTGAGCTCATGTTTTGTGATTAGCTAAACAAACTAGTAGCTTAGGGGGAGGGGCTGGATGAGAGATGATGGCTGAAGCTTTGTGATGATGGCTCGCTCGAATTCAAGTCAAGGTAGAGATTGTTGAGTCTGGATGTCTCAAAGTTGTATTGGAGTTTGCATTAAAGTAGAAACTCAAAATTGAATTTGGATTTATATTTGATTTTGAATATTTATTATGTAATATTAGGAGTTATAATTAGAGTAGAACTCAAACTCAATAAGAACTTATAAATATTCTATTAATACATAGGGTTTACGTATGGTATAATACTGAAATTAAACTAGAGAAAAATAGAGAGAGAGGAATAGAAAGAATAGAGAGGAGAGAAAGAGAGAGTGTCAGTTCTCATATATGGGTCTTTTTAGTGCTTCTTAGTGATCTCGCATGGAAATTTCTGATGCTGTTCTCTTAGAGATTCTCTCTGAAGATGGAAGCATTGTTGAAACTTGGTGAAGAATTTAGTTGGATAAGAAAGAGCAGTCTTTCTTGTAGACTCTTGTCAGACCTTTTGATAGTGGATCTGTTGCTCTTTCCATAGATGTAATCCGATTTTAGGTGAACCACATATATTACTATGTCTTTTCTTATTATTTTCTTTTATCTTGCATGCTTTTCATTTCTTATATTGTCTGAGAATAAGGTAATCTATGAATATTTCACCACGAATCATAACATTGTCCTTGTAAACTCGATGGTTGGCTTGGTAGGATAAAGATTCGCCATCTTCATTGTCATCTTCAAGAGGCTGCGGGTGACCGCCGCAAGATCATAGGTCTGTCATCTTAATTGTCATCTTCAAGAGGCCGTGATTGGCCACGATGAGGTCAATGGTCTACCAGAAGAAAAATAATTAGGATAAGAGAAAGTCCCTTGTTTTTAGCAGCAACCTTCTTTTTTCTATTTTTTTCCTCTTCAAGCCCATCTTTTTTTTTTTTTTTTTCTTTTTTTTTTTTTTACTTTTCTTCATCTTCTCCTACAACTCCCTTCTTCTCCTTCATTTCTTCTTCACACCATTTCTTCTTTCCTCTTGCTTCACCACAAGAAAAGGAATACCTCTTTCTTCTTGTTTCTGTGGGCAGATCCGGCCTCCTTTGATGATAACTACAATGGAGGTGTACCAAAATATGGCGTACAGCCACAAGCAAGGTGGTAGTGGGCTTAGCTAAAGCTTGGGTTTGGCAGGATAAGTAGTAGAGGAAGGCAGTGCATGGATCTTGAACCAGCACCTTGATTTCCTGACTTATTTGCTTCCTGAGTTACCTCCCTGCTTCTTCAAAAAGGGTAATCTCTCTTCCTTATGTGCTACGGTGGGTCAGTTGCTTGGTGTGGGTTCTATCACTCAAAAGGCCTCCATAGTGAAAGGCACCAGAGTCTATATTGAGGTCAACATTAGTCATCCAATCCCAGATGGATTACGGATTAGTTGTGTGCAAGAGAGGAGTGATCTTGATTCGCTTGTGCTTGACCAGATGTGAGACCATCGATCAAAGTTTGTTAAGAACTACCCACATCGCTAGCTTGTACATGACTATTATGATCAGGGAGGCAATGTTGTGCAATCAGATTTGGGTGGTAGTAACTAGTGACGTAATTATGGGCTGCAACGGCTCGTGGAGGGGGGTCTTTATGATAGTGCTAATGGCTCATGAAGGGGACAGAGCATAGGAGCGTGGCACAAAATGCGAATGCGGCATAGGGCCAACAGAGATAGAAAGAAGGCTGGGAAACAAGGGGGAGTTAAGGAAAAAGAAGAAAGAGTAGGGTGAGAATTACATGTTCCTGATCCCTCTTAATTTCTTCCGATCTTCACTCAGTATTGATTTTCTTTCATCTCTCTACAACTTATGATCACCTTTTGCTTCTTTGTCTCCTTTTTTGTTATGCAGGTTTTCAACCCTCTTTATAGGCTTTGAAGATGATCAAAATCAAATCCTTGATTGGCCTAATTTGGAAAAATGTTGAATCTCAATTTGTAATGAGATTATATTTGATTGGATTTACAAAATCTTGTGATTGGCTTATTTTGGGATGTTGTGGTTTGTGGTGGGAGGCAACAATAGAAGGGTGGAGATGTCAATACCTTGCAAGAGATGGAGGAAGAACAAGAGAAGCAGAGGAACGAAAGGACAAAGATGAGATGAGGACTTACATCTTTCGTAACTCCTTGACGATGCTCTGTTAATCTTCTCCTTGATGACAAGATCTCCTTCTTCAATTCATATAGAATTTAATCCAAGAAGTGACTATTGATCTCTTTCCAAATTTGTGTGCTCTACCCCTCTTTTTAAAGGATTAAGAGTATTTTTAATTTAGATCTTTGATTAATTTGATTTCAAGATTTTATAGATATATTTTTGTCATAAACCTCATATTTAAATAATTGATTGATATATTCCAAAATTACACCTTCCTTATTTGAAAATCCCATCAATCTTTGATAGATTTAGAGAAATTCTGTTTTCATTTCTACAGATCGTGTTTAAATCAGATTATCAATTGGAGAACTAGTCATCTGACTGGGCATAAGCGTGCCCAATTTGTAAGGTTCGAGTGCTCAAATTTTTGTAATCTGATTACCGAAAAGCGGGCCAATCTAGAGTTATCAACAACATATTATTGGTTAAGAAAAACACTCCAATCTATCGAAGTTACCTCCAACACCTTTTTGACTAACAAAAATACTTTAAGCTTACAAGAGTTATCGCTAGTGTCTTTTTGGCTAATGAAAATACTCCAACCTAAGGAACCTATCACTTACGCCTCACTGGTTATGCAAACACTTCAACAATAAAGTTATCACCTACGTATACTTTAAAATCAATGAAATTATCTCTAATACCTTATTGTCTAATAGAAATACTTCAAGCCTACAAGAGTTATCGCCAACGCTTTATTGACTAATAAAAATACTCCAACTCAATGAAGCTATTTCCAATGTCTTTTTGGCTAATGAAAACACTTCAAACCTATAAAATTTATCGCCAATACCTTCTTGGCTTATGGAAACACTTTAAACTCACAATAGTTTTTGCTATACCTTCTTAACTGATGAAAATACTCCAACCCAATGAAGTTATCATTAATGCTTAAAACTATTGGGAATCCTTCAAGCTTCCCTCATCTCCTTTTGCTCCTTATCAGACTACATTATCAACATCTGTCGAGGATCAAGTCAAGATTTATTCAAATCAAATGTCACATGGTCCAGCACACAGAGTGGGATAGCAGCACACATTAAAGCTTCTTTTCCACTTTGTTTTTTTATTATCATGATTTTTATAATTTTATGCTAAAATTCATTGTAAAGTCAGTATATACCCTTACTTAATTCATTGTAAAGTCAGTATATACCTTATATCAAATCAATCAAACAATACTTCATTCTTTTTTTATATATCTTTATTTTACTAGTAAGATTTTTTATTTTAGAAGGTTTCTGACAATCATTGAGATAAAAACTTATGCTTATTGAAAGTTAATCTTTCCACAATATCATATTGTGCACTTAAATTAAACACATTTTGATTTGTGCATTAGAGTCATTTTTCAGGATCTTCGTTATTTTCGGACCACTAATTCCAATCCCACATAGACATGCTTTGACTTGATGACACAGTTAATTTTTTAAAAAATTATCATTTTTCTTAATTTAAAATGTCACAAGACAATACAAGCCTAAAAATCTAGCCCACATAGGAATATTTTTATTTGATATTTTTATGACTTGACAATTTTGCAACTTTTAAATTTAAATTTAAAATAATAAAATAAAATTAATTTTTAAAAAAATCAGCAAAAAAAGAAGAATCCTGAATGTAAAATTTGGTACAACTATTTTTGTGAATTTTGATTTTTTTGTTGATAATTTGGCCAATAATTTTTAATTTCAAATTGAAAATAATAAAATAAAATAAAATAGTTCTTTTAAAGATCATAAAAAAATTTTAAAAACTAGCTAAAACTAGCAATTGGTAGAAGTTATTTTCTTTGAATCTCTTACATTTCTAATTTAAGTTGATGGTTCGTCCATTTTTTAATTTAAATTTAAATAACAAAATTTAATCAATTTTTTTAAAAAAAGTTAAATTTTGAAAGAAAACTCTAAAAGTAGCAATTCGTACAAGAAATTTGTTAGGATTTTTGATATTTGTGATTTGAGTTGATGGTTGAGACAACTTTTTTTAATTTAAATTTTAAATAACAAAATAAATCATATTTTCACATTCATGTTGGGGAGCCGCAAGAATGTCAAACCAGATCCATATAGTGAGCTGAATACCAAACCATCCCAAAAGCTTAAGCTCATGGGATATGTGTCTTTTTCACTATATCTGTTGGACTATTTATCCAATATCCGATGTGGGACTAATTCACATCACACCTGACATTATAACAATCTTTCCTTTTAGGTGTGATTTGACCACATCAATTTAACACTCTTAATCAAGAACTCTTTTACTCGACTATTTTCACCGTGCGACTCATGTCCTCGCATCGGCCTTTGGTGCCCATGCCCTCGTTGGCCTCGCGCTTGCGCCCTCGTACTGGCCTCTGGCGCCCTAGCACGCGCCCTCTCTTTGGCCTCACGCTGGCCTTGGGCTAGCGCCCGAGCCCTTGGGCCAGTGCCAACGCTCTTTCGCCGATCTTTGCCATGAAACTAACATATAACTTAATTTAGTCGCATCATCACGATAATTTTGGTCTTAAGAGTTTGCATAGCTTCGAACCTGAATCTTTGATACCACTTGTTTGGGAGCTGCAAGAGTGTCAACCAAATCCATATAGTGAGCTGGACACCAAACCATCCCAAAAGCTCAAACTCATAGGATATGAGTCTTTTTCACTATATCTATTGGACTCTATCTATCCAATATCTGATGTGGGACTAATTCATCATACATGACATTATAACACATTCATCTATTTACTTCATACTACAATCAACTTTTTCAAAGTCAAGTTCTATATTATTCTGAATTTTGATTATCCAAACTCTTAATCTCTAGCTAACTCCATCTTCAACTTTTTGTCCATCTCTCATATTGTTCTCATCTGAACAATTATCCCATAAGGTTCAAGAACATCATTGGTTGAGATATCATGTTTCATTTTAATTTTTTAAATTATCTTGATCATAGCATATTGCTCTTTCAATACTCACTTTTTTAGGGGATAAATCTCAATTTATTATTTTTGAACCAAAAATTGAGAATTGTGCTAACCAACCTTCTTCGAATCCATCTCAACCTCACCAAAGATTTCGAAAAAAAAAAGAACTAGTGATGTTTGGACAAATTATGACATCAAAATGATTAATAGCGTCGAGAAGGTCATTTGCAAGAAATGCAAAGATCAACTTGAGTATAATCCTCGAGTGGCACTAACCATCTTTGAAGACATATTTAGTCTCATACTAAGAAAGAGCATGAAAGCTCCCAAATCAAAATTCTTTTAGAAGTGATTTTACTTCTAATTCTCTTGGCTTTCATAGATTTTCTAAGGAGCATGTAAGGGAAAATTTAATAAAATATATCGTTCGAGATGAAAATTTTCAAGATGAAAAAGCTATTTCAAAAAATGAATCCACACATCCAAAAAATATTAAGGAATACCACTAGAAATGATGTGGAAAAGATATTTACTAAAAAGAAAATTGAATTAATTTTTTTGCATGTTACAAGCATAAAATTTCTTTTACATCCAACTGATGCAAGTGTTGATTATATTTATATTATTGCTTATTATATTGACAAAAATATATTATTAGCCCTCATAATGTACCTAATATTATTAATATTTTTTCTATATTATTTTTAATATAATATTTAAGATAAAATAGTTAATATTACTTTAAATAATGCTTCTTATAATAGTGCTATCAATATTGATTTACTTAAATTTTAATTGCCTCTTTTGTTACATGGACAATAATTTAATGTTCATTATACATGTGATATATTTAATATAGTTGTTCAAGTTGGACTCGAAATTTATTCATATAACTCTTAAAATTGAAAAACTTAGAAGTGTATCCATTTATTTTAGATTTCACCTAATCACACTCAAGATTTTAAAATTTTATGTAAACAATTCAAAATAATATCTTGGAAATTTCCTCTTGATACAAAACATCAACGGAATACTACTTATAAATTGTTAAAATATTATTATAATTATAACGATATACTTACTTATTTTTGTATAAAACATATGAATAAAATTATATTAACTTATGATATTTGAAAAATTTGTAAATTATTTATCTATATCAAAATATTCTAATATTGCAACTAATATTATTTTAGTTAGTTATTATCCCATATATTATAAGTTAGTCAATCAACTTATGCTTATTTCTGATGTTTTCAATAATTTTAGACCATTTCATGATTTTGTAGATATTGCTACTAAAATGAAGCAAAAATTTAGAAAATTTTTTGAAATCATAAATCCAATATTTTGTCTAGCTACTATATTGGATTCATGAGTTAATATTTCAAATTTGGTGTGGCGGTTGATGAATATTATGCTAATATGTCTTTTTTTAGATGTAGAATAATATAAACAATATGTTAGATAATTATTGTATGAAATATATAATATTAATCAAAATTAATATGGTGACTCATCTCATTCTAGTCAATTGAAATATATTATAGGTAGTTTCAATACTCAAATTTACGTTTTTTTTATTTTGTAAAAAAAAAATCATATTCTGTAGCGCAAAATATCGATGTCCACCACAATTCACGATGTAGAAAAAGAACAGAAAAGAAAAAAAGATAGCACACAAGAGATATATGTGACGAAGATAATTTAGAGGATATTGTATTGATAAGAAGAGGAAAAGAAGATTACAACGATGGAGACGAAACTCCAATATCATCAACTCTCATAAAAGACTAAGTAGCTTAATCGTCATAAGATGTATTGAGAGTATTGATCTATATATATATCTCTTTCACTCTATGTAAAAACCCTTACATCAATAGAGTATTTATAGATGTGGCCTAACTGTGTTTAAGTCAAAGTAGAAGACTGACTCAAATAAGAGTTCTACTAATTTAAGTCTTCTAGTAGAAGATAAATCTAGATAAGGATTAGGTTCACTAAATTACTTCCTAATATAATTAAGACACTCCGAAAAATTCAGATTCGAGACACAATTAAGCCAACAATCTTCACCTTGGCTCAAATCATCTTATTCTCTGAATTTGAATCTTCAATAGATGTCTTTGCCATTACCTCATGGGGTAGGATCAATGACCTTGAATATTAATCAAGTCCAAACAGATATTGAACTTGTCAATCAGAATCACCTTCGTCTCAAATATGGGCTATGATTGTGATCTTGGAGACTCCGACTTAGGAGGCATCGGAATCGGGGCTCTCAAGATTGGCACCGACCCCTGAGGTGGTTGCGGCTGCTGCTGCGGCAGCATCAGCACCTTCTCTTACGCATGCCCATGCGCCTGCGCCATCGCCGGCGAGCCGCCAAACCTGATGATGAAATCAAGCTGCCGGATGAGCTTCTTCGACAAGAACTCCTGCTCCGTGGCTGGCATAGCCGGTGCCACCCCCGATTGCATCCCCGGCTCCATTGGCGCCATCTCCACAAAACCAAATAACGCGGCCCCAATTCCTAACACCACAACTAGGGAGAGCGATCCCAGTCGAGAAAACCCCCTCCACTGATCACCACTGGAGAAGACGAACCCTAGAAGAGAGGACACAACCGAAATTTGGGATTTGTTCCGAGCGATGAGGGAAAAGGGATTTGGAGCCTAACAACCAATTACTCTTTTGACCTTCTGGTAATTTCACCAGATTCTAGTATGGTTCTTTTGAAGGAAATCCATCTTTTCATTCATAGCAGCTTGCCATTGAGAAGAATTCTTATTTTGTACTGCTACTTTATAGGAAGAAAGATAACCATTGTCAGTAACTAAAGCAAAAGCTACCATGTCTTTAAAACCATACCTTTCAGATGACTTTATGTTTCTTTAAGATCTTCAAAGTGGAGTCTTCTCAGAAATTTGATTCTTAGAATTTTCTTGAGAGTTGGGCATACCCCGAGTATCTTCTTTTGAAGAAACTACATGCTCCACCTCCACAGTTTTTCCTACTGACTCATACAAATTTCCATACTTTAGATCCTTCATTACTATCAATGAGCATTTAGCAACCTTAATAACTCCACCTTCAGCAGAATACTTATAATCAGAAGAATCCAAAACAACCAAAGAGATCAAATTCTTTTTCAAATCAGGAACATGTCTAACATCAATAATAATTCTAATAACATTATCAAATATCTTAATTTTAATTGTTCCAATTCCAATAGTTTTGCATGGATTGTTATTACCCATCAAAACTAAACCACCATCATAGGACTTATAGTTTTCAAACCAATCCTTATTAGGACATATGTGGTAAGAACAACCAGAATCAAGAATCCAAATATCATGGTAACAATCAAAATTAGAACTAATAGAAAGAATATTACCAAAAATCATCATCAGAACTTCCTTCAACAACTGACACTTATTCTTTGGCTTGCTCTTTAGATTGAGATTTTCTTTTTTTCTTTGCTTTGAGCTTCCAACACTCTTTAATTACATATTCCATCTTCTTACAATACTTTTAGTTTATTTCTTTGGATTTGGATCTAGAATAACCTGTCTTTGATCTTTTTTTGGTATGACCTCTGACAATTAATGCTTTTGAGTGTGACACATCCCCTCTAATCTTTTTCAAATATTCATCAGATAGAAGGGCAGAAAAAATATCGTCAAATTTCAAATCCTTCCCATACATGAAAGTAGTTTTTAGATTCTCAAAAGAAGGAGGTAAAGACGATAATAAAATCATTGCCTTATTTTCATCTTCAATTTTAACATCAATGTTTAACAATTGAGAGACAAATTTATTATAAGCATTAAGATGATCAACTATATTCGTACCTTCTCTCATTCGAAAATTAAAGAGCATATGTTTTAAGTAAACTCGATTTGAGATAGACTTACTCATATATTGTTTCTCCAGTTTTTTTCATAACTCTGAAGGTGATGTTTCATTAAGAAACGGATAGAGTACCTCATCGGTGAGACTGAGGATGATTGTACTATATGCACTAGCCTTCTGGTTTTTCCAGACACTTTCGGTGACATCTTCAGACTTGACGTTCTCCAATATATTTCTCAACCTTTGTTGAGTAAAAATTGCATGAACTCTTACTTGCCAAATAGGAAATTCTTGCTTTTCATTGAATTTCTCTATATCGAACTTCATAGTAGACATGTTGAATAAAACTCTGATACCACTTGTAGCGCAAAATATCGATGTCCATCACAATTCACGATGTAGAAGAAAAATAAAAAAAAGAAAAGATAGCACACAAGAGATATATATGGCGAAAACAATCCAGATGATATTATATTGATGAAAAGAGGAAGAGAAGATTACAACGATGGAGACGAAACTTCAATATCACCAACTCTTACAAAAAAAACTAAGTAGTCTAACCGTCATAAGATGTATTGAGAGTAGTATATATATATATATATATATATATATATATATCTCACTCTATGTAGAAACCCTTACATCAATATAATATTTATAGATGTGACCTAACTGTGTTTGAGTCAAAGTAGAAGACTGACTCACATAAGATTTCTACTAATTTAAGTCTTCTAGTAGAAGATAAATCTAAATAAGGATTAGGCCCACTAAATTACTTCCTAATATAATTAAGACTCTCCGGAAAATCCAGATTTGAGACACAATTAAGCCAACAATATTCATCATTTTTATTTTCTTCATTTAATGAATTAAAAATTTTATGAAAATCATATGGTGAAGATTTTGATTGTAGAAGATGCCAAAAGTTTTATTTTTTATTATGATGAAAAGAATATTCAAACAAATATCCAATACTTTCTATCATGACCCATGATTTACTAACTATTTCAATGTCTATAGTCGAATTAAAATCTGATTTTAGTGCAAATAAAGGAGTTTTGAATGATAAGAAAATGTGATTAAGATCAAAAGCTTTGAAGGAATATGTTTGCGTGAAAGACTAGTATGACATCCAAAAAATTCAAGAATTTGGTGGAAGTTCAATCGATGAAGGGACCAAAGAGATTGAAGAGATCGAATAGAACAATAAAAAACTTGAGCTTTAGTAATAATGGGTACCAATAATAAGTTTGTTGTAGTTCAAATCCAAGTATGAGGTATGTATTTAAACTCATTTCAAAATTTTAATTTTATTAATTTTGTTTGAATAACTTTGTTGTTGTGAACTACCCCTCACCCCTCAACAAGTTTTTTTATTTTTTAAAGGTTGTAAGATAATAATAGTGTTCTGGTGCTCATAAATTAATTTAGGTACTATATATATTTTTACTTTTATTTTTTGATATTTTTTGAGTTCAAATTTTTTTAGTAAAGTATTAAATCGGTCCCCTTCACCCAACATTGTGCCATGCCTGACTAGAGAGTTTTTTTCAGTCCATGCTAGGCATGATCTATAATAATTGAGGCAACCCAATTTCACATATTGTGCCAACTCCGTGTTGTACATTACTTAATGGCATATTTTAAAGGATATATGAAAATTTTTTATATTTATTAGTTAATAAACTCCTAATAAATGACGTTATTGTGTTTGGATATATTGAAAGTGACTGAAGTGGTTGAAGTGAGATTACTTTTATCATTTCTAATGTTTGGGAATAATTAAGTTTTGAAAGTGACTAAAATGCCACTTTAAGAGTAGTTTAAAAATAAACTATTAATCACTTCTGCTTGAGAAAGCAATTGAGAAGTGGCAAAAGTGGGTGGGACTCACATTCTGCCACTTTGTCACTTCAAGCTCCTTGAAGTGGAGCATTCAACCACTTCAGAAGGCCAAAGCCAATAGAAGTGGTAGCCTACATTGCCCTCCCCACCCATGCTATCATAGCCCTTCTCGCACTCGCCATCATTGCCCCTGTGCTCATCAATGGTAAGCTCGCCATCCCTACCATCAACCTTATCCTCATATTCTTGAGTATCTCGAGCTTGGTGCCATCAAGATCGCTCTCCTAAAGGTTGCCACTCCTATAGTCACTAGCATTAAGTTCACCAATCTCACATCGTCATCCTTGTGCTTGATGGTGGTAAGCTTGCCACTCTTGCCATCCATGTCCTCAACCTCGCCCTTGGATTTTGCCAATCTCAAGCCTAGCATTGAGGTCCCCGTCCCCACAACCATCGATGTCAAGGTTCCCAACCTTGCCCCACCGCCCCCGTTCTCACTGATCTCCACCTCCAAAATAGTAAATTCTAAACCCTAATATTTGAGCTCATTGATTTTGGTGCTGTATTTGGGGGTTTGTGGTGAATGTTCTTACTGGGTGTGACATTTAGGATTTTGTTTTGATGATATAGCCTAACCTTTTGAGATGGAAATGTTGGCTTGCGATATTATGGCTTCACTTTATTAGTTTGAATTATATAAATTATTTATTAATGATGACTCAATTTGTTATAACTCAATGTGATTTGTGTGATTCTTTATTATTTGTGATAACATGACTAGATTTTGTTAATTATCATGAAAAATAAGCATATGGAAAATGGATTGGATTACCATAAATCCCAAAATTTCAATATTTGGATGGCATATAATGTGCAATCATATCATTGGATATTTATCGATTTAATAAACATTATATTTTTAATATAATATGCATAATATTTTCATTTTTTTTAAATTATATTATATTATATTATATTATTTATTAATAAAATATTTTTTAAATTAATATAGTTATTAAAAACTTCTCAACTACCAATATATTTAAATGACCAAAGTCATAGAATCCATTTCAAATCTCATTTTTCAAACGATTGAAATATTAAAATTTATAAAATTCTTATCTTTTTTTATATATTAAAAATTATTAAATGATTGAAATTATATTTTTATCACTTATATGGCTTGGGATATTTTTACCACTTCTGCATTTCTATTGTTTTTAATATGTCCAAACACAGCCTTAATCTAATAAAACCGATGGGTTCCTTGAAAATTTCAAGACCTTCTTACCACCCGGATCCGATAACATTCACGTCCTTATTAGTCCCGTCTACTTCTTGCTGCATCGCGGGCGGCGAATGCGAGATCCGATCCGAGAATGATCGTACGGACCTACGCCCGCAGGGCCCGAGGCCTCTCCCGTAGCCACTCCGATCCCAATCTCCTCGCCGCCGGCGACGCCCCCGCTTCCGCCGCCACTGACGGAGCCGACGACGAAATCCAAGAGCCCAACTTCCTCTCCCAGGGGAGCACCTCCCATGCCGCTCCCTCCTTCTTCTTCTCCTCTCAGGATTCCTCCCCCTGGTCCCTCGATCCCTTCGATCTCCCTGCCGACGAACCCCCCAAGAGGAACGGAAGGGGGGCGAAGAGGGGAAGCGGCGGGGGGGTCAAGAATGTGAGGGCGGCGGCGACATCGACATTGATGGAGGCTCAGGAGTTCGGGGAGATGATGGAGCACGTGGATGAGGTGAATTTCTCGCTGGATGGATTGCGGCCGGGGCAGCAAGCGAGGATCCGACGGGCGAGCTTGCTGTCCCTGCTGTCAATTTGCGAGACCGCGCAGCAGCGGAGGCTGCTCCGAGCTCAAGGGTAGGTAAATGCGGGTTTTTGACTGATTTCTTTGGCAAATGCAATTTGGTGTTTGCGATTCTTGAAATACCTCACATGCAAGGTTTCGCTTTGAGGATTCTTCGTGATAAGTGGTGACAAAGATTTGGAATTTAGGACTTGGTATAGAGATTATGACTATGAAATTGTTGTGAGCTAGTTTTGGGACTTGTGCTTCTAACGAAATGAGGTTATACTTCAAGAAAATGTCCCCTTTGTTTGAGTTGCAATTTTAGATATGGTATTATTTTCCATTTGTAGTCTTTTATACAATGACAAGTTCTTGGTGTGTTCATTGCATATGTAGTTAGTGGCTCATATTTTTTTGTTGTATGTTTACTAACCATGTACCTTGTTTGAACTCTAGATCCATAAAATGAAGGGCATGGAATGACAACATCTTCTTGGGCTTTCTGCATAATTTGTTTTTTGTTTGGGGATAAAACTCCAGATACATGAACTATAGCTGAATGGTTTGGATATCGTGGAACTTCTCATGAACCATTGGTTATAGAGGCAAATCCACTTTTGCTTTTGTTGAGGGGGAAATACTTCAAATACAAGTCTTAGGAAATAAAACTTTGCTTAATTCTGCCTATGTGTTTCCTTATATACATGGTTTATATGATCTCTGAATAATTACACTTATTTATATTTATCGTTAGCTTGGTACCTAGAACCTCATATTTTTGATTGGAACTTTGTTTCTAAGCATTCTTACTCTCTTTGAAACTACTTCTGCCCCACGTTTTGACTAGAAAATTCTTTACTCTTAAAATTTCTAACTTCATAAAGTATATTGCAGGATGGCGAAGAGAATAATTGATTCCGTTCTGAATCTCAATTTTGATGATTCCCCTAGTACTATTGCTGCTGCAGCACTTTTCTTTGTTTTGGCAAGTGATGTAAGTCCCTTGTGTGTTATAATGTAATGTTCACATAGCATTTTAGTTTTGAAGTATACATCCTTTTTCTTCCTCTGAAAAATTCAATGTTGCAAAGCAACAGCTATGCAGAGCTAGCATTTTACTGGCCATATATCTCCTCGATGGATTAAAGTCTTTATTGTTGACAAAACTTTGCTCGTGTTTCGTAATATTCCATCTTTGTACATCTAAGGAACATGTTCCGTTGATTTAAGTTGTTTGTTGTGCGATAGCACTGGTTGTTTTTTAGCAACAATGCTTAAACACCAGTTCTTGAAATATTCAGGCTGAAAAAACATTCCTTTCTTACCATGAGGCATGATCTAACTCATGTGTGATTGTTATTCTTTGGCCTTTTCTTCTGATTATTTGTTCATTTGCTGTTAGAAGGAATATTGTCTTTGTGATGTAGATTGCTACTTCTCTCCATGCTTGGAGATGGTACATTGCAGCTCACTTTAGATAACTAAAACTATTTAGTTTTAGTTGTATCAAAGTGAAATTATATTGTCAGAATAAGGCATTAAAATACAGAAGAAAAAATTGAATGTCTAATAAACACTACAAATTCGTTTTGGCTTTATAAGTCTTACTTGAGGATATTCATTCTTGTTTCAAGGTCGATCTATTTGAATTGGGAAGTACATCTAACCATGTACGGACAATGTTTAAAAGCTCTATTTCTATGTTCAACATCATATAAAACCTAAGCATTATGATAGTCTTTGTTTCCTTGGGTTTTCTTTTTCTCATCCTTTTCATATTTTCTCTTACTCTCCACTTTTGCCCACTCATCCTTACAAATTTCACAATATTGGTTCTTTTCATCTCATTCTTTCATTTTCCGTGTTTCTATACAATTTGCTTGCAGAATGCAAGAGAAACATCCAAATGTAGGAATCTACTATTGAACCTGCCTGGCTATTCTTTTAATAAGTTGATTTGTACCTGCTCTTCTTGTAACAACATAATCAACCTTTTGAGCTGTGCCTGTTGGTTTCACATTTTTCAGGCAAATAGTAGTCCTTTTAAGTCCCATTTTTTTTTTCTCTGTAACCATGCTATTTCAAATTTTTCCTTGAAAGAATCAAAACACAAAAAGAAGAGAAACAATTTGTGGTTTCGAGCCTCTTCAGAGTGGAGGAGAGATCATGAAGTTGGAGGAGCCATTGGCTATTGCTTTGAAGATAAGCCACTTTAGGAGGTGGGATGTGATGGATGACAAGGTTGTCAAAGTGGTTGGGAAGACATATGGATGAAAGGGAGGGAGGAGGATCGAGGGTTGGGGTAGGCTTTGGTTGGTTTACACATAAATGGAGAAAGATTGGTAGAGAGAAGGAGGGACATGGGACTGATGATAGTAGCAGTAACTGGTGGGTAGATTTTGCATGTGGGAAGTGGAGGCAGCTAGGGTCTAGATCTTGAAGCCTGCAATTCTGATTATATGTCAGCTCTATTTCCGCCTAAATGAAAACCTCAGTTTTAGCAACATTTTTCCTAGAAGTTGATTGTCTTAGTGTTTTCAGTTCCAATTTAACTTATGTGGATGTCTAAAAAGAATGGTTGCATCTTATTTTATCTCATCTGTTTTGATAGCTCATGAGTCTGTTTTGTTTTGATAGCTCATACTCCATGAGTTTGTTGTGTTACTTTAGGTCAAACTTATGAAAAAGATTGGTAAGGTCTTATAAATGTTACAGAGCTTGGCCACATAAGTCAGCTCTTCTTCCCTGGTTCACTATGTGTTTGTTCTAACAGCATAATTAGATTTTTTTCCTTACAGAGCAGGATTAATACATTCTGAGCCTTCTAAATATGATTTTAGTAAATAGAGGCCCTGGAAGCAATGACCATAACTATGTGGTTGATTAAAGATTATTGTATCATCTGCTTTTGCAAGATCTTTATCTGCTTGTTCTTTTCAGGCTCAAGATGATAATTTGCTGGATTCACCTTCATGTATCCAATTTCTCCTAAACTTGTTGAACCCACCCATAGTTGACACTGTTGAGGATAAAGCCCCAAGCATTAGCTGCAGACTTCTTGGGATACGCAAGCCTCCAACTCGGGGTGCATCAAGTAGAGGATTGGACTCTAGCACCACAGCTATCATGTCAAAAGTTCAGGCAATTCTTTTAAGTTGTAAAGAGATAAAAACAGTCAAAGGGGATGATGATGGAAAAGGAAGACCGGAGTTGAGCTCAAAATGGATTGCCTTATTGACTATGGAGAAGGCATGTTTATCTACGGTCTCATTTGAAGGTAAGCTTTAATTTCAGGTTCATATTACCCAACTGTATTATTGACATGTGGAAAAAATCTTGTGGTTGCTTGCATTCCATTTTTAGAACATTTAACTCTATTTTTGTTCTGCTTTTCCCAGTTCCAGTGGATTTACCTTTTTTTATTCTTCTGTATGAATCTGTTTCTCCAGTTACAATCCAACCAATCATAAGTTTCTTGGTTCTGCTTACTGCATAGTCTAATCATTCCTTTTGTGGGGTTCATTCTTTCAGATACATTTGAAACTGTGAGAAAGGTTGGTGGAACTTTCAAAGAAAAGTTAAGGGAGCTTGGAGGTCTTGATGCAATCTGTGATGTTGTAGCTACTTGCTATTCGACGATGGAGGTTGGGCATTCTTGGACTAATGAATATTGTACTGCCTGTGAAATTAAATCTGCCATCTGATTTATTAAACTTATTATTCAACTTGAATTGAATGATTTTCTTGTAGAGTTCTGAAATTACTAGTTAGGGTTTTGGGGATTCAAATTGATGATATGTTTAAGAATGATGGCACAAATTGGAAGTACTTTTTTTCACAAAAGGCACAAATGGGAATTGTGTCTCATGAATAACTTGCCTGATTATTTTATTATGTTTTTATAGAAGAATCTACTGTCATCTTACATTAGCATCACATATTTTTTGGTAAAACTGCCATAATTTTCCCTACTGATTATTCGACAGATTTCTACTGACAACTCTTAACTGAAAATATTCAACAGCCACACATAAGCATTTTGTGGTTTGCCTAATTGATAACAGTTAATTTCATGGTAAACCAAACTTTGATGACCAATGCTCTCAAAACCGAAAAGGTTGGGGGTTCAAGATGCAATGCAATGAAAGCTGAGATGCCTCTATACTTTCTTTCACTAGCAACTATTAGATAACTATGGCATCTTATTTGACCCTTGATTATTAGATTTTTTTTCTTTTACAAGTTTGGATCGGTATTTGATAAAATCAGAACAAACAGGCAAACAAAGAACACTCGGTACAACTTTCCTTGATTAAATCTGGCTTATCTGTATGAACTATATCAACTGGTTTTCTATATGGCCTTGTAAATTGTAGGATTCAATCTAAAATACATTACCATAACTTTATCCATTGCCTCGTCTGACAAATCTGAAGGAAAAACGATACATTGGAGATATGTTAAACCATGGAATTCTGTTCTCAGATACTTGCACTTACCACAACAGATAGCTTTACTTATGGGTTAAATACAACACCATCTCTGATGCCGAATCCGAACAGATGCTAAATACAAAGCATTTTGATTAGCGGACGAAAATTTGAGGTAAAAAAAAAAGTCATTCAAAAAGTTTCAGAACAGAATAGATGATGTTTCATTACCATGCGATGTTGGTGCTAGTGTAAGTTTCCTGAAAAATTCTTGATGGTGTGTTGTTCTACAACAGAATTTGCATTTAAGTTTGGTTTCCGAATTAGCATCTCCACAACTCTGATGGTGCATTTGCACAACTACTGACTTTTTAGAGTATGTGTGAAATTATTGAAGTCCTAAACATGACAGCATAATCAGGGGATCACGATTGTCCTAGTCTTAAATGAGCCCTGGATGATATTAAAACCCCGAATGGGGTTGACATATCTACATAGAATTGCAGCTTTTAAGGTGTAACAGTGACGTAGTACATAAATTTTATAGAACTTGTTGACATTATAATTTGGTTGAGCCTTGTTGTACATGTGTACTGTGCTGTACTCTAAACTATTTCTACTTCAATTTTCTTGTGTTATCTAACAAAACTATGCTTAGATATTAATGGAACTTTGCTCAACCCATCATTTTATGTTTCCTTATGGTTAGCTATTCTTGTACTGCAGAGATGGTTAAAACACAGTCCACCTCCAGTTTCAGATATAAAAGATGGAGTAGCTGTGGAAAGTTTGTTTCTTCTCTTGAAATGTCTGAAGATCATGGAGAATGCAACCTTTCTTAGTAAGGATAATCAAGTAAGAGTGTGTCGTCCCCTTATGGATTATATACTCATCTTTTATGTTGATAGCAGCAGCTTTTTTTAATAGTTTTCTATGGTTTTATCTTTGTAACAGAACCACTTGCTTGGGTTGAAGTCAAATGTGATATGTGGAGGGGTGCCATTGTCCTTTGTTGGGATCATTATCAGTTCTATTAAATTGCTTTCAGGTTGCATTTTGAAAATAGCACATTTACAATATATGCAATATAAGAAATCTGGAAATAAATTCATTGGTCTTCATTTTACTTTCCCTGATACCCTTTTGATTTTTTCATAGGTCTTTCGCGGCTCCAGAGTTCTTCTGGTGCTGTGGAAAAGGATAAATCAAATGGTCACTTGGAGAGAGTGGGTGGCCATTTTTCTTTTGCATCTGGGAATAAATTTAAGAAAAACAACAGAGGTACTTGTTCTCTTGCACTTATCAAGCTACCCAAGGTCCTTTCTGAGACTTCTAGACTGAGTTGTAATTTGTGTGTTTTAGAAAACATGGAAGGATCGAAGGAGATCCATCAAATAGATGATTGTACCATATGTTCCATGTCATGCTACTTTCATCTTTCTTTTCCTTCCTCAACAATTTGATTTTTCATTGGCATACTATTTATCTGAAATGTGTCACTGCCGGATTGCATCAATTCTTTACTTGGTGTAGGACTGTAAATGTTTCAGATGCATCTTTGATATTGAGTTATTCCATGTCCATATCCGCTTAGAGTAAGATGAATCCGTGTACAGATATGGATTGAAATTTAAAAATTCATATCCCTATTTGTGTAATTTTGATCTGGATCCAAACGAAAGAAATGCTTAATCTGTATTTTTTTCAGTTTCAGGTTGAACTAGGATACAAATAACTATTAAAAAGGTGGCCAATTTATGTAAATCATAATTCATATTAAAATCAATTACATGATATGATAAAAGAAAATAAAACAACCTGAATATATTTTTATGACAAGCTTAAGGTAAATGGTTTTAGAAATATGAATATATTATTTGAGTAAATTGAAATTCTCATGTTATCATTAAAATGATGTCTGAAACATTCCTATTTTGGTCATGCATCAGTGATATTGTGGTAATCCTTTGTAGCTACTCTTTTTATTGTGTCAAAATTTGTTTAGTGCAAAATCTAACAATAATGGAGAGGTGACATTGGTCATTCTGGCACTACAGGACTGCTGTAGCCATACATCTGTGATTATATGTTGATGGATTTATTGGCGGAAAGTTCTTGATTAGTGTTTCTATAGGTGGCGAATGGCGATTATGAGTTTTGACTATGCCATTTTTACATTATAATGAATTCTTGTCTGTGTTTATAGATGACCAAAATGGGACTTCATTTCATGATCATGCTGGGTGTTCTGATGTCAATGAGGCTTGTCCTGTATGGAACATGAGTTTTAGTCAAAAACGTCAAAGACTGTCCAGTAAACAATCCAAAGGATCTATTTCTGGTTCAGCAATTACTATATCATCCGATACTGATGAACATTCCATCAAGAGTGGTGGTGATTGCTCTGCATCACTTTCGTGTGATGGGGCATCAAGTGGTCCAAATGCAGAAAGTCATAAAAATAGCATAAGGAGGAATAATGGAAGAGGCTCACATGGATGGATTTCCATGAAAACCATTGGTTCAAAGGCGAGTTTCAGTGGCTTGTCTAGGAAGCAACAAATATCCGAAGATGTTAAAGGTGAATGCCATAAAGGCAACTATGACCCATTTGCATTTGATGGAGATGATATTGAACCCTCAAAATGGGAGATGTTAGCAAAGAAAAAGGAACCTTCACAGATTCTTCAAAAGTCTTCAATAGATAAAGTAGGAGATGAGTCTGAATGTCAAGTGACAATGATAAATCATGAACCAAGTAAAGGAAGCAACGGGGAAAATCACTTGTCAGTTGAGAGCTCCTGCCCATTATCAGCTGAAGAAGATTCTACTCCTATAGAAGATTGTCTTCTCACTGCAATTAAGGTGATCAAAAGTTCTCCATTCATGATGGCAACATTGTTACTAATTTCCTTTTTTTCAAATCATATTTTCAACTTCATGATCATTGATTAGTTTTTTTGACTGTTTGCATATATAATTATGGCTGTCTAGATGATATTTCATATTTATGTGGATTTATTGTTATAAATTCCTACTCTTCATATACTTTCTTTCAGCAATTTGGAAGGGTTTAATTTTGATCTAATAATATCTAAGAGCAGAATATGATTTCATTAACCATTTTACTAGCTACCATATTTCTTAACTGATTTCTTGCATGCTTAATATGCTGTTCTTTCTGCATGAAAAATTTAGTCCATCTAGTTTGATACTATGGTTTAAGCATGGACCAGAGTTAATGGTAGAATGATGAGACAAGAAAATGTTTTTACTTTGTCCTTTTTCTGTGGGCTAAGAAAAGTTTGTATACAAGGATAAGAATGCAAAAATTTATATCAGATATCATTTCAAGGTCTGTATTTGTATGGTATCTTCTTGAAGTGAATGAGTTTTGTCAGAATATCTTGCAAGCCTTTTTGCTAAGTTTACCATAGTTACCATTTTATGGATGTTGTGCTGTTTATTTAGTAAACTGATAGCAAGAGGAGGTGATGAGCAGGGAGGACATTAGAATGAAGGTCACTCATTGTAGACAGCCATCTCAAGATATGTTCCCATGACTGTTATACTTGTGGTTATTATTTAGGTTAGTATGTAAAGGTGGATGGGCAAAAATATGCATAAGATGGCAAAATATCCTATGGGAGTGGTGGTAAAAAGATGTTCCTTTACTAGTTCAGTTTTTAAAGGGGTTTCCTGTGTTGTTGTGTTAGTTCTTGCTTACTTTCATGAATTTTCCTTATTTTGTTTGTTGGTAGCAAAACTCATGAAGTGTATATCCTCTATATTGCACCGCTTCACTTTTCAAAAGATATTAGCTTAGGTGGAAACTATTTTATTTATCTTCATAGTGGATTTGAATCTAGATAGCCGACTAATCCTCACATCATTGGACCAACATTATACTTTTGGCTTTTTCCCAAATTACCTAACTTTATTGTAACATGCCATATTTCATGTAATCTTTTGTTTGTTCCTACCCCAAGTGCTCATGTTGTCAGATACTTGACAATATATATTAGCAAGATAAGTCTTGCAGGGAAGCTGGTTCATCTACAACATACACCAGTCACATTTACTGTTAAATTATTTGTCTGGAATTTCTTTTAATTGCTCTCATGCTTCCATCAATTTCTCCTATCTCTTTGCATTTTTTTCGCCATATGAGTTTTACATCAAATAACACCTTTTTCCCCAAAGATTATCAGTTTTTTTGCAGTCGGGATTAAATCAAGTTAGACAATAGAATTTGTATTTTCAGATTTAATCTCAGAGCCATCAGCAAAACTTGAAGCTTGCTATACATCTCATTTGGGGTTTTTATTCCCATAGAATGCCATTAATCTAGAAAATTCAGGTCTCCATTGAGTATATGCTGTGATGTACTGTAAATTTAGTTCCCTAATTGAAGGCTAGATCTCCTCTGCTTATTCTGTTATGTTTAGATCTAGGCTCTCTTTGGATGAGCCAAGTTACTTTAGTAATTGATAGGAATGAGCTTTTCAATAAATTTTTTTTTTCTGTGACTCAATTTTTATTCCCATGGCCATTTAGCATTACATTTCAGAGTTTTAGTTCACTGTAGAAATGAGTAAACCATAAGAATTTTAAACTTGATGGCTTCCTACAGGCTGTAATAAGATCCTTGCACTAGCCGGCTTCTAAATCATTTCTAGAGCTTACAAAACATGTCATTCTTAACAACAAGAACAACAAGAGTATTTTATTTAATTTCAAAAATGGCTTATAATTATTTTTAAAAGGCACAATTTTTCATAATTAATGTTTCTCATAAACTTATATAGTAATTAATTATATATTATTGAATATACCAAACATAAACATTAGTTATATGAAATTACATATACATATGAATTTAGATTGCTCATTATAATAAATGACAATGAGTTCAATTTTTTATTTGTTTTATGGATTTTGTTTATACCAAAAGTTATAAAAGTCTGTAGAGATCCTGTTTGGATGCCTCCTAATTCCATAGGATTTGGGGGTTCCAAAGGATTTATGTCCAATGTTGGAATTTTTTCTTAAGTGGGTGTTTGACAGTGTCTTTTGAGGACCCAATTTTTCATTCGAATCATGTCAGTGCATGGGAAAATAAAAAATAGCTAAGACCCCATTTTACTTTTCCAATGGATTGTGGCTAGCATGCACTTCCTCCCATCATTGATAGCCACTAACCATCATCATTACTACCATCCATCGGAAATGCCATTGGGATCAGTTCGTGTGCAAACCCAATCCTATGGAAAAATAATTCCAATGGATGTTTTTCCAAAGTGTCCAAACAGGCCCTAAATCCCTGAAAAGATTCCTGTTGGAATCTAGTGAGTGCTATATAAGTTGCTGGAGTGTTTGTTACGTAAGTTATTTTTGCCTAAACATCCATATAGGCTCTTGTTGCTTTATAGAATGCATATTAAATCTAACTGCAGGCCGGAGCTATTGGATTCTTTCATATTTGGTTTCTCATTGTTGCTGCTTAAGATGGTGTTATAGATGCATATGTTGACGTGGTATATTATATATTTTCTTCAGTATCAAACAAGCACCTATATTTCATTGTTTTTTCTTGATGAAGCACCTATTTCATAGTTGACATTGAAATAAGAATCTAATTTTTTGAAGTTTTATGGTGTGCTTTTCTGGCAGGTTCTGATGAACTTAACAAATGACAACCATGTAGGCTGTCAGCAAATTGCTGCTTGTGGTGGAATGGAGACCTTGGCTTCATTGATCATCAGCCACTTCCCATTATTTGGCTCGCCTTTCTCTACAAAATGCCAATTGAAGGATTCATTGTCATTGTCCAGCTCAAGTATGGAAGCTCGTCAGCTAAATAATAAACGGCTAAATGATCATGAATTGGATTTTCTAGTTGCTATCTTGGGCTTGCTTGTGAACCTAGTGGAGAAGGACAGCCGAAACAGGTTATTTTTTGTTTAGAGTTTCATCTTTACATTATTTCCATATGTTTTCAAAACTTGATTAATATGTAACTCCTGATCATTTCAACTTTTCTTTTGTGACCAGTTTGCGGTTGTTGGTTTTTGTTCTGACAATGCTATTTATACTCTAGCTTTTGATGCTTTTTGTCCGCTTATACTTACATTCTGCTCTTATATAAAAAGGTTAACCTATTTAATGCTTCCTGCTATCTTTTTTACGGAGAATGCGATTTATACTGTTGCTTTAGTGCCTTTTATCTACTTAAGACCTGCTTTTGATATAAATGGTTATTATATTTGATTCTTCCTTCTAACTTCTCAAAATTTCTTGTTACTGTAAGTTCAGTGATAATACTTGCTTCATAGTACCTCACCATTCATGACAAGCTTCAATCATTTCTTGCCAATTGTATTCATTTAGTTTGTTGTCTTCATCAACAGTTATGTACTATCAACAAAATATTTTGGTCCTTGATGTGCTTTTGGCCTGTTTGGTAGGAATTGTTACATGAGAACTCATTGACAGACTCTGGAATGTTGTCCCTGATGTAGAATCTTCACATTTTTGAACTCAGGATTGAGAGTATTATCCTTGATATTCTCTACAAAAAATGTGTTTTGAATGACACCACATTACATGAGAGTATTATCCTTGGCAGTCATGTGCTAAGGCTTGAGATTAGTGCCCTTGAAGTTAACTGCAGATGAGTTTTCTCTCTGACTTAACAAGATAAAATGTCAAGTCGTTGAACTTCTTACTAACTTTAAATGGTCTGTCTGCTGGCTATTTCATGGTTCTCCAACAGCTAAATACTAGAATCTGTATGATACCTTTGCAGTCTGTAGGCTTTGCTTTGTGTATAATAGATGGTTTTCATATTTGGAAATTTAGTGAAAGATGTTTGATCATCTACCTTCAGAAATCCTAGCCAAGTTTATCAAGATGCCGTTATGATGGTTTTGTTTACTTTCATCAGAAATTTTTTATTTCTTGCTCTCCTTGCCTCAGGTAATGTTTTTTTCCTTCCTACTGATGTTTTTCATATGAATGTGCCAGTTACCTTTCTTTTCTACACAACATTCCAAATATAGTTAAGGCAGACAGGATTACTGAGCTGATGTTAGATCATAGACGCTGTTTTTGTAGTGTTCCTTGAGCCTTCTTAATCGAGAGTTGTGCTTCATGGTCATTCCCTTGTGGTGTAAATATGGATCAGACAATATGAACAATAGGGGGCCATTGGATTTGGGACTAAAAATGAGATGATCTCGTTTTGGAATAGTGCCTTTAGTTCAATTCTTTGAATCCGGACTAGCTAGTCTGACTTAAAAAACAAGATCATCTCAAACCAAACACTCCCCGTGTTTGTTATATTGTTAATAACCCATTATTTTTCCCCAATACTTTATAGCTTGTCAGTTTTCCTACAGATCACGGCTTGTATTGGCACAAGTTTCTGTGAGTCAACCAGGAAAATCAGAAGAAAATGGAAACCACAGGGATGTGATTCCCATTCTGTGTTCCATTTTTTTGGCTAATCAAGGAACGGAAGACGCAACTGGAGAGGAAGGATTTATATCATGTGTAAGCACATGAGACCATTGCTTATTTCTATGAATTGCTTTCCAAATAAATAATCAGTTTTTCATTTTTATACTTTTTTGAATCTGGAATGGCAAATAGTTGATCCACTAAGATTCTTGGCAAATTACTCACTACCAGTGTTATGTTCTCTGCATCTAGTGAATTTTTGTATTAGCTTTCAGCTGACATCTTCTCCTCATGCCACCACAAAAGGCCTGGATTATGCATTTGGTTGTTATGTTTGGGTCTTGTGGTCATTCTCCTAATTGAAAGTGGTGATATTGGAAAAATGACACCTATATCTCTATTGAAACAGGGAACAACCATTCTCATTTTTTTGTTCATTTAATTGTTAAAAGACAGAACTCTAGCAAGGATTTATCCTCAGGATTCTGGTTGCATGTAGAGATGATATTCTCGAAAAAAAATCAATCAAGAGTAAATATATCTCAATTGGGGAATGCATGATACATGACATTACAAGCCTCAAAGCCAATGGTACTCATATGCATGATATAGAGCATGAGACAGTATTGGTTCTGACATCTTAACACTTGAAATGTATTAATTTATAGAAGCAGCTGATCTTTTTTAGTCTGTCAAAACAGGATGATGAAGCTTCCCTGTTGCAAGGAGAACGAGAAGCAGAAATGATGATTATCGAGGCCTATGCGGCTCTGCTCCTTGCATTTCTATCTACAGAGAGGTCTTGTTTTTTGCCTTTTAGTTCTTGGTTCTTTTTTCTGATTGATTATGGCTGATTATTAACTAATTTGCTTTCAACAGTACCAAAGCCCGTGAAGCCATCGCAGCATACCTCCCCAACCACAATTTGCTTGCACTTGTACCAGTGCTTGAAAGATTTCTGGTAGGTTAACTTTTCTATTGAGTAATTTAATCTAAGCCCGGAACCTGTCAGAAAGCTTAGTTTATTTGGTATAGTAAAGCCTAGCAGACAAGCTAACAGATCCCAGATTTCTCTAATTCCGTTTGGCACCATTGCATTGTTTGGGACAAAGCATGGTAGTATTAGGGGCATACAATCTATATGCTGGATTTCTGACTTCACTAATATAATAATATAATAGGTTCCAATAACAAGTTTGATCTTCTGAATTTCTTTTCTTGTTTCAGAGACCGGATTGTCCCTAAATTTTCATTCATTTGTATCTAATTTTCTCTAGTTCTCATTCTCTTTCGGGCACAGCTGAGAAGGGTTATATTGTTTCTCATCTACTACCCATCTTTTGTCACTATTGTCTCTTGCGCCAATGCATTGCTTTTTTTTGTCATTACTGTAGAAGTCCATGATTCTGCAAATGACTTCATGAACTAATATGTTGGTTACACCTCCCATTTGTTAGGCATTTCACATGACGTTGAACATGATATCGCCAGAGACCCATTCTGCAGTCACTGAAGTAATTGAATCTTGTAAAAAACCTTAAAACAAGGAGGAGATCCTGTACAGTTCCCACAGTCTGCTGTTTAACTTCTAATTCTTGACCTGATTGCCTTGGACTAACAAGATGTATACTAATTTCTTTGCATTTTTAGATTATTTTCCTCATGTCACACAGTAGTAGATGTTGCAGATCATCATGGTCAGATGATGTACAATTATATATGCACACTAGAAAATGTGTTCCTTTTTTTCTTGTCACTGGTTATGTAGCTTGAGGCCGTGAATTAAGCTGATGTAAAAAAAGGCAGTCATTGTCTTAGATGTGGCTTTCTGCTTCTCAATTCTTCATTTGTAAGTGAGATCTACAGTGAAATTTAAAAAATGTGATGGTTTTGTGTTGAGAGCATTCCAAAAGAAGTCTTTGCAGTGTGAGGCAGATGTGTCTTGTACGATTATCATTATTTTCTTATTTATATCTGTTGCTTTTCTTTTGGTTTGTGTGGTATGATTACTCTCATTTCAGACCTAAGGAATGGCTATATTTCATGTGGAAAAAAGGTATTTTGGATTAGGGCTCTTTGATTGTGGGAAAATGGGCGAAGGTATAAATAATTTTTTTTCACTTTTGGTCTGTGTCTAAAAGTAGTTAGAAATTTTTACTTTTGGTGTTTGATTGAATGAAGGTGTTTTAAAAAACATATAATTATTGATATGTAAATTATCATTGATTTAAAATTTTTACTAATAAACAAAGTTTAAAAATTAATATTATTATATTATTTCTAGAAGTTATTTTGTATTAAAAAAAATATAAAAGTGATATTTTGTTTATTTTTATTTTTGCATCGAAAGTGATTAAAAATAGGTTTATTGTTGAAAAATTATTTTCTTACAATCAGATAATAAAGTGGGGTAGAAGTAAATTTTGATCAACCAACTATGTTTTTAATTGCTTATAATTTTTTAGGAATACATCAAGAGGAACTCAAAATTTTTTTCCTTTGGTTCAGTTCAACCTAACTTTTTTCAGTCTATGCTTTGTGAAAGTTTATTTGGTTCAACCCTTTAGTGCTAACTAAGTTGTTTTCTTTTCAATTTTGCCCTTCCAATTTAAAATACAACCGAAAACTATTTTTTTTTCTCTCAAAGCTTTTCATCACCTCTCTCACAGCCAAACATCTAATGTATATATAACTTGTTCTCTTCTTGTATGTGCACCACGACCTCTTGTCCAATCGTTCTCCTCTCTTGTATACAAGACAACCTATTGACTTATCAATCTCCTCTCATGTGTACAATACGATCTATTGCCATTTGTTAGTGTCCCAGGATAGTAATCTCCTCTCGTGTGTACAATACGACTTGTTGCCATTTGTTAGTGTCCCGAGATAGTAATTTTCATCGCAAGATTCTTTTTCCATGAGTGTACCCTTCTTCTTTTTGAAATAGGCAAGTTAGTACATTGCCTCCTCCAATGTGCTCAATTTTTGCTATTTAGGATTTCATTAGCGATTTAGACTTCAATTTTTGAGAAAATTTTTGTTTACAATTAGGGTGCTATTTTAGGGTTTATGCTTCATTTTTTTGGCATTATATTTCAATTTGTGGTTTAGGACTCTATTTTGAGGTTTAGGAATTTTTTGTTTCGTGATAATTGGGCATTTAATTATAAATGGTGGAATTGGTGTTTGGATGATATGAGACAGTTGATATTCTGATAGGAAATTGAAACATGTAATAATATATTTATTCTTGAAATTTATTTTTTGTATAATATCTTCAGTTTATAATATAAATGTATTCACTAGTTAGCTCATATATATTCACTCTTTAGTTCATATGTACTCATTATTTTGTATACTCATTATTCAGCTTATTAATTTATCTTACTCTTGTCTTTTCCAGATCCATAAAAGATGCTATATTTATAATACATTATGCACATTTATTGATGACTAACATTTAGTTTAATTTGATTGCACCAATATTTTTAGTTTGAGATTATAATACACACTAATTTGGTGATTGAGGGATTGGAATCTACTAGTAGGGGGCTTTTAATGGAAAATTTCCTCTATTGAAAAGGATGATGAGCTAATATGAATTAATGAATGAATGGACTTTTATTTGTGAGGCTAAACATTATTTTGGGAAAATTCTATGTAAAAGTGTTAGATGAAAGGGTTGAACATTGTTGCTTTGTGAAAACTATTGAATTATTGAATGTACTTTTATTTATGCTTTACTTGTACTTATTTATGTATCATTATCATCCAAGTTTATTATTATAGAGTGGACACTGTGTTTAGGAGATTATTAAATATACTTTTAGTTGTATTCATTTGTTCATGTGTTACTATCATCCAACTCATTTCAAAAGTGAATACTTTGTACAAAAATGAATAGTTTTTAAATATAATGAATAATACATTATAAGTAAAAAATGAACACTTTTCAAATATAATTGATACATAGTAACTAAAAGATGAATATTGTTAGTAGTAAATTTATTACAATAACAAAATGAATATTTTTCACAAGAAATGAATACTATACAGTGAATACATTGTGTTCACTCACAAATAAAAAATTGATACATAGAACTAAAGTAAATACAAAAAATTAAAAATATAGATAGGCAAACAACAAATTGTAGAGTGAATACTTTGTGTTCATTTACAAATAAAAAATTGATACATAGAACTAAACTAAATACAAAAATTGAAAATATAAATATACATACATCAAATACATCATAATATAATATATCTTGATAGCTTAACTGCATACTCAAAACACGTGCTTTTAAATACTATTTAAAAAGCTTTTCACTACATATTGGAATTCATATATCTTCTTATTCTTTTTAAACATATAGTCCAAGTTCTTTCTTCTTAATGACATAATTTTGAAGCTCTTGTTGGAAGGATCCACATCATTAAAAATTTGACTTATATCTATTATTGCATTGTCCCAAGTTAACATCATTCTCGACCTAAAATATTTCAAATCTCTAAAAAGATGCATATTAAGGAGATCAAAGTGTGAAAAGGGCAATTTTAACTAACATAATGTGATAGTGGCATCTCGTGAATGATGAATATGTCCTTGTTACATGTTTGCTTTGATGCAATAGGGAAATCTCTCTTAGAGAAATGTCAGAGTATAGGCGGATGGTCATAGTGAGTGGACCTATTCCCATGATAGGCTTGCCTTGGCAGATCTCTCAAAAAAGCGTGATATGAAATCTCCCAAAAAAAGGTGCAGTAAGGACATCTAATTCTCACATTCAGAGAAGGAACAATTTGATTTAAAATAAAATTTATGCTGACATGAAAAATCCCACTTGGCTTTGGGAGAGTAAAAGAAAAGTAAAAGTTGACTTGGCTTGAATTGAAGAAAAATAAGTTGGGAGGTGTTATGGCAGCTTGGTTTGCCATTAACTTGAGTTTCAAGGGCTCCTCAAGGTCACGATCTAGTAGATCCATCTTTTCATTATTTGCAAGGAGAAACATGATGAAGGTGACTACCGGAAGCTCTTTGACAGTGTCTACTTTGACGGCCCCAACATCCAAGTTAGTCATAGTAAAAATCAAATAGTAGATTAAAAAAATTAGACATTAGTCTCTTACCTTTGTGAACACTTTGATATTTATAATGGGTGAAGGCAGTTTGGCATATCCAAGTTTTCTTAATCTTAGTCGAGATACCTGCCATATCTCTCATAAATAATTATTGCGAATCCTAAATCTTTTGGGATTGAATTTTAGAGGATAAAATATTTTTAAACACAAATTATTTGGTGAGATGTTCATGCATTGAGGTTATTGAGTTTCATGACTTACCTCAGAGTTACCCTTCATTGGATTTATTGAGTTGCAATTACTTTTGTGTTGAGTTTTAGGTGTCTCGAACTCGAATTAGAGTTTGAATTAAAGTAGCAATCCAAAGTTGAATTCAGACATATGATTGATTTATAATATTAGGAGTTGTAATTAGAGTAAAACTCAGACTCAATAAGGGTCTATAAATATTCTAGTAATACATAGGATTTAGTGGGGCAGTGTTGAGGTTGAACTAGAGAGAAATAGAGAGAAAGTAATAGAGAGAATAAAGAGAAAATAAAGAGAGAAAGTGTCGGCTCTCGTGTGTGGGTCTTTCTAGTGTTTATCGGTGGTCTCTCGTGGTGGTTCCTTGTGATATTTTTTTGGAGATTTTCTCTGAAGGTGTAAGTATTGTCGAGACTTGATGAAAGAGTTTAGTTGAGTAAGAAATAATACAGTCTTTCTTGTAAATTATTATAAAGTTTTTTGATAGTGGATCTCTCACTCCTCCCATAGATGTAATCCAATTTTGAGTGAACTACGTATATCGCTGTGTCTTGTCTTGTTATTTTCTTTTATCTTGCATTATTTTTTGTTTCTTGTGTTATTTGAGAATAAAATGATTCGTGAACCTTCTGCTGTAAATTCTAACACTTGTGTGATGGGCTCAATTTTAAAACCTTAGTCAACCCCATTGATGGTTCAATTTTTGGACATAGATTCAGCTTTTTGACTTGGTTGATTTAGCTCTGTGTATCATCAGTACTTCCTAACTTCGAGCACCAATTCCCTAACTTGGTGTATGGAGTTAGTTGGGTCTTCACCAACTCAGCACGAACCACCAACCACTATAATTCTTGAAAATTAAGTTGACATAATGTCAAATCATGTAAAATCATTAGGGTTCACTTTTTCTTGAATGGTGGTGCTGAGTCATTAGTTCAGTTGCTGAGTTGTCATTTGATGCTAACACGTGTTCTTTGCTATAAACACTCCGAACCATTTCTTATGATTAAGCTTGAATGCTCGACGTGTCTCTCATGATTCAGATGATTAATTAGAATTCTCACCTTTTGATATTCAGCTGCTCAGATTGAGACATGTGGAAGTCGTCCGATGGTTTGGTAGAGAGTATATATAGGACTCTTCATCCTTAACTCCCATTTTTGGCTTCTCAAATTGCCAATGATCTTTTTTGGTGATTCTCCTACTCCAACCTTTGATTTTCTTCTCCGATGGCTTCCTCAAGCTCTTCCTTGCTAGAGTTGCCCCTCAAGTATTGAAGAAGATTGTCACCATCATTGTTGTGGACATTGCCACCTCTAGTGTAGTTGCACTTCTTATACTTGCACTCCTGCTCACGACTATGCCTTCAATAGCTTAGTTCCCATCACCTACTCTGCCCGGGATCAAAGTAAGTTCTCTTTTCTTTGTTTTTTGCAAAGTTTTAGTTTAGTTTATCATATCTTCAATATTTTTCCTACATTTGCAATTTGGTATGACAACTTGCTGTACGAAAACCTAAGCTAGGAACTTGTTAAACCTAGATGAACTTTAGGCTCCCTTCGGATGACCTTATATAGGAACACACTATAGCTAGGAGTACTCATAAGTGATTTTTATCGAGGTTGCACAGGCAAAAAAATGTCCTATGTGTTACCTTAGTTATTCTCTTAAATAGTAAGACCTAACTTAGTCCTTGGATGAACTAAGTCTAACTTGGTTTTCATATATGACAGATATCTTCAACCTAGAGTGAGGTTTGCTCCAGTTCAGCTCTAGATCACTGAATACATGCTTAGAGAAAAGCCAATCAAGCACTTGGTTCAAGTGTTTGAGTTTTTGGATGGCATCGAGGTGGATCTTTGGGAGTCAGAAGAGAGTAGAAAACTCAAGATAGGGTTCAGGTTTGTATTTTTTACCTTTTGGGAAGGGAGGGTTTAGGTATTCTATAGATGACTTCACCTGAGACCTCTTGACAGATTGGAACCTTTCCCCAGATTAGCTTGTCCCTAACTCTATGGAGTTCATCACAACCTTTCAAGCCTTGGCCAATTCTAAAGGAGTTACCCCCACCATATGCATATTCCAAGATGCTTTCAAATGTTGCAAGGGTTTGAATACCGGAGGTAGATGGTAATTCGCTCAAAAGAAAAACTTGAAATTTTTTGTGTCTAATCCTTCTTTTATCCACTTCTAGAAAAACCATCCAATCTAAATTTTTACTCGAGTATGCCAGGGTCATCATAGTGAATGAGGGAACCCAACTAACTTCCAAACTCTTGCCAAGACACATAGGCTCTTAGTACTTAGGTTGAGGAGAGCGAGAGAGTTAGGTTAGCCCCCCAATTGGTCCACTGAGTTGCACCTCAACTTAGTAGTTTGTTGATGACTCGCTAGTTTGGTATGCTACCTTCCTTTTCTTTTAGCCCCATAAGTCTATTTAAGAGTAAACAATCCACTAGTTCACATCTTAAATAGGATTGGACTAGATTACCTTTATGAATGAGAGGCTCAAGAGTCGTGCTCCTCGGGTCCATCCTCCCTATCCACCAAGGGAAAAAAAGGATTTGATGGAGGAGGCAGCCAAGCCTTCTCAGGAGCAAGATGCTCCAAAGGTGAAGAAGAGGAAGGTGACCTTGGCTAGAGAATGCGGCAGTCATGCTGCTGCCCAAGGAGAGGAGAAGAAGAAGAAGAGGAAGAGGATGATCTTCGAACTTGCTCCCATCATTCTATCCAATGAGCTCCCTTTGTCGGTTGAGGCATTAGATCTTCCAACCCTATCATCGACCAGTCCTCCTACTAAGATTCTATCTAAGTCAATCATGGGGGCAGTTCATCAGCTGGAGACCATGATCAAGTTGTCACTGACCCCCTCACCTACACCTTGGCTGAGCTTTGGCTCCAAATCTTGTGGGTCATCATTTGGGGAAGGATATAGCTGACCTAAGTGCAAAGGAGTACTTTGAGTTTAATCTCAGCTTGGACCTCAACTCCTTGACCAAAAACCTCCCCAACGATGAGCTCATGGAAGGACTCCTCAACTGTGAGAGAGTATGTCACTCGTCCTTCTTTTTAGCTTAGATATATATCTTTATTTGCTAACTTTTGGTTCAAGTCTAGGCTCTGAAGAACTTCCATTTGGCCAAACGAAGGTTCTTTTCCTCCCAGAAGGAGATGTCCAAGCTTCAAGTCAGAGTCATCTTAGCAAACTTCAAGGTGGCTTAGCTCCAAGCTTGTCGCACCAACCACCAACTTGACATTCAGAAGGTTAACGATGATAAGGCCAAAGTAGATATGGTGAAAGAAGCTGGCTGAAGATACCAAATCATGGTTGAGGCAAATAAATTGGCAACTAAAGAGGTCTGAGTTGAAGTGGAGTGGTAACTGGGTGAACTTCAGCTTCAACAAGAGGATGAGCTGAACAAGGCTTGGGAGGATGTTGTTGCCAACTACCTTCAGGGTGAAGGATTTATATAGCTCCTTTCTTAGCCAAGGATGTCAACAATCACTGAGTTTAAGTTTAATGTGAAGAAGCTCCAATCCAGAGGTGAGCTCTTGGTGACCTCTTTTGACAAGAGTTACCTTTGTTGTGGGGATATTGTCATTAGGTCCTATAAGGAACTCGGATTTGACCCTGAGGACCTCGGGATTGAACTCTATGACCTTGACCAGCTCCTCCATCTATTGGCTCCTCCATTTGAAGTAGGAGTATGGTGAAGTTCTTGCCTAAGACGATGCCATGCTTAACTTTAGCTCTGGCCCAAACTACTCCCTGAGCAAGGGTGAGGCCAACGAGGCAGCTGGTACTCCTTTCTAATAGCTGAAGCTCCAAATTTTAGTTTCAAGTTTTTTGCTTGTAATTTTGATTAATGTAATTTTGTTTTAACTTAGATCAGATGTCTTGTTTTTAACATCAATGAAAATTTTCTTATTTGTTGTCACACAAGTTTTAGTTTGAATATGGTAGCTTATTTTGGTTCAGATGCTTACCATTAACAACCCATAATAAAAAATCAATGAGTTTTGACTCAGTTTTCCCCAAACCAATCATGATATTATTTGAAAGAAAACTTAATTCAATGATAAGTATGCTTGAAAAAGGTTTGATCTTGAGAAACTTAATCTACGTTTTAACTCAGTTTCTTACTAAGTCAACCACAATTTTATCCGAACAAAAATGTAATTCAGTAGTGACTCAATTCTCAAATCAATAATCCCAAGTTTCACCTCGAGCCAAAATGCAAATTTTAACTTAGGATCAATAATCCTTAAGAGCTAAACCTTGATCTAGCTTTATCATCTCAAGCTTCAATAATCCCAAGTTTCACCTCAGGGCAAAATGCAAGTTTAATTTGTAATCAACTTTTGGAACAAGCCACTCTTGCCACTACAAATTCTTGAGTGGGGCCTTTATTCACCTAGCAATATGGCCTTTTGCTAGCCTCTTTTGTGAGTTAGACAAATGTATAATCTGATCCTGAACTCATGAGCCTTAACTAGGTGTGTAACCTAAGATCGAGATTTTTGTGTCTCATGTAGGTGCTTGACCTAAAGTTGGGTCTTTGCGTATTGATTAGGCATGTGACCTACAGTCGAGGTTTTTGTACTTTGGTTAAGTGCGTGACCTAGAGCCGAGGTCTTCTGATAGAGGAATGCCTCAAATTTGTTGTCGCATTGGTGGGTAAGCGGTTGAGTTAGCTTAGTGGTTCGACTCACTTGGTCCTCCAAAAGAATAATATGGCTGCTAGAGTCAGAGCTATTAGCTCCCAAGTTGATTCCTAGATGATGATGCCCTCGCTATCTTTGAAAGCATTTTTAGAAGATCCCCAAAGATCTTTAAGATCAACAAAAAAAAAAAGACGGAGTGGATCTCAATGAAAGAAAGAATGTCTATTGAACCAAGTTGAAAATCCATTGAATCGGGTTCTCTCAAGATTTGGTTTTATTGTGAGAGCTCGGCTAGTTGCCAGCTTGAGTTCAAGGGACTTCTTGAGATCATGATCCATTTGATCGTTTTTTCGTTAATCTACAAAGAGAAACACCATAAAAAAAACTGGCGAGAACTCTCCGACAACGATTACTTTGACATCCAAGTCAATTGTAGTGGAAATTAGAGTAGATTAAAGAAATTAAACATTAGTTGCTTATCTTTTGTGAATACACTAATATTTATAATTGGTAAAGGGAGTTGGTATATCCAAGACTTCTTGATCTAAGCTGAAATACCCACCAAATTCCTCATAATTAATTGCTATGAATTTCGAATCATTCAGAATTACATTTTGAAGGACAAAGTATTTGTAGACACTCATATTGTTCAATTAAGCTGCAATTATTTTTAAGATGGATTCGATTTTGAGACCTTGATCAACGTTGTTGACGGTTCAATTTTTAAATACAAATTTGACTTTTTCACTTAATTAATTTGATTCGATATATCATTAAGAGGGGATAAAAGAGAAAATTTTCCTATATGAAATGGCACTCTCCTGGATTTTCTGTATCTCGCTTCAGCTTATAATACATATTTGTGAAAAATTCCTCAAGTCAGATTCAACCCTAATCGGGTTAACTATTCCCAGAATATTTTATCTCATGTTGTTAACAGGCGCGTGATTGACACTTCTGCCCTTCTTGCTAATTGGAGGTCTATAATACATTGACTAGCGGAAAATATAGTCAGTTAACCAAATCCCATAAACCTAACTTGAATTGTATTACGAAAAGCTAAACTGTTGGCATTCCAGTTGTACCTGCAGCCTCCTGCCAAGCTTCTGAGCTCTCTGAGAGCTTAGAAGACCATGGATCCACTGCTGAAGTTTCTACCATTTCTTTTTCTTGAATCCAAGCAATGAATCATTTCCTTGTGCGATTTTGTGTTGAATCATAGATATTCCACAACAATATAAGTTGGATTGTGGCTTTTTGTGAAGAAAAAGGCGCAGACAAAAGCACATCGTAGATCCTCGTTTTGGAGATGGAAGATGAAGTTTGTAAAAAATGTTTTGTTTGAGTAATATTTTGTATTTTTTTCCCATCAAAGATTGTGCTCAGCAGTGTGTCCTCTTGCAACCATACAACAAGATATCAATATGTTTATTGCTATTGTGGGAACAGGTGCAAAGTGATGGTAATACACACTGTGACCCCGTTTGGTCCGTGAAAAACCAAAGTTGAACCACAAAGTGATGGCAATACAGACTACGATTCCGTTTAGTACGTGAAAAACCAAATTTGAACCATGGATGTTAATTCAGTTAATTCAGATTCTCTCCAACTCTGATTCTCTAATATATGTTATTACATTGTCAAATTAAAAAGCGAAAACGACAAGAATCAAGGATGTGCCTTCTTCATGTGGGCATAAGGTCTAGAACTATATAGTCTTTATTGGAGCATTCAACAAGAGGCTGGACATACTGGAGAAGTCAACTTGATTCAGCATACGATGTGATCACTCCTTGAGGAACTTGAGAAAATGAACAGATATGTGAATGAATGGCTTCAGACTTGGATCATATTACTAGGTGTTTGTATTTTGATGCTTGTTGCACTGAAAGTGATGGCTTTTATAAACAGATGAATATCCTTGTAATGAAAGAAATAAGAATAAATAGATACAGCGTTCTAGCAATTTTCATACTAGCTAGAGAGCTGAGACGGCTCCGCTGGTCAGATGATTTGGTTCCAATTAAATTTAGCATACCAGTAATGTAACATAAATCATTCATATATTTGAGATATACTGGATTTTCCTATGTAGTAGTAATATCTATTTAGTACATTGTAATAACGTAACATTGGTAAGGCGCAGGATGCAACATAATTATCTTCCCAATTATTGCCATATGTTCAGCAATATTCTCCTCGGTAGCAAAGCAATCAACAAATGTGTAACTTCTTGACGACAATTATTACATGCTAATCGATGAAAATGTGTTAAAGAAAGTGATAAATATTTTGTAAACGTTCATCTGAAAGGTGAGTTATTTTCCTTCCTTGTAGTCCAAAGAATCCCTCCACCCTCGTGGAACCAGATGAAAAATATAGTTTCAAGGTTTGATAAATACATTTCAAAATGGTTTGCAGAGAAAATGGATGGCAATTATTATAAGCATACATTTGTGTATTTTGCATAGATTTATTTATATATATTAATAAAACATGCCAAGCTTACCATTTGAAATTGTGTATATATGGATCCATATCTCACAACAATCACCAACAACTGGAAAAATGAAATGAATATAGCTAGAACATTGTTTGAATTGATTACTGGAAGATGTTATATTTATGGTACCCATGGTGAAGTAAATTTTTGATCCAAATATTACTTAAATTCAATATCTACAAAACACGTGTTTGACATGCAACCACGTAATTTTTATAGAAAAATAAATCTTAGATATTTGTAAAACACGTGCCAAATAATATAAGTATACACGGAATAAATATCCATATTTATTAAGAAAAGAAGTAATTTTATTATCTCTTTTTCTCCACTTTTACGATCGAATAGTTCTTAAATTAATTATTTTTAATGTTGCGCGTACGAGAAAATGGTAGGCAATGACAATAGATTTCTCCAATTCTTTATGCACTTTTTACTCACCATTTTCCTTAAAACAAGTATTTTAGATGTTAATATTTAATGCATAAATATCTAAAGCTATCTATATTTGATTAACCTCTTCTTATGATATATGAAAATAAGATATTTTGAAAATTTTTTCTGCTCCTGGAACAAACAAAATAGTCCACATAGTTTTCATGTAGTTTGTAATTTATGCATGAATGACGTATTTATAAAATATGGCAGATATGAACCTTTTTTATAAAATATTTGGTAGTAGTCGATACAAATCCTTTTATTCCATTGGTGGTAATCTCTGAAAGGCTTCAATAACGGTTGTCCAACATAAAGAATAGTCATAGTGCATATAGGAAGCAGAGGGAGGATGCAGGAGTGTAAATCTTGTCGATGTTAAGTTGACACTCCTTCCATCAACAAACAAAGCCACCACAATCTTTTTTTATTATGGGCTAGTAGTAGCTCATCTTGATAATCGTTTTGGCTAGTATTTGAGCATTGATTTGACCATCATATATTTTATTATTTTTTCTAATTTCAATAATGAGTAAAAATCATATTTAATATCTATTTGAGTTATATTTTAGCTAAGGTACATTAAAGCTTTTAAAGAAATGTTAGAAAGTTTCAAATAAAAGAAAGCGTGATGGTGAATCAATGAGCTTGACTTTAAAAAAAATCAAAGAATGGTTTCAAAGTGGGTTGAAGATATCTACCACAACTTAAAGATTTAAGGATGAAACGAATGTAACGAAATTGACTCAAGAACCTGATATCGACTAGATTTAGATTTTTATTTATTTTAGTCGAGTAAAAAAATTATTTTGAGATTAATTATTTAGGGTATATGTCGCGTTGAGTTCTATAGAAAACTCTTAACATAGTTTTTCTAATAGAATTGGACATTTGTTTGACTAAACGAATTACTATTTGTATCAAACAAAAGATTCAAAACTTCTATATGAAAGTAATAGCTTAAAGTACTTTTGGCTAAAAGACTTGGATGGACCTTGATCTTTTTTCTAAAATAAATTAAAAGTTGTAAAAAACTATTTAGAGAAACTCAACCATGCCCATTTATACTTTTGGGGTCAAATCAAGCCATTGGGGGTAAGATCTCTTAGTTTGGTTCGCTCCAACGGTTAAAAAACTAGCTGTTAGTTGCATAGATTCATTAAACCAAGCGTTTGGTTGTCAATCGGATGTCTATTTTTGTCGGATCTTAGTCAGACATCCATTTGTTAATCGGATGTCTATTATTGTAGTAATACTATTGATTATGGTAACATTACTATACCAACCAGATGTCCAGTTCAGTTAATAAAGCTCTATTAAAAGTTTTTTGCAGAACTCTATGCAATAAGTGCTCTAAACAAAAACACTCTCAAAATCAAATTTTGGCTTGACTAAAATAAGGATAAAATTCTAAACCTAGTTGATCTGATTTCTTGAGTGGTCTTTAGGCTATCTACAAGTTCTTCAAGCCACATTCGTTTGACTCATCATCATGTTTCAATCTTCTTCATGATCATTTTCATGCTCATCTTCTCTTTGAGGCAATGAATGGTCTTGAACTTCATTTTGAGCTAGGCTAAGTTTCAATCTACATTGCTTAAGAAATTGTTAAATATATAGTTTGATTATCATCAAAACTATAAAAGGCAACATCAACATTTTTCAAGTGCAAAAAGTCAGGACATATGAAAGCAAATTGCCCTCTCATCAATCAAATGAAGAAGTTTAAGATAAAGAAGAATAAGGTAATGGTGGCAACATGGGATAACTTTGAGGCGGAGAGTGAGCATGTCTCATCCGATGAAGCAATTGTGAACTTATGTCTCATGGTAAATGAGTATGAGATATGTGATTTGTTTTTTAAGGAGTTACAAGAAGCTTTTGAAGACTTATTTTTAAGACATGAAAAAATAAGTCTCAAGTATGCTTCATTAAAGAAGAAATTATCTTTAATTGAAAATGATTTTGATGCTTTTAAGTCTTCTAAAAGATCTTATAATTGTAAAAAGGATATTTAGGTACTTCAAGTGGAATATGATACTTTAAAATATTCTAAGACTGCTTGTGGATGCCAAAATGAAGTAAATATGTTAAGAAGTGAGAATAGTCATTTAAAAAAGGCTTTGCAAAATTTTTTTTAGTGAAAACATTACCTTGAACTTGCTTCTTAATAGCTAAATGAACGTTTTAAATAAATCCGAATTAAGCTTTATTTCATCTTCTAAGTGCAAAAGTACTAAATCCACTTTTGTGAAGTCTTTAAAAGCTATTCATTTTCATTTGACTTGCAATTATTATTGTAAAAGGAAACATATCTCTACTAGTTGCCCAATTAGGAGAAATTTATCTCTTAAAATAAATCTAGCTATCTAAGGGAATAATCTTATAAATCAAGAAATTAAAGCTCATTTGGATTCATAAAAACTCTTTAGCATAAATAGTTTGGGAGTAATTAGGGGTGACCCATGAGCTTTTACTAGCTTGATATTTATGATCATTCTCTAGTTAATATAGTAGAGGTATGCGATTACATTTACTATATCCCACATATCTTGCATGTTTCTTTTGTCTTTTTACATGCTTTATTTTTGTTTGAGTTGATTTTGGCCAAAAAATAGGTTTAATCAAAATTTAGTAAAAATATGAGATTGAATGCCACTAGACCAGAGTCCAAATGTGGGTTATTTGGATCTAAATCTAGGTCAAATTTGATAAAAAATTGAGTTTAATTCGGACTTGAATTAATGAAAAATTTGGGCTCAAATTAAAGTGGGTTGATCTGGCTAGATATTTGAGCTCAAAATTCATCAAATATTTAGAGCAAAAAAAAAAATCTTTACAAATAAATCCCTAGACTAAATATATTTTACAAATAGGTCTCTAATCGACTTTTTCTTACAAGCAAGTTCCTGAGATGAAAATTTTGCCAAAAGATTCTCGAAAGTTCTAAAATTTCAAATCAATATCGTAAATCTAGGGATTGCGAATAAATTTCTTAAAATTTTGTATTCACAAATTAACTTTTGAAATATCTCATTTTTGCAAATAAATTTTCAAAAATTCTTATTTACAAACGAGTCCAAATTTTATTAGAAAAGGACCTAAAAATTTCAAAAAAGGGTCTTTTTTGCAAGAAAATTGCTAAAATTTATAGAATTATATTTTGATCGAAATTTTAGAAAATTTATAAATAACCCCCTTAAAAGTTTAAATCTAGAAATGACATAAAAATTTGAATTTCTTTATTATGAAATAAATCCTAATCAAGGAGATTACATGCCATTTACAAAATATGAGAATCTAATTCAATTACAATTACAATCCAATATATTTTTAAAATAAAATAAATTAAAGATATCAAAATTTAATTACAATCACACCATATTTCAAAATAAAATCAATCAAAAATTTGAATTTAAATTTTCTTGGGTCATATAAATTGATTGAAAACCTGCAAACAAAGGGACAGGGAGTGAGAGGAAAAGAGGCCATCATTGAGAACAGAAAAAGGAATCTAAAAATTAGGAGATGAGAGGACCTACAAAGAGGTGATTTCCTACCTTTCATTCTCTGTTCTTTCTTCTTCCTCCTATGTATTTTGTCTCTTGCAGATTCTTCTCCCATGTCGTGCTCCTTACTACTCTGGCCTTCAATTGATGGTGGCTACACCGGCAACTCTGACCTCTTTTGTGTTGAGCTCCTTGGGAAGCAACACCTCAGCTTGAACGCTACACGATGTCTCGCCAGAGTAGAGCCTGTCTCTGGCCACCTGCATCTCCCGCAGCCCTCGACAGCCGATGCAGGTTCAACTTGCCGCGCCGCGCCAAGCTTTGGGCTCCCTGCTGACTCGGCCGCCTGTCGCCAGAACAAAGGAAGGGCTAGATTCGGGATCCACTGTGGCCGCCTCTGCCCGCTCTCGCGCCTATGCCACTTGCCACCTTGTAGGATTTGTTCATGCCTGGCCTTGGAGCCCTTAGCTACTATCATTGTTTGCTTTGCCTCGGCCTATCGTCACCTCCCCCAAGCAGCAACTGTCACCCGCAACTTGTGTCGCCGCATCACCGTCAAAACCCTAGCTCTACCCGTACCACCCCTGACCGCTTGAAGCTCCACCGCTTGGGCTTTCACCTACGTGAGCTCCCCGCCCAGGCTTCATTCCGGAGCTCCATCGATCTACTGCCATACCACCTCTAGGCAGTCACTATACCCTCGCGCCACTGGTCGCGGCTGGAACTGGCCAAGAATAGCTTTAGGCTGCCAACATTTTGCCTTGCACTCAGCCAGCAAACTCATATCTAAGTTAGTTATCAGAGTTATACTTAACTAATTTTTGGATTTACACTCAACTAACCTTTGGATTTTTACTCAGTTAGTTTTGGAGTTTACATCCAAACCAACCTTCAGACTCATATGCAAGCAGCCTTCGAGTTCATATCCAAACTAGTTTTTTGGCTTGCATTCAAATTAGCTTTCAGGCTTGTACTCAATTAGCTTTCGGGCTCACACTCAACTAATTTTTGGGCATGCACTCAAACCATCCTTTAGACTTGTACTTATTCAGCATTTAAGCTTGCATATAAGCCATCCTTTGAGTTTACATTCAAACAACCATTGGACTTGCATTCAAGTCAGTTTTCGGGTTTGCACTCAGCTAGCTTTTGAGCTCACACCTCTAAATCAGCCTTTGGATTTGCACTCACCTAGCCCTCAAGCTCGTAACTCTAAGCTAATCTTTGGACTCATACCTTGCAAGTTCACCTAAAATTATCATGATAGCTCGAGGACTCTAGTCAAATTGATTAACATGAAGTGACTTAATCACGCTAAACTCAACTAGAAAATTAAGTAAAACTAAATTGACTCAAATGAATTATTAAATGGATATAACTTGATCAAATAAATGGATTAAAACTCAAGTTGAGCTAGACCCAAAATTTAAATTAAGTTAATCTAAATCAAATTAGCATCGATCCAACCCTAATTGGGTTCAAATTGAGTCAATTTGAAATTAAGTCAAATTCAAATCAAATCCTATTTGGCTCAAATTAAGTTTGAATCAAATCCTAAGTGCGTTAAATCAAGTTCAAATTGAAAGTTATGTGGGTCAAATCAAACCCAAAGTCAAACTAGAATAAGGCCGAGCTCGAACTGAAACTAAGTTGAACCTAAATCAACTTGAACTTGAACCAAAGTGTATAAAATGCAAATATGAACCTGATAAGAGTCCAAAACAAGTTGAACTCAATCCAAATTGAATGAATCAGACTCGAGTCAAAATTAAGTTCTAAACACTAAACTAAATCAAAACAGACTCGGATCAAATCAGCATTGTCCCAACTAGAGTCAATGATCAGTAGTTGATAAATGTTCTTCTAAAAATCAAAGCCAAGCTTAGTGAATTGAATTTGTTATTACAAGTTGAATATTTACCATCAAATTCAAAAATGATTTTGGAATGGATGTTTCATTTGATTTCTATGGTTAATTTGATGACCTTTCATGGTTGCAGTAGTTAGTCCATGGTAGTGATATCTGATTTTATGCTATAAAGCATCAGTGCAAGCCCAATCACTAGAGGTTCTGGGAAGATAAACTCGGAACATCTCATCATCTTCTGGGAAATAGTTAGCAAATTGTAGTTTAATCAAGTTTGGAATATCGAATTGATTCAAATTAGACTCATATACAAATTAAGTTTTAAATATTGAACCTAACTGAAACCCAACCCAGATTAGTTTGGATGGAATTGGACAAGCCTAAATCGAGTCACACTAGGTGTGCTAAACTTTTGGTAACACTCCAGGGCTATGAACAACAGGTGATATTATAATCATGATCTAAACCAAAGCTAGTTCATAGCCCTAGATGTGTTACAAAAGCCCTTGGTAGCACTCTAGGGCTATATCTAATTCTATAAGTAGTGGGTAATTCTACCTTTAAACTTATGAAATTATCGCTTATGCCTCATTTGTTATACAAATAATTTAAACTCATAAAGTTATTACCTATGCCTCATTGGTTATGACAAATTCATGAAGTTATTGCTTATGGCTCATTGGCTATAGAAATATTTTAAACCAATGAAATTATCATCTATACCTCTATTTAAGTAGACTTTGAAGTTTTAGTTCAAATTTGAGTTGGACTTGTGATGAGCCAAATTTAGACATTAGATTTACATCCGAATTTGGATCAAAGACTAAAATAAGATTTGAACTAAATCAAAATTTATAATAAACCTCCAATGATTTTTATTTATGGATAGGTCTGAACTTTTATCCGAAAAGGGCCCCAAAAAATTTAGAATTTTACAACATATCCTTTTTGCAAAAGCCCCCAAAATTTACAAAATCACATTTTGGTCTAATTTTTTTTTCAGAAAGTTTGCAAACAAACCCCCAAAAATTTAGCATCCGAAAAGATACAAAACTTAAATTTTCTCATCAAAAAAATAAATTTCAATCAATTATATACCAATCACAAGATTTTGAAATACAATTTTATCACCAATCCAATCCTATTTATTTCTAAAATGAAATCAATCAAAGATATCAAAATCCAATTACACTCATATAATATTTCAAAATTGATCCAATTAAAGATTTGATTTTGAATCTTCTTGAACCTATAAATTGATCGAAAACCTGCAACGATGAAGAAGAGAGCAAGAAGATTAGAAGCTATCATCAGAAGGAGACTAGAGCGAGAAAGAAATCAAGAAATAATGAGGGATCAGTATACTTAGCTCTATTCTTTCTTTTTCTTCCTTCCACTTCCTCTCCTATTTTGCTCTATTTTGCCTTCAAGGAATTCTTGAGTGCCTTTTGCTACCCTCATCACCATCCTCACCCCCTACATGGCCACTAGCACCTCGACACCACCTTAGACCTACCCCTTTGGCCTCTGCCCAGCTAACCCATGCCAGGCCCCGAGCGTCCACCCTCTATCTACAAGCACCAACCACAAGTCACTTGCAGCCTCTTTTGCTCATCGAAGATCCCGAGTGTTGCCTCCCACCATAGATACTTGATTGCCATCACTATCTTGAGGAGACCACCTGCTGGACCTCTACCAAAGCCCCTCACCCGTGCCACTTGTCGGCTCAACCTGCCTAGACCCTGCCCTCCACTCACCAGAAATCTAAAGCATCACCCTTTACCACCAGATCTGCCACCGGTGAACTACCCTAGCCCACTTCTTTGCCTTTACTAGTGCAGCCGTGCTTCAGCCTACAGCCCCCGACCCTACCTATTCGATCAAGCGGCCCGGCCCACTCATCAGTCCCACCTCACCTCCAGGCCCACTGTCTATCGGCCTCCACCTCTGCTTAGTTTGCAAATGCCTTCACCGTGTTGGTTTGCATGCATTGACCTCCTTTGCTACCTTGTGTCACAGCCGGCTGGCTCCTTGCCCTTTGTCACCATTGCAATTGGCTCCCTCTCCTCCCCTTCACCACTCGCCACTAGATCGGGGCTAGATCCAACCCAATTCAGCCATATCCAGCTAAGATGGGCTACCGGGCCATCATGGCCTGGTAAGTTTTTGAATAAGAAAGGGGCACGGGTGTGAGGAATAAGAGGGAAAGAAATAGAATAAATAAATTAAATAAAAAAGTTGCTACCCACAAAAAAAAAAGCCTGCAACAAGGATTTCCTTGTCTGATTTTTTGTGCCATTATTGTTGTGGCCTTTTGTAGTCTTTGGCACGTTGATAAATTTTCATGAAAATCACAATCACCCATGGCCCCTCATATGATGGTGGAACTCCACTAATACTATGACCACCCATAGTCTCTCGAAGATGGTGAACCTTTAACATTGTTGCGGCCACTAGCAGCCTCTCTAAGATAGTGAGCCCTCGATGCTGTTGTATCCACCCATAGCTCTTCCCTTGAAGATGATGAATCCTCATCTCACATCCAGGCCAGTCTTTGGGCTCGCACTTATCCAGCTTTGAGTTTGTACTTAACTAGCCTTCTAGCTCACATCTAAGCTAACCTTTGGGCTCACACTTAGCTAGCATTTGGGCTCACATCTAAACTAGTTTTTGGGCTCGCATTTAGCCAACCTTTAGACTTACACTGAGCCAATCTTAGACTTGCATCCAAGCTTGCATTTGGACTCACACTTAGCTAGCCTTCACGTCCAGCAAACTTCAGGCTCCGTGGGGTCGAAGTTGACCACTTGGTATAGTAAACACCTTGAGGAATGACCTTGAATCACAAATAAAAAATTATTTTGATTTGAAGTGTACTATCAGATGTTATAAAAAAATTGACTTCCAATGAGAACAAGTCCTTATTGTTAATTACTCCGATAATTGTTAGGAACTTTCTAAAGTAAGAAACTTAGTTAATAAAATAGAAACACAAAAAAATAAAAAGTATTTGATTGATTTTAAGAAAGGATACATAGTTTAAGTAAGGGTATACTCTCACTTTACAATGAATTTCAATGTGAAGTTTTAGAAAATATGAAAGAAATAAAGAAAGAGAAAGAGTGGAGAAAAGGCTTTGATATATGCTATTGCCCTGCTCCCTCTACACTGGACTGTGTGGCATCCAATCCGAATCTTGGAAGAAAATGGGAGAAGTTTGAAGTGTTTCCAATAACTTTGATCATTAGCGATAACTTCAAGATTTAAAATATTTTCATTAGCCAATAAGGCATTGACAATAGCTTCTTTGATTTTTAAAATATTTCTGTTAGCTAATAAGGCATCGACAATAACTCCTTTGGTTTTTGAAGTATTTTGTTGGCCAATATGGTGTTGGCAATAAACTTCTTTGGTTTTTGAAGTGTTTCCATAGCCGATAAAGCATAAGCGATAACATCATTATTTTTTGAAGTGTTTTCATAGTCGATAAGGCGTAGACGATAACTTTATTATTTTTCAATAGTGTCACCAATGACTTATCATTAATTACTTTTAGGGTTGACTAGGTTGAAAGATGCATTGTCAACTACTTATAGGGTTGACTAGCTTGAAGGGTGCATCATCAACTGTTTTTGGGGTTGACTAGCTTGAAGTATGACCAACAACTTTGAGCATATTATTGATTGACTTAATTGATTTGGCAGCATAACCAATGGCTTATGGGGTTGGGTATAACTTTAAAGTATGGTTGACGGCTTTGAGCGTATTGGCAATTAACTTTTTGGTTTGACAGCATCACCAATAACTTATGGGATTAGGTATAGCTTTAAAGTGTGGCTGATAGCTTGAAGCGTATTGGTGATTAACTTTTTTTGAACAAGGCATTATGGTTGACTAAGTTCAAGCCTACCTTAGTTCAGTTTGATTTAAAGCATTGCTAATATTTTTGGGTTGGCCTAGCTTGGAAGATGCATCGTCAATGGCTTTTGGGGTTGATTAGCTTTGAAGTGTGGCTAACAACTTTGAACATATTGATAATTAACTTCTTTGGTTTGATGGCATCACAAACAACTTATGAAGTTGGATATAATTCTAAAATATTGCTAAAGGCTTTTGGAGCACATTCAGCAAGACTTAATTTGAACTTATTTAGTTTTATTCGAACTAAGGGTGGTAACATCACCCTTTATTCATGGTCTTGGAGTATTACCAAAGGTTCAATATGCCCAATGAGACTCGGTTTGATCCTAATTAGTTTTATCAGGACTAATATAGTTTGGGTCTGAGTTTGATTTTATTTATCTTGAGTCGAGTTTGACCTTGTGTTGGACCTTTATCGATTCTAGGTTTGCTGGATTTTGGCTCAAGTTTAAGTCAATTTAGTTTAATTTGATTTTAGTTAAGGCTCAATCTGTCTTCATTCTAGTTTAACTTTAAATTTGTCCTTTTAGTTAAGATTTGATTTAATCCAATTAAGAATTTGATTTGAGCTTAGTTTAGTCTAGATTGAATTTGATTTGAACTCAACTTGATTTTAAATTAACCCATAATCAAGGCTGAGTATGAACCTTGGTTAACTTAATCTAGATTTTAGTCCATTTGTTTGATCAATTTAGGTCTATTTGAGCCAACTTGGCCTTTGTCCATTTATTTTGGTTGAGTTTAATTTGAATGTGATTAAATTACTTCGTGTTAAGTAGTTTGATTTATGATAATTTTAGGTACATCTGTGGCTCAGCTTTAAATATGTGAATCCGAGGGTTGGCTAAGACGCAAGCTCAAAATCTGGCTTAGAGGTGCAAGCCCGAGGGCTGATTGGGTGTGAGTCTGAATACTGGCCAATTACAAGTTTGAAAGTTAGTTGAGGTGTGAGTTTGAAATCTAGTTAAGCATGGGCTTGATGTTTCCTGAGTGTGATCCTGAAGGCCGATTGGGTGCAAGCTTGAAGGTTGGCTTAGATACAAGCTCGAAGGTTAGCTTGGATTCAAACCTAAAGCCTGGTTGAATGTGAGCTCGAAGGCTAGTTAAATATGAGCCAGAAGGCTAGTTGAGTGTGAGCTTAAAGGCTTATTGAGTATGAGCCTGATGGGTGGATAAGTGCAAGCCCGAAGGCTAGTTAAGTGTGAGCTCGAAGGCTGGCTGAGTTGTGATTGTGAGCCTGAAGGTTAACTTAGGTGCAACCTCGAGGGTTGGCTTAAGTGCGTGCCCAAAAGCTAGCTATGTGCCAGCTTGAAGGCTAGATTACATGTGAGCCCAAATACTAGTTAAGTGTGAGTCTAAAAACTAGCTAAGTGCAAGTTTGAAATCTAACTGATGTGAGCCCAAAGGTTGATTGATTGTGAGCTCGAAGCCTGGCTGAGGGTGAGCCTAAAGGTTGGCTGAGTGTGAGCCTGAAGGCTGGTTGAGTGTAAGCCCAAAGGCTAGATAAGTGTGAGTCGAAGGCTAGCTGTATGTGAGCCCAAAGACTAGTAGAGTGTGAGCCTGAAGGCTGGCTGGTGGTGATAGTGATCCACCATCTTTGAGGGGTCACGGGTGGCCGCGACAGAGTCATGGGTTTTTCATCTTCATCATTGTCTTTGAGGGGCTATGGATGGCTGTAGCGAGGTGATAAGTTTACCATCTTCATCACCATCTTAGAGAGACCATATTTTTTTGATCGATTTTTTATTTTTTTACATAGTAACTTTTTTTCTTATTTCCTCACCCGTGCCTTCTTTCCTGTACACCCTTTTTCTCCTCTCTAAAATGCCACCAGGTTGCAATGGATCGGTAGCATACTTGGCTAGATCCAACCTCAATCCGTTGGCAAGTAGTGAAGGGGAGGGCAAGGCCCTTTGCCTCCCTCTCCTCCTAGCTAGCTTTTTCCTTCTTAGATGGTCACAATGAAGATGAGAAGCAATAGAGGCTGCAAAGAGGCCGCGAGGGTGGCGAAGCAGCGACTGGCGGGCTACCAAAGTAGGTGTGGAGTAGCTAAGGTAGGGCATGGTGGTTGCATGGGGAAGAGGCCTGTTCAGCATGGCCCTCGGGCTGGGTTGAAAGTTGGGCTAGGCCGCAGGCTAACGGGTTGGGGCACAAGTCAGTCTGGCTGCTTGAGTTGGAGATGGTGGAGCTATGCGCTGGCGAGGCTGGGGCAGCAAGGCACTAACTGCAAGGGAGAACAGAGGAGAGAACACAAGACCATACAAAAGCATAAGCAAAGAGAGAAGACTCGAGCTCACTAACTATTTTACTTGCTTATTTTTGTTGCGTTCAACTCCCAATTCTTCTAATTTTTTCTCCTTCGACTTGCATTTCTTCAATCATATGATCCCGCTCTTCTTTTATTTTTACAAGTTTATATAGAGCTTGAAGAGATAGATTTAGTTTGAAATGAATCTTCTTTACTTGAATTTTTGAATGATGAATGTGGATGTAAGTAGCTACGGACTTGGATTATCCAGAATTTAGATAAACTTGTGAAGAGATGTGGATGAATTTATTTATTATAGATGATAAAATTTGAAAGTTGTACTCATCCTGGACATATAAATAATAGAGGAGTTATTTGCAATTTTTTTTAAAAAATGGACTAAATTATAATTTTATAAAGTTTAGGGGTTTTTTGTAAAAAAACTTGTTTATAAGTTTTAAAAATTCAGGGTCTCTTTTGCATAATGTTCTAACTTATTCATAAATAAAAATTTTTGAGAGACCTATTTGTAAAAAGTTAAAATTCTACGAGCTTATTTGTAAATAAAGGATTTTGGAGGGGTTTATTTGTAAATTTTGAATTTCATAGGGACCAAATTATAATTATCGATCCTTTGAGGAGCTTATTTGTAAATTCTAAATTTTATGGGATTGATTTATAATTTTAGAATTTTATTAGATTTTTGTATAAAATTCTTATTTCAAGGAGCTATTTACAAAATTCTTGCATTGTCATTTTGACTCAAGTTTTAGATAAATTTTGGGCCTACTTTTGGTTGAAAAATCCAGCCCACTCAGTACATTTAGGCTTAGTTAGAGCCTGAATTTCTCAATGATTTAAGTCCAAATTGACCTAAATTTTCAATCAAACTCGGATGCGATTTAAGCCTGATTGCTATCCATATTTGAGATATAATTTAGTGGCATAAAAGTCACAATTTTGATCATATTCTAATTAAATTGGATTGTGATAAAAATCACCTCAAAAAAATTGCCCCCTTTGTAGCTTTTTCTCAAGTTTTAATGAGAGGAGAGGGTGTGAACAATTTTCAAGTACTTGTTCTTGCATCAACATTTCAGGAGTTGACTATATGGGTTTGAATTGCCACACGAGAATAGACTTGATTTGCCACAAAAGATAAACTTAATTTACCACATGAAAATGGATTTGATTTACCATGTGAAAATAAACTTAATTCACCATGTGGATATAAGGATTTAATCACCATGTAACATGGACTTGATTTGCCACATGAAAGTAGACTTAATTTGTTATATGAAAGTGGACTTAATTTGTCATATGAAAGTGGACTTAATTTGTCATAATGAAGTGGACTTGATTTGTCACAATAAGTGGACTTAACCTTTCACGTGAAAGTAAATTTAATTTGCTATATAAATGCAAACTTGATCATCATGCAAGATGAACTTCAACTTGCCACATGAAAATGGACTTAGTTTACCATATGAAAGTTGATTCAATGTTACTATGTGGGAATGGACTTAGTTCACCATGTAGATGTGGGCTTAATCGCCACATAACATGAACATAATTTATCATGTGAAAGTGGACTTGATTCACTATGTAGATACGGGCTTAATTGCCATGTAAATGCTGGCTCAGTAGCCATGCTAGATGGATGGAGTTTTGTGTTCATGTTTTACCTCGAGAAACATGGAATGCATGTTTGACTGAGCATTTTTTTTTAAAAAGTTAGACATTCTATCATAGACAAAACATAGACACTTTTGGTTATTATTATTGTTACCCTCAGGGATTAGACATAGTACCTTTTAAGGAATCGGTTGTTGATTGGTGGCATAGGCCATTCCATGTTGTCATCAGTTAGTTTGTAGGATTCTCCTTCAAATATCCTTTGAACAATATAAGGGCCTTCCTAATTAGTCTCGAACTTGCCTTTCTTGTTTGATTTGGGATTATGGGTCTTTTAGAACTAAGACTATTTCTCTCTTGTAGAATAACCTAAGTTAAGCCATCCTGTTGTAGGCCCTAACCATTTGTACTCGATATATTTCTAGGTTTTATTGTGCCATGAGTCTTATCTCATCCAAAGAGTCTAGATCGCCAAGGTGAGGACGAATTTTGTCTTGTCTTGTGATTTCTTCTTGCAAGGTAATTCTTAGAGAGGAGATTCACACTTCCTATTGTAAGACTAGCTCGGTCCCAAACACTAATGCATATGGCATTGATTGGGTAGGAGTTTGATATGTGGTGAGATAGGCCATCAATGCCTTAGCAAGTATGGTGCTAGTCTTTCTTATTTTTGGCAACAACTTTCTTCAAGATCTTAGAAAGGATTTTGTTGAACACCTTAGTGAGTCCACACATTGTAGATAGATAAATATCTCTAATCTATCTTGTGCAGATGCATAAATCATCCTTCCTTAAAGCTTCTGAAGGATGGTCCATTATTAAAAATGATCCTTCGAGGAATACCAAACTAGTACAAAATAATTTCTTAAAAGAAGCAAATAATAGTATCCACTTTTACCTCTTTTAATGGAATCACTTTCGCCCACTGAGAAAAATAATTGGTTACTGCTAGTATGAAGCAATGGCCTCTAGAAGAAGATGGTTTGATTGGGCCAATGACATTTGTACCCCATACCTCGAAGGGCCATGAGGACACTATTGGATATAGAGGATTTAGGTGTTGATGGATGATGTCACCATAAATTTAGCATAGGTGACATCTTCTCACATATTCGATGTAATCTTCCACCATCATGGGCCAATAGTAGCCCATACACTTAACCTTCATCATCATTTTTGGGCCTGATTGATGAGCCCTACATACTCTAGAATGTACTTCATACATAACCCCTTTGGAGAGAATAGGAGTATCGTAAAAATGCCCCTATTCGGAATGATATAAATGAGCCTAATGCCTGCTTTGATTTGTGGATGCTTTGGTCTGATCCTTGGTTTGATGGATGATGCTCCATTAAAATATAGCTTCCAGTAATGCTTTCCTTCTTTGACCAAAAGGAACTCTTCGTCAGGGAGCTGGCAACTCAGAGGAAAATTGTCTAGTACTAGATGAGCTGCAAGAAAAATCAGCAAGGTCTTACCCTTTGACCACTTTTTGAGGAGTGAACTTGATATCGTATCCCATGAGAATTAAATCCCATTTGGCTAGCTTCCCAGTGAGTACAAGTCTAGTCTTCAAGTATTTTATGGGATCAATCTTTGATATTAAAATGACTTGATGAGAAAGCAAATAATATTTCAACTTCTTAACCACAAATATAAGCACCAAATAATATTTTTCAATAGGGGAGTAGTTACTTTCTACCCCTACTAGCATTCTACTCAGATAGTAGAGTACATTTTTTTTATCCTCTTTATTATTTTCGACAAAAAGTGCCTCTAGGGTTCCTTCCATTACTATTGTGTAGAGGATTAAGGGCTTATCGGGTAGAGGTGCTATCAGGACTAGTGGCTTTAGGAGACTACTGCTTGATCTCTTCAAAGGCTTATTGCCAGTCTTGATCCCAAATGAATGGAGTGTCCTTCATCATCTTGAAAAAAGTTTTACATGTTTCAGAGAAATTTGAAGTGAATCTTCTTATGTATATGAGTCAGCCATAGAATAACCTCAATTACTTTAGATTATTGGGTGGTGGCATATCCAAGATCGCTTTCATCTTAGATGGATGGATTTCAATCTCTCAATGTCTAACAACAAAGTCGAGAAATTTTTTTGATGTTACCCCAAAGGCATACTTCATAGGATTTATCTTTAAGTTATATTCCTAAGATAGTTAAATACCACTCTTAGGTCTTAGATGTGCCTATATTTGGACTTAGTTTTGACCAATAATTTATGCATATAACATTCCACTAATTGGTGTATAAGATCATTAAAGATTTGAGTCATGGCTCTTTGATAAGTGGTGCCTGCATTCTTGGGCCCAAAGGGCATCACCTTGTGGAAGTAAATGCCAATTGGCATCATGAAGACCATAAGTTTCTTATCATCAGGATGCATCTTATTTGGTTATATCCTGAAAAACCATCCATGAAGGAGAATATTTCAAAATCGATCATGTTGTCAATCGTAATTTTCATTATTGGCAATAAAAAAATCATCTTTTGGACATGCCTTATTCAAATCCTTGTTATCCATACAAATGTAGATTTGGTCATTCTTTTTCTTGACAAGCACGACATTTGCCACCCAATCTGAGTATTTTTCCTCTATGATAAAGCCTGCTTTGATCAGTTTTTTCGTTTCTTCTATCACCTTTTATTCTAGGTCAAGTTTCATCTTCCTAGGTTCTTGTTTGACAGGCAAAAGCTCGAGATTGATGGACAATTTATAGACTATAACTTCAGGATCTAGTCTTGGCATCTCCTTATTACTCCATGCAAAGTAGTCAAAGTACTCTTGAAGCATTACCTTAAGCCAAGTTTGGCTTTTTTCTAAAAGTTGAGTGCTGATGAAAGTTGTCTTGGGTCTTCCTCTGAGCCTAGATTAATCTCCATCAATTCATCTAACTATGGCTTGCCCCCTGTCATCAAGTTCTGATGGAGCTTCTTTTGGTTTTAGGATTATTTCTTCACCAAGTGATTCATTATGTTGAGTGAGGTTTGGCAAAGTTTCTTTTGACAGCATTTTGACTCTATCATGCCACTTTTCTTTTAGTTTGGATGAAATCTCATAGAGGATGTCACTTTCTTGTGATGTCTAAAAAGTCATGGTCACCTTGGCACATGTGTCAAGGGGTATTGATATCATTTGGCCATCTTAAATATCAAAGAGAGGTTCAATGGTGACCATAAGATGTGTGGGCATTTGGAGTGATATAACCTAGCCCTTTGGTATTCTTATTTCCTCTTCCAGGAATATAAGCACATCCTTGGGGTGGATCTCATGGATTCCTGAAAAAATGACTCTCTCTCTTTTTCTATGGATGTCCATAACCAAATTTGTTGATTATCTGATGAAGTTGTTCCGAAAATATTTAGGCATGACTACTAATTGATGATCACCATCATCTGCTATATCTTCAGTCCCCAGGATTTCATGTATGCTTGGGGTAAAAGGGATTGCCCTGTAAAATAGTATTTTCTTTTCTCCTTGGTGCTATGGAGAAACGTAGAAGGTCGTTAATTCTTCCACAACATTGATCCTCAGCTCATCTAATGGCTTAAATAAGCCTTTCAAAACTTTGGTAATAGGGAGAGTATTTTCTATTTGACCTTTGTCATTATCTTAGTCAGAAGTATAATCACTCAAGTAAACTTATGGGGCTTCTTCATCTGAAGAGGAGGGGCAAAGATTAGGCTAGCAATCTTTTGCTTTACTTGACTGATAGAAGCAGACCCCCTATTAGTATACCTCATGAATATCAAAAGGGCCTACATCTCCATCAATTTAGTGTTCTTCACCATCCTCGAAGTATTTGAAGCATTAGTGTAGGGTTAATGGCATAAATGTTTTTTATATAGTAATGGACTCCCTTGTAATGCTTTGTATGATGCATCAATATTGATCACATAAAACTTGGTGTTTGTCATCAACTCGCCCACTTTCAGAGGGATAATTACTTTAGCTATTTTGATTAAACCCTTATATAGTTATAATCTCCAACGATGGGTGACACATCCAAAGTCAAAGCCCTTAGAGTTCAGAGAATCATCAAATTGACTAAGGAACCTAAGTCAATTAGGATGCAATTGATATTGATCTCATTGTTGTTCCCTATAATATATAATAGTCTATTGTTCTAGATGATAGGCTATCATTTGTGAAAGTGATGGTGGGAATTTGGCATGCACACAAAGACTCCTTCATCTTCTTTTCAGCGAAGTATGCTTGGTAGTTGGCCAAATTCTGTAAGATGTGTACTAATGTATTTCTGAGTTCTTATGACATCATCAAGGTGTCAAACACACTCAATATAGTAGGGATCTTCTTGAGTTGGGCTGCTATATTGTATTCTACCTTTTTAGGTGTAAGTTCTGCTTATGAAGGCTCAACATCCTCATTTGTTTGAATTTTCTTTTCCATGTCCTTAGGAATATTCTTGTCCCTAGGTATTGGAGCTTGTCTTGGGGGTGGCCCCTTTCCACCTCATAGTTCTACATAGTTTGCTCTCTTCAGTTGAAATCTGGCATCATGAGACTGGTAAGGTTCATCTTCAGAATCACTTCCAAGCCTAATCATGCAATAAGAAGTAGAAGACTCTTGCCCCTAGTCAATACTTCCTTGCATGTTGTTAGAGAATGTGTTTGACTGATAATTATCCCATTCAACATCAGAATTTAGCATGTGTGGCTTTCTTGTAGAAAGGTCTTCAGAAACTCTCTAGATGAACCTTTTTATTTTGTCTGCTAGCATAACCTTTTTTAGGACTTTGTATTTAGGATGTTTCGTCCATGGATATTTGGGGCTTGATTGTGGATATTCAAATTGATTTGATGCAGGGATAGAATGAGCTTTAGCATTAGCTTATTTGATCCTCTCCCAAAATGCCTGCTTCTTCCTTTGGCACTTGCTGGTATAGGGCCTTCTAAAGTAGTCATAAAGTTACTTTGAATTAGGCATGAAGTCATATTTTTTGTTTGTGCCTTGTATGCATAATTTCTCTAAAGTTGGCAAAGTGCACCCTTCCACAGGTTCTGGGATTGCATCCTCACCAAACCTAATAGGTTGAGTATTTGTTGCTGGGTTGCCTGATGGAGGCTGGGATAGCAACTTGTTGGTGTTCACCTAGGATGTATGAGTTACCATATGACAAGAGGTCATAGACTTAGCTAACTCTCTTCCATAGTGTCTAGCTTTCTTGACCTGTTTTTGGTGTAAGTGGCATGAGTGATCATTTTGATCCCAAGGAGGGTCAATAAGTGGTTTCTCACCACTCCTATGATGTCTTTTGTATGGCTTTATCTTTTCTACTAGCACCTTCTCCATCCTCTTGATGTCCTCACAGAGCATGGTAGTCATATTTGTCATGATTTCCATGTGGGTTGCCATAGCCTTCATATGCTCAATCAACATTTGCACTTGCCCCCTGACAAACCTCATATTAGTTGTAGCTAGCTCTTTCACAATATCTACCTGTAGTTTGAGCATGCTATAGTAATATTCATGGGAAAACCACTCTCTGAGATAGTTTTCTGGAGAATAGTTTTTAGGGAAACTTGTGGGATCTCTCATTTTATCAGTACCATCCCTAGTGAATCTATTCACCTCTTCTTGCCTTGCCTCCTAAATTTCCTCATCATTGAAGTGACAGGGTGGGGATTGGCTCGGTTGTAAACCTTTGACAGCAAATACGGCAAAGCATGTTGTCACTGAGGGTTCATTTTCTTCATTTCTTGCATTAGGGTCCTTTAGTAAAACTTTGAGTTTGTCAAGAAAAAATTCTTCAAGAGTTACTAGGCTTCTCTGTCTCTAAACATATTCATCCAAAGCATCAATGCATTCTTAGATAGTTGATTTCTTGACATCACATTCATCTAGCTGAATCAACTTCTTCTTTTTCTTGCTCCTATTCTTTCTCTTATTGAAACTTCTAGCAGGTAAGGCAGTTTGTTTTGATGAGGCTTTCTTCATTGCCATCCTAGGCTCTTCAGGGTTTCTAGTTATTTTCTTCATCAGTTTCTTTAGCCTTTTTGAAAGGTAAATGTTTCATAAGTGCCTTTGTTTGGCAGTACATTGCGCTTCTTCTCCAAAGAGGATTTCAACAAATGGTTTATGGTCCTCAAACATAGTAATATGATTGATGTGTTGGGTGGTCATTTCGAGTAGGACTATTTTTGAGGGGGTTAGCTTGCTTTCTCGATATTGCTTCTCAATCCAATCCTCGAACATATAGCAATCTTCAATGGTATGCCCCAAGACTTTATGGTAAAGACAATAGTTTGGGTGATTTGTCTTATTGGCCTTACTTGGCTTCTTGGATTCTTGCAATTGGAGGCCTAACTTTAGTGCATTTTGAAAGATTTTACCTACTCTTTCTCTTTTGAAAGACTATTTTTTTGAGCCTTTGTGGAAGATTATTAGATCATTACACTTCTCTATCCCTTCTAAGAGTTGGTGGCTTCTAAGAATTACCATTGCTCAAGGTGGGGTTCAAAGGTTTGTTTTGCTCAGTTGCTGTGAATGCAACCCTGAAGGTTCTCCATATTTTACTTTATATTTTTCTAGTTTAAAATTTTTTAAACTAGAAAATGTTGGTGGGTTAATCCTTTCTAGCTTCTTGACTTACATGATGAGGTCTTAGAAAGTATGGATAGAAGAGAAACTCATATAGGGTGTCATCCATTCTCCCCTTATGTTATTGAGGACTAGGTTCACACTTAACATTGAGATTTCTCCACCATGTGGTATAATCGAAAATTGACTCATTATCGTGTTTCAATGTTGAGATAAGATCTGCAATGGTAATTTTGTCACTGACTTCTCCAAATTGATTCCGAAAGCTTCTTTCATTTGTGCCCAAGTCTATATGGATTCTGGTTATAGACTAGTATACTACTTGAATGCTACTCGTATCAAGCTTGCTGAAAATTGGCAGAGTAACAATAAGGGATTATTACTTGAATCCCTACATAGAGTGAGCTATGTGATGTTTAGGATTGTCCAAGCTATTAAATTGTTTGAAACTAGACACTGCATAACATTTGGGATATGATACTTGGTCGTGATGGCTAGGGTATAGTTTGTTAGCATCATTTACCCTACCTGTCTCACTTTCTTGTATTAATTATGTAGCTATGATTCATTGTACCTATTGTTGTATATATACTGGGAGTTCAATATTGTTAGAGATCCCTGAATTTGAGAATTGGGTATCCCTTACTGAAGAAGGTGCTTGTGAAAGGCCTATGTTTTTGTAGATCTCATCTACATGAGATGCACCTTCTGTTGCCTCTACTAATTATGATGGCTGTTAAGATCATTCTAATTTATCAAGCTTTTGGCTCACTTGTAGCATCATCTTCATCAACTCGATGACCTTCTTTTGAGCTTTATCTTTATCTTTACTTTGTTGCCTCAGCTGTTCTTGCAGTGTTTCTATGGTCACTTCTTGATTAGAGTTTTTAATTATAACCAAGTCTTCTGTCAGAACATAATAATTCCTATCTTAAGAATCAGGTCTAAGCTCTGGGTTGAGGCTAACTTCTTCCATCAATCATCTTATTCAAGAGTCTACTTATGGAGTGGGTTGTTACTCTCTCTTCATCAATAAGCCTTACTCAGATAGTCTTCTTTTTGCATTTGGCCAGCTAGAGTGCAAGCTCATGGTCCTTCCCAGAGTTATGTTGAGAAATGGCTCTAATAATGTAGGTGATATCCTTTTATAAGTCCTCATACTGGATTGTAGCTTTACGATAATTCTTGTATTTTTATTTGGAGGTTTTCCCTTTGGCCATAGTTTAAGGCAAGACTTTGCCCCCTGTGATTTGCTCTTATCCTCTCTAAATTACTTAATGTGGCAAATATATTGGAGGTAGGGATGGTAATGGCTGACTTCATTTAAGAGTTAGATTTCCCTAGTTGGCTAAAAATTCCAGCGGCTTTTCCTTTATTTGTGATAGTCAAGATGAGCACTTCTTCATTGATGTATGTGTTTGGATTTGCTTTTGATTGCCCCCTATAAGGAGCTAGGTAAAGGCAGTCGAAGATTGATCTTTGCTTCAATCCTAAACTCTGGAAGACTGACATCCTTATTGGTTAAGGCATGGCTTCTAGCTCTTCATTCGAATAACCCGTCTTATTAGGGATAATGACATTGGGCCTCTTTTTTCTTGATGGAAGGTGAAAAATAGGCTGATTTCACATGATGACGACCTCAATTGGTGTAGTACTATGTGCCCTCTTGAACTAGATGATCTCAGAGATGGTCCCAAACTTGATTTGAACTTTAGCTACTTTTGTAGAAATTATTGACTGATGTAACGATGTAACCTACCCCCAAGATGATGGTGAATCTTGGGGCAGAGATATTCTTCATTGTTGGCATTTGATTCTTTCTTCTACAAAGGTGAACATAATTGAGTAGTCTTTAATCATAATTCTACTATATTGGTGTCTTTATCGTATTAACTAGGCTTCTATACTTGGGGGAGAAGTTATGTCTCATTGGGTATGCTAGAATTTGTGAGATCGAATTTGACCACCTAAGATAGCAAAAGCCTCGAGGAGTGACCTCAAAGCACAAATCAAAATTTATTTTGATTTGAAGTGCACTATCAGGTGTTGTAAGAATATTGACTTTCAATAGGTGCAAGCCCTTATTATTAATTATCCCAACAATTGTTTGAAATCTCCTAAAGCTAGAAACCTAACTAATAAAATATAGATACAAAGAAAAGAAAAGAAAAAAAGAAAGCATTTGATTGATTTTAAGAAAATATATATGACTTAAGGCAGGGTATATCCTCACTTTACAACAAATTTCAACAGTAAATTTTAGAAAATATGAAAGAAATAAAGAAAGAAAAAGAGTGGAGAAAAAACTTTGATATGTGCTATTGCCCATCTCCCCCTACACTGGACCGTGTGGCATCCAACCCGAATCATGGAAGGGAATGGGGGAAGTTTGAAGTGTTTTAGTATTGGTAATAACTTCATGATTTGAAATGTTTTCATTAGCCAATAAGGCATTGATAATAACTTCTTTGGTTTTTGAAATATTTATATTAGCTAATGAGTTATCAGCGATAATTTCTTTGATTTTTGAAGTATTTCCATTAGCCAATAAAGTGTCAGTGATAACTCTTTGGTTTTTCAAGTGCTTCCATAGCTGATAAGGCATAAGCATCTTTGGTTTTTGAAATGTTTTCAAAGTCGATAAGGCATAGCTGATAACTTCATTATTTTTTGAAGTGTTTCCATAGCCGATAAGGCATATGTAATAACTTCATTATTTTTTGGTAGTATCACTAATGGTGTAGGGGGTTGGGCATAGCATTAAAGATCGCATCGTCAACTACTTTTAGAGTTGACTAGCTTGAAGGATGCATTGTCAATTGCTTTTAGGGTTGACTAGCTTGAAGAGTACATTGTCAACCAGTTCTAGGGTTGGCTAGCTTGAAGGGCGCATCATCAACTGCTTCTGGGGTTAACCAGCTTAAAGTGTGACCAATAACTTTGAGCATATTGTTAGTTGACTTCATTTATTTAGAAACATCACCAATAGCTTATGGGTTTAGGTATAACTTTGAAGTGTGGCCAATGACTTTGACCATGTTTGTGATTAACTTCTTTGGTTTGGCAGCATCACCAATGGCTTATGGAGTTGGGTATAGCTTTGAAGTATGGTCAACAGTTTGGAGCTTGTTGGCAGTTAATTTCTTTTGAACAAAGCATTGTGGCTAACTAACTAAGTAAGTTCAAGCCTACCTTAGTTCGGTTTGATTTGATACATTGTGATGCATTGCAAATGCAGTTGGGTTGGCTTAGCTTGGAAGATGCGTTATCAACTACTTCTAGGGTTGACAAGCTTTGAAGTATAGGCAACAACTTTGAGTATGTTGGCAATTAACTTTTTTAGTTTAATAACATCACCAATGACTTATGGAGTTCGATATAACTATGAAGTGTTGCTAAAGGCTTTTGTAGCATGTCTAGTGAGACTCAATTTAACCTTATTTATTCTATTCAAACTAAGGGTGGTAACATCACCCTTTGTATATGGTCTCCGAGTATTGCTAAGAGCTTAGCACACCCAGCAGGACTCAATTTGACCCTAATTAGTTCCATTTGTACTAATATAATTTGGGTCTGAGTTTAATTTTATTTAGCTTGAGTCGAGTTCAACTTTGTCTTGGACTTTTATCAAGTTTGAGTCTGATGGATCTTGGCTCAAGTTTAAGTCAATTTAGTTCAACTTGATTTCAGTTCAGGCTCAACATGTCTTGATTGTGGTCTAAATTTGAGTTACCGGTTTAGTTTGGATTTAATTTAATTTAATTAAGAATTTGATTTAAGCTCAGTTCAATCCAGATTGGATTTGATTTGAACTCAACTTGATTTTAAATTAACCCATGATCAGGGTTGAGTCTGAGTCTAGGTCAACTCAATTTGGGTTTTATTTCATTTGTTTGATCAATTTAGGTCTATTTGAGCCAACTTGGCCTTTGTCCATTTATTTCGGTTGAGTTCAATTTCAATGTGATTGAATTACTTCATATTTAGCGATTTAATTTATGATAATTTTAGGTAGATCCACGATCTGACTTTAAATGTGTGAACCCGAGGGTTGGCTAAGACGCGAGCTCAAAAGCTGGCTTATAGGTGTAAGCATGAGGGATGACTGGACATGAGTTCGAAGACTGGCCAAGTGTGAGCTCAAAGGCTAGTTGAGATGTGAGCCTGAAAGCTAGTTAAGTGTGAGCCCAAAGGCCAACTGAGGTATGAACCCAAAAGATGGCTATGTGCCAGCTTGAAGGTTGGTTTGGATGTGAGCTTGAAGGCTGATTGAGTACAAGCCTAAAGGCTAGTTGAATGTGAGCTCGAAGGCTAGTTGGGATGTGAGCTCAAAGGTTGGTTGAGTGCGAGCCCAAAGATGGGCTAAGTGTGAACTTGAAGGTTGGCTAAATGCGAGCCCGAAGGCTAGCTAAGTGCGAGCCCAAAGGCTAGCTTAGATAAGAGCTTGAAGGTTGGTTGAGTGTGATCCCAATAGCTAGCTAAATGCGAGCCCAGAGAGTTGCCAAGTGCAAGTACGAAGGCTAGCTCAGTGTGAGCCTGAAGGCTGGCTTGGGTGTGAGCCTAGGGGTTGGCTTAAGTGCAAGTTTGAAAACTGGCTAAATGCAAGCCCAAAGGCTGGCTTGGATGAGAGCCTGAAGGCTGACTAAGTGGGAGCCTAAAGACTGGCTAAGTGTGAGCCTGAAAGCTGACTAAGTGCGAGCTTGAAGGCTAGCTAAGTGTAAGTCTGAAGGTTGACTGAGTGCGAGGCTGAAGGCTTACTTGGACGCGAGCCCAAAGGCTGGCTAGTGGTGATGGGGATCCACCATCTTCAATGGGCCGGGGGTGGCCATGGCGAGGTCACGGGTTCACTATTTTCATTGTCATTTTCGAGGGACCGCGGGTGACTGCAACGAAATCATAGGTTTATTGTCTTCATTGCCATCTTCGAGGGGCCATGGGTGGCCACAGTGAGGTTGTAGGTTTGCCATCTTTATCACTAAGGGCCACAAGTTGGTTTTTGTTATTTTTTATTATTTTTGCTGATTTTTTTACACAATAATATATATAATATATATATAGTATATATATATATATATATATATATATATATATTGGTTTTTCTTTCTCCTTTTTCTATTTTAAGCTTGAAACCCTTGTCCTTCATTTCTTTTTGGCCAGATTTTTTGTTGCACAATAACTTTTTTTTCTTATTTCCTCACACATGCCTTCTTTCCTATGCACCCTTTTTCTGCTCTCTGAAATGCCACCAGGCCATGATGGCTCGGTAGCCTACCCGACTAGATCCAACCTCGATTTGCCAGTGAGTAGCGGAGGGTAGGGCAAGGACCTCTACCTCCCTCTCCTCCTAACCAGATCCTACTGGCCATTGTCGGATCTAGCCCCTTTTCCTTCTTGGATGGTCTTCGTAGTGATGAGAAGCAACGAAGGCCACAAGGGTGGCAAAGTGATGATAGGCAGGCTACCAAAGCAAGCATGGAGTAGCCAGGATAGGGCACAGTGGTTGCACAGCGAAGAGGCCTATTTGGCATGGCCCTTGGGTTGGGATGTGGGTCGAGCTAGGTCGCAGTCCAATGGGCTAGGGCATGGGTCAAGCCGGTTGCTCGAGTTGGAGATGGTGGAGCTATGTCACTGACAAGGCTGGGGCAATAGGGCAATGACTGTGAGGGAGAATAGAAGAGAGAATATAGGACCATACGAAAGCATAAGCAAAGAGAGAAGACTCAAGGTCAACAATTATTTTTCCTGCTTTTTGTTTTGTTGTGTTCAACTCCCAATTCTTTTGATTTTTTTCTCCTTCAACTTACATTTCATCGACCATATGAGCCCTTCTCTTCTTTGATGTTTATAGGTTTATATAGAGGTTGAAAAGATAGAGATGGCCTAGAAAGAAATTTTGGTTTGTTTGATTTTTTGAATAATAGATGTGGATGTAAATAGATTTGGATTTGGGTTATCCAAATTTTTGATAAACTTGTGAAGAGATGTGGATAAATTTTTCTATTGTAGATGATAAAATTTGAAAGTTGTACTCATCTTAAACACTCAAATTATGGAGGGATTATTTGTAATTTTTTTGAAAAATTTAGACTAATTATAATTTTATATATTTCAAGGGTCTTTTTGTAAAAAAAATTTATTTATAAAAATTTTTGAGGGACTATTTGTAAAAAATTAAAATTCTAAGGGCTTATTTGTAAATAAAGAATTTTGGAGGGGTTTATCTGTAAATCTTGAATTTTATATGGACCAAATTATAATTATTGATCTTTTGAGGGGCTTATTTGTAAATCCTGAAATTTACGGGACTGATTTATATTTTTAAAATTTTATTGGATTTTTCTATAAAATTCTTATTCTAGAGAACTATTTGCAAAATTCTTGTATTTTATTATTTTGACCCAAGTTTTAAATGAATTTTGGTCTAGTTCTGCTGGAAAAATTTAGCCCACTCAGCCCACTTGGATTAGACTTAGCTAGATCCCAAAATTTCCAATAATTTAAGTCCAAATTGAGCTCAATTTTTGGTCAAACTCGGAGGCAATTTAATCCTGACTGAGACCCATATTTGAACATAATTTAATTGCATACAAGTCTCAATTTTAATCATATTTTAATTAAATTTGATTATAACAAAAATCACCATAAATAGGCTCGCACTCTACCAGCCTTCGGCTCGCATCCAAGCCAACTTTCGGGCTCACATCCATGTCAACCTTTGGGCTTGCACTCAGCCAGCCTTTAAGGTTGCATCTAGTTAGCTTTCAGGTTCACACCTTAGCTAGCTTTTGGACTCGTATCCAAGTCAACCTTTAGATTTACACTCAATCAACCTTCGGTCTTACATCTCAGCTAGCTTTTGAGCTAGCATCTAAGACAATTTTTAGGCTCGCATCTAGCCAACCTTTGGGTTGGTACCTTAGCCAGTCTTCAAACTCGCATTTAAGTCAGCCTTCGAGCTCTCATTCAGCTAGCCTTCAGGCTTGCACCTCAGCCAACCTTCAGGCTTACCCCTCAGCCAACCTTCAAGCTCGCCTTCAGCCAACCTTTAATATAGACGGCCTTTGGGTTTGCATCTAAGCCAATCTTTGGACTCACACCCAATCAGCTTAAGCTTATACTTGTAAGCTAGCTTTCAAGTTTACGAGCTAAGCCTCCTTCGAGTTTGCACATTTAAAATTAGACCTTGGGTCTATCTAAAATTATAATAAATAGTTAAGAACCCTCAAATTAAATTGATTAATGTGCAGTAACTTAATCACAATAAATGGACAAATGCTAAGTTGACTTAAAATAGATCTAAATTGATCAAACAAATGGACTAAAATCCAAATTGAGCTAAACTCAAAGTCTAGATTGAGTTACTCCAAATCAAATTAGTTTAGACACAACCCTAATCAGGTCCAAGTTGGGTCAATTTGAAATCAAGTTAAATCAAGATTGAACTAAACTCAAAGTCAAACTAGAACCAAGTCAGGCTGAGCCTAAACCAAAAAAAAGTTAAACTAAATTGACTTGAGCTTGAGCCAAAGTCCAACAAACCCAAATTCAATAAAGGCCTAACATAATCCAAATCGAACCCTAAATATTGAACTGAATCAAATTAGATTTGAATTGAAATCGGTACTGCTCTAACTAGAGTCAATGATTAGTATCTGACAAATGTTCTCTTGAAGATCAATGCTAAGCTTGGTGGATTAAATTCATTACTGAACATTCAATGACTTTGATGTCTCACATAGTTCCTCTAGTTATTTCAGTGACTTTGGTGTCTCACATAGTTCCTTTGGTCATGCTATAAAGTGTCAGTGTAGACCCAATCACCAAGGGTTCATCGCTATCTTCCAAGGAGTTAGTGAATCGCAATTCAATTAAGGTTTAAACATCGAGTTGAATCAATTTAGATTGAAATTGAAGTTGAGTGTTGAATTGATTCTAAACTGAACTCAAACCCAAACCATATTAGTCCTGACAGAGCTAATTAGGGTCAAATTGAGTCCTACTGGGTGTACTAAACCCCTAGTAATACTCCAAGACCATGAACAATATATGATATTACCATTTTGATTTAAACCAAATCTAGTTTGAGTAGAACTAAATAAGGTCAAACTGAATCCTAACAGTGTACTACAAAAAAGGGCCTTTGACAACATTCTGAAGCTATACACAATCTCATAAATCATTGGTGATGCTACCAAATTAAAGAAGTTAAATGACAATACACTTAAAGCCATTGGTCACACTTCAAGCTAAGAAACCATTGATGGCATGCTCTCAAAGCTGGTCAACCTCACAAGCAGTTGACAATGTGCCCTTAAAGCTAACCAACCCCATAAGCAGTTGATGATACAACTCTCAAGCTAGTCAGCCTCACAAACAATTGATGATTCAGCCCTCAAATCTACTCAATCTCACAAGTAATTGATGATGAAATCCTCAAACCAGTCAACTCCTACAAGCAATTAATGATGTGACCCTTCAACCTAGTCAACCTTTGAAGGAGTTGATGACACACCCTTCAAGCTAGTCAACCCTTAAAGCAGTTGATGATGCACCCTTCAAGCTAGTCAACCCTTAAAGCAGTTGGCGATACACCCTTCAAGCTAGTCAACCCCTAAAGTAGTTGCAATACATCCTTCAAGCTAGTCAAACCTAGAAGCAGTTGATAACGCGCCTCTCAAGCTAGTCAATCTCAAAAGTACTTGGTGATACATCCCTTAAGTTAGTCAACCCTAAAAATAGTTGACAATACAGTTTTCAAAGCTATATCCAACCTTATAAGCCATTGGTGACACCACTAAACTAAATGAAGTTATCACCAAGGATCAAAGCTATTGAAAACACCTCAAATTTCTCTCATTCCCTTCCATATCCCATTAAACGATGCCATTAACACCTACCAAAGACCGAGTCGATTTGGGTCAGACGCCATGTGGTCTAGTGTAGGGAATGGGGGGGCAGCACATATCAAAGCTTCTTCTCCATTCTCTCTCTCTCTTTTTTTATTTCTTTCATGCTTGCTATAATTCTACGTTGAAATTCGTTATAAAATGAGGGTATACCCTTGCTTAAGTCATGTACCATCTCTTAAAATCAATCAAATATTTTCTTCTTTTCTTTTTCATGTCTCTATTTTTTAGCTAGGTTTCTTAATTTAGGAGGTTTTTGATAATTATTAGAGTAATTAACAATAGAGGCTTGTGTCTATTGAAAGTCAATATTTTCCATAATGCTTGATAGTGCACTTCAAATTAAAATAAATTCTGATTTGTCATTTGAGGTCACTTCTGGGGTCTCTGCTATCCCGAATTGCTAAAATCAATCTCACAAATGTGCACACCCTGTGGGACTTGACTTTTTCTCTAAGTATAGAAACCCAGTTAATATGATAGAGGCACTAATAAGGTAAAATTATGATCAAAGGCTGATAAATTATATTCTCCTTTGCAGAAGAAAGAATCAAATGGCAATAATGAAGAACATCTTCGCTCCAAGATACACCATCATCCTAGGGGTAGAATTAGCTATGCATTTACCTTAGTTAATAGTTGCTACAAAAGCAGCTGAAGTTTAAATTAAGTTCAGGACCATCTTTGAGGTCATCCAGTTCAAGAAGGTATATATTATTGCATTAATTGAGGTTGTTGTTATACAAAATTAGCTTGTTTCTTGCTTTCCATCAAGGTGAAGGAGGCCCAATGTCATCATCCCTAATGAGAAGTGCTATTCGGATGAAGAGCTAGAAGTCATATCTTAACAAAAATGGATATTAGTCTTCACGAGGCTAGGACTAAAATGAAGCTTAGATTTTGGCTGTCTTCACCTAACTCCTCATAGGGGCAATCAAAAGAAAATTTAGATAGGTATCAATAAAGAAGATCTCATCCAAACTATTACAAGTAAAGAGAAAGCTGCTAGAATTTTCAACCGACTTGAGAAAGCTACCTCCAACTCCTTCACTCTATTAAGAAATTTAGAGAAAGGTAGGAGCAAATCATAGGAGGCATAGTCTTACCTTAAACTGTGGCAAAAGGGTGAATCACCAAATAAAACTATAAGAGTTAACATAAAACTACAACCTAGCATGAAGTTTCGCCAAAGAAGACCAACGATATTGTCATAGTTAGTTCTTATCATGACTTTGGAAGGAACCATGAGCCTGCACCCCAATTGACCAAATGCCAAAAGAAAGCTACCCGAGTGAGGCTTATTGTTGAAAAAATCCAAGAGAAGAGGGCCCTTGTAAACCAATCTTTGCTACCGCTCCAAAGAGAGGATATGGAAACTCGCTCCATGAGTAGACTCTTGAATGGGATGATGCCTCAACCCAAAGCCCAGACCTGATCCTCAAGACACAGACCATCATTTTCTGACAGAAGCCTTGGTCATAACCAAAAGCTTCAATCAGGAAGTAACTAGAGAAGCATTGCAAGTACATCTAAGACAACAAAGTAAAGGAAAGATGAAGCTCAAAAGAAGGTTATGGAGTTTATAGAGATGATGCTACAAATGAGTTAGAAGCTTGATAAGCTGGAATGATTTCAATAGTCATCCCAAGCAATAGAGGTAGCAAAAGGTGCATCACCTATAAATGAGATCCATGAAAATATAAGCCCTTCACAAGCATCTCCTCTAGTAAGGGATACCCAATCCCCAATTTTAGGGATTCCTGACAATATGAAACTCCTAGCATACATACAATAGCAAGTATAATGAATAGTAGGTGCATAGTTGAGATAAGAAAGTAAGATAAGTAGGTTAAACGATACTGATAAACCATACCCTAACCATCATGATCGAGTGCTATATCTCAAAAGATATACAATACCTAGTTTCAAATAGTTTAATAGCATGGGCAATCTTGAATAGTACACAGCTCACTTTTTGACTCAATGTGGAGATTCAAGTAATATTCCCTCATTATTACTTCACTAATTTTTAGCAAGTTTGATAGGAGTAGCATTCAAGTCGTATGCCAGTTTATAATCGGAATCCATACAAACTTGGGCTCAAATGAAAGAGGCTTTTCAAATCAAGTTTAGAGGAGTTAGTAATAAAGTGACCATTACAGACCTTATCTTAACTCTGAAATGTGACAATGAGTCAATTTAGGATTATGTGATATGGTAGAGAAAGCTCAGTATTAAGTGTGAACAATCCATGAGCCAATTTGAGGTAGTGAACCTAGTTCTCAATAACATAAGGGGAGAATGGATGACATCTTATCTGAGCTTCTCTTCTATCCATACCTTCTAAGACCTCATCATATAAGTCAAGAAGTTGGAAAGAATTGACCTACCAACCTTATCTAGTTCACAAATTTTTAAGGCAGAAAAATATAAGGTAAAGTGTGGAGAGCCTTCCAAAAATAGGAGGGTTGCATTCATAGCAACTAAGCAAAAAAACCCTCCAAACCCCATCATGAACAAGGATAATCTTCAGAAGCTACCAACTCTTAGAAGAGATGGAGAAGTGGAATGATCCAATGATTTCCAATAAAGGCTTAGAAAGAAATATTCTTTCAAAAAAAAAAGAGTAGGTAAAATCTTCCAAATGCCCTAAAGTTAGGCCTCCAATTTCAAGAAGCCAAAAGGTTAAGCGAGGCCAACAAAATAGATCACCCGAACTATTGTCCTTACCATAGAGTTTTGGGGCATACCATTGAAGACTACTATGTGTTCAAGGATTGGGTTGAGAAGCAATATGGAGAAGGCAAGATAACTCTCTTGAAGGAAATCCTATTCAAAATACCCACCAAACACATTAATCATATTATTGTGTTCAAGGACTATGAATCACTTGCTGAAATTATCTTTGAGGAAGAAGTACAATGCACTCTTGGACAAGGGCACTTATGAAATATCTATATTTCAAAAAGGCTACAGAAATTGATGAAGAAAATGACTAGAAACCCTGAAGAGCCTAGGATGGTGATGAAGAAAGTCTCATCAAAGCAAACTATCTCACCTGCTTGAAGAATCAAGAAGAGAAAGAATAGAAATAAGAAGAAGAAGTTAGTTCGGCTAAATGAATACTATGTCAAGAAATTAGCCTTCCAACAATACATTGATGCTCTGGATGAATATGTTTAGGAAGAAAGAAGCCAAGTAACTTTTGAAGAATTCTTTCTTGAAAAATCAAAGCTTTACTAGAGGACCCTAACACAAAAAATGAAGAACGTAAGCTTCTGGTGGCAACATGCTCTACCATATTTACTATTGGAGGATTACAACCAAGCCGATCCTCACCCTGTCACTTCAATAATGAGGAAATTTAGGGTGTAAGGCAAGAAGAAGCGAATACATTCACTGGGGATGTTACTCTTGAAATGAGAAATCCCATAGGTTTTCCTGAGGGCTGCTCCTAAGGTGACTATGTTAGAGAGTGATTTGCCTGTGAAAATGACTATGACATGCTCAAACTATAGCTAGATATTGTGAAAGAGCTGGCTACAACTAACATGATGTTTACTTGAGGTAATGCAAGTGTTGAATGAGCATATGAAGGTATGGCTACCTACATGAAAAATGTGACAAATATGACTACTATGCGGTGTGAGGAAGTCGAGAGGATGGAGACGGTGCAAGCAAAAAGGACAAAGCCATATAAAAGACCTCATAGGGGTGGTGAGAAACCACTCGCTAGCCCTCCTCGAGATCAAAATGACCACTCATGCCACTTACTCTAGAGACAGGTCAAAAAAACTAGACACTATCGAATAGAATTATCTAAGTCGATGACCTTTTATCGCCTGGCAACTCATACATCTAAGGTGAATGCCAATGAGCTATTATCCTAGTCTCCATCAGGCAATTTAGCAACAAATGCTCAATCCATTAGATTTGTTGAGATACCAATCTTAGAACTTGTGAAAGGATTCACTTTGCCAACTTTAGAGGAATCATGCATACGAGGCATAGGTGGTAAATCTGAATCTATGTCTGGGTCAGAGTAACTTGATGACCACTTCAAAAGGTCCTATACTAGTAAGCACCAGAGGAAAAAAGTAGGCATTTCGGGAGAGGATCAAATGAGCTAATGCTAAGACTCATTCTACCCCCGTGTCAAGCCAATATGAATATCTATAGTCAAGCTAGTCTAGATATCTACAAAAGAAACATCTTAAATATAATATTTTGAAGAAGGTTATGCTAGCAAATGGAATAGAAGGGTTCATCCAAATAATTTCTAAAGGCCTCTCTATGAGAAATCCCACATGCCTAATTCTAATATTGAATGGGATGATTATCAGGCATTCATATCCTTAAAGAACATTCAAGGAACTACTAACTGGGAGCAAGGGTCCACTACCTTCTATTGCATGATTAGCCTCAGAAGTGATCCCAAATATGAACCTTATTAGTCTTGTGATGCTAGATTTTAACTAAGGAGAGAAAACTAGGTATAACTCCAAGGTGGAAAGATGTTACCTCTGAGACATGCTCCAATGCCTAAGGATAAGAACATCCCCAAGGATAATAAAAAGAAAATTCAGATAATTGAGGGAATCAAGCCCTCGCAAGCTGAACCTACACCCAAAAAGGTTGAATACAACATAGCAGCCTACCTCAAGAAGATCCCTACTATATTGAGCATGTTTGATGCCTTGATGATGTTACAAGAACTCAAAAATACACTAGTGCACACATTGCAGAATCTGACTAACTACCAAGAATATTTTGTTGAAGAGAAGATAAAGGAGTTTTTATATGCACGGCAAACTCCTATCATTACATTCACAAATAATGACATGTTGCCCGAAATAACATACCATAATAGGCCATTGTATGTCATAAGAAATAGTGATGGGATCAAGATCAATCGCATTCCAATTGACCTAGGTTCGTGACTCTCCAAACTCTAAGAGCTCTAACTTTGGATATGTGTCACCTATCATCTGAGATTATAACCATACAAGGATTTAATCAGAATAGCCAAAGAGGTCTGAGAGCCATAAATACCCATCTAAAAGTAGATGGGATGATAATAGATGCTAAGTTTATGTGATCGATACCGATACATCATATAAAGCACTACTAGAGAGGCTATGGCTAGATGAAAATAAAATAGTGTCATCAACCCTACATCAATACCTCAAATACTTCGAGGATAGTGAAGAATACTAAATTAATGGAGATGTACACCCTTTTAATGTTTATGAGGTACATTATGATGATGCAAAATATTATCGAAGATCCAACATTGGTAGGGAGTTTGCTTCCATTAGTCAAGTAAAGCAAAAAATTGCTACCCTGATCTTTGCTCCTTCTCACCTAGGAGACATTTTGACCCAGCCTCTTTAGATAAAGAAGCCCCACAAGTCTGCCTGGATGATTATACTTATGATGAAGATGATAACAGAGGTCAAACAAAAAAAAAATACTCTCCTTGTTACTAAGTTTTAAAAGGTTTATTTAAGCAGTTAGATGAGCTAAGCATCAATGTCATGGAAGAATTAATGATCTTTTATATTCCCCCATGGCGCAAAGGAGAAAAGAAAAAAAAATATTTTACAAGGCAATCCCTTGTACTCTAAGCATACATAAAATCTTGGAAACTGAAGATCAACCAGATTGATGGTGACCATTAACTGATCATCATGCCTAAATATTTCTCAGACTAGTTTCATCAAATAATCAATAAATCTGACCATGGACATTTGCAAACAAAGAGAGAGAGAGAGAGAGAGAGTCATTTCTTCAAGAATCTATGGGATCCACCCCAAAGATGTACTTACATTTTTGGAAGAGGAAACAAGGATACCAAAGGACTAGGCTATATTATCCCAAATGGCCACACGTGTCTTATGGTCACCATTAAACATCTCTCTGATATTCAGGATGACCAAATAATATTAATACCTCCTAACACGTGCGTCAAGGTGGCTGTGACTTTTTAGACATCACAAGAAGATGACACTCTTGGTAGAATTTCATCAAAACCAAAAGAAAGGGGGTATGATGTAGCCAAAATGCCTTTAGATGAACCTTCGCTAGACCTCACTCGATATGATGAATCACTTGTTGCAGAAATAATTCTCAAACCAAAAGAAGCTCCATCAAAACTTTAGGATGGGGGGCAAGCCATAGTCGATGAATTGATGGAGATCAATCTAGGCTTAAAGGAGGACCCCAAGCTGACTTTCATTAGCACTCAACTTTTAGAGGAAAGCTAAACCCAGCTCAAAAAAGTACTCAAAGAGTACATTAACTACTTCTCATGGAACTATAAGGAGATGCCTAGACTAGATTTTGAAGTTGCAATCCATAAATTGGCCATCAATCCTGAGCTTCCACTTGTCAAACAAGCATCTAAGAAGATGAAACTTGACCTAGAATAAAAGGTGATAGAAGAAATAAAGAAACAAATCGAAGCAGGATTCATCAGTAACGAAAAATACCCAGATTAGGTGGCAAGCATCATGCTAATCAAGAAAAAGAATGGTCAAATCTGTATTTGTATGAACTACAGGGACTTGAATAAAGCATGTCCAAAAAATAATTTTCATTGCCAATAATGAAAATCATGATTGACGACATAGTCAATTTTGAAATATTCTCTTTCATGGATGGTTTTTTAGGATATAACTAAATCAAGATGCATATTGATGATGAAAAACATACGGCTTGTAGGACACCAATTGGTATTTACTACTATAAGGTGATGCCTTTTAGACTCAAGAATGTAGGCATTGCTGATTAAAGGGCTATGACATAAATCTTTAATGATCTTATACACCAGTTGGTGGAATATTATATGGATGACTTAGTGGTCAAAACTAAGCCCAAAGACAAGCACGTCCAAGATCTAAGAATAGTATTTGACCATCTTAGAAAATATAACTTAAAAGATGAATCGTATGAAGTATGTTTTTGGGGTATCATTGGAAAAATTACTCACCTTTGTTGTCAGATATCGAGGGATTGGAATTGATCCATCTAAGATCAAAGTTGTCTTGGATATGCTACCACTCAATAATTTAAAGCAATTGAGGTTGTTCCAAGACTAAGTCACATACATAAGAAGATTTATTTCAAATCTCTTTGGAAAATGCAACCTTTTTCCAAGTTAATGAAGAAGGACACTCTATTCATTTAGGATCAAGATTGTCAGTAGGCCTTTGAAGAGATCAAGTAATATCTCCTAAAGCCACCAATCTTGGTAGTACCTCTACCCGATAAACCCCTTATCCTCTATATGGTAGCAATGGAAGGATTCCCAGGGGCTTTTTTTGCTTGGAATAATAAAAAGCATAAATATTTTCTACTATCTGAGTAGAATGCTAGTGGGAGAAGAAAGTAACTATTCTCCCATCAAAAAGCATTGCCTAGCACTCATATTAACTATCAAGAAGCTGAGGCATTATTTGCTTTCTCATCAAGTCATTTTAATATCAAAGATTGATCCCATTAAGTACCTGATGACTAGGCCTGTACTCACTGGCAAGCTAGCAAAGTGGGCATTAATTCTCATGGAATATGACATCAAGTTCACTCCTCAAAAGGTGGTCAAGGGGCAAGCCCTCACCAATTTTCTCATAGCTTATCCAGTACCGAACAATTTTGCTTTGAGTTGCAAACTCCCTAACGAAAAGATCCTTTTAGTTGAAGAAGGAAAACCTTACTAGAAGCTATACTTTGATGGAGCATCATCTATTAAACCAAGGATCTGACCAAAGCTTCCACAAATCAAAACAAGTACTAGACTCATTTATGTCACTCTAAATGGGGGCATTTTAGATACTCCTATTCCCTCTCAAAACCTTGTATAAACAATGAAGCTAAATATGAGTCCCTAATTGCAGGACTAAAAGTGGCCCTCAATATGAAAATATCATGCCTATATAGTTTTAGTGATTTGCAACTGGTTATCAGTTAAGTCCAAGGTGAATATAAAGTCTACAAATTTAGGCTCCTAAAATATCATGAAAAGGGCTCAATAGCTCATAAGGCAAATCTCACATATTCAAATAACTAAGGTTTCTCGATCCATCAATGTGGAAGCTGACTCCTTAGCCAAACTAGCCAACTCACTCGCCAACCCTAATCAAGGAGAAATTCTAATCACATTCTGTAGTAGACCAGTGATGAGCATAATCTTCAGCATCAAGCACACGAGGATTGAATCTAAACTAGTAGAAGAGGCCACAAATTAGAAAACGCCATTTGCCAACTACCTCAAAAGTGGAGAACTCCTAGAAGATAAATATACACGGACATAACTCAGAAAAGGGCTACACGCTTTCTACTTATCAATGATACTCTTTATAGAAAGTCCTTCGATCAACTACCTCTGCACTATCTCTCAGACAAAGAGGCCAAAGAAATTATATATGAAGTGCATTTTGGGGTCTGTGGGACTCATCAATCGGGCCGAAAAAATGAAAATAAGGATTAAGCGTATGGACTATTATTGTCCCATGATGGTAGGAGACTACATTGAATATGTGAGAAGATGTCACCTATGCCAAATTCATGGTGACTTTATCCATTAACACCCAAATCCTCTACATCCAACAGTGTCCTCATGGTCATTCGAGGTATTTGGCATAGTGACTTTATCCATCAACACCCAAATCCTCTACATCCAACAGTGTCCTCATGGTCATTTGAGGTATGGAGTACAAATATCATCGGCTCAATCAAACCATCTTCTCCTAGAGGCCACTATTTCATACTGGTAGCAACTGATCATTTCTCTTAGTGGCCTAGAGAAATTCCATTGAAAGATGTAAAAAGTGAATACTATTATCCACTTCTTTCAAGAAAATATCTTGTATCGATTCGATGTCTCTCAAAGGATCATTTTTGATAATAGATTGTTCTTCAAAAGTTTCAAGATAGGACGATTCATGCATTATCATAAGATAGATTAGAGATATTCATCCATCCATAATGCATGAGCTAACGAGCTCCCTGAGGCATTCAACAAGACCCTTTCTAAGATCTTAAAAAAAGTTATTACTAGAAATAAGAAAGATTGACACCAAAAGCTTGCCAAAGTACTATGGGCCTATTGTGCCATTTATCAAACCCCTACCCAATCAATGCCATATGCATTAGTGTTTTAGACTGAGGCAGTCTTGCCATTGAAAATGCAAATTCCCTCTCTAAAGATTTCCTTGTAAGAATAAATCACAAGAGAAGAAAATATTTGTGTTTGCCTTGACGAGCTAGACTCCTTGGATGAGACAAAGCTCACAGCCCAGCGAAACCTAAAAATATATCAAACACAAATGTCCAGGGCTTACAACAAGATGGCTCGGCTTAGGTTTTCTAGAAGGGAGAAATAGTCTTAGTCTTAAGAAGACCTAATCCCAAACCTAAACAAAAAAGGTAAGTTCGAGCCTAATTGGGAAGACCCTTATATTATCAAAAGGATATTTGAAGAGGAATCTTACCAATTGATCGATGAGAGAGGGAAAGGTCTATGCCACTAATTAACAGTTGATTCCTCAAAAGGTTTGCTTAAGCCCTGGGAGCAGTAATAATAACAACCAAAAGTATCTATGTTTTATCTATGATGGAACGTCTGATTTTCTCAAAAGGAAATGTCCGGTCAAACACGCACTCCATGCTTCTTAAGGCAAAATATAGACACAAAATCTCATCCATTTTGTGACAAGCTAAGCCCATTTGATGTGGTGATCAAACTCTCATCTTCATGGAAAATCAAGTCCATTCTCATAAGGCAAATCAAGTCCAACTCCCAATGGTAAACAAGCCACTTCTACATGGCAAACTAAATCTACTTTCATGTGGTGAATTAAGTCCACTTTTATGTGACAAACCAAGTCCACTTTCACATGGAAAATTGAGTCTATTTCTACGTAGCAAACCAAGTATACTTCCATATGACAAATTAAATCCACTACTTGTTGTAAATTAAGTCCACTCATTATGACAACTCAAGCCTATCCTCACGTGGCAAGTCCATCATCACACTCATTAAGAAACAGAGAAATCAAAATTCATTTCATGTGGCTGGGCCGCAAAAGAAAAAAGGGGGGGAGGGGGGGTGGAGATATATGAGGTTGCAAGACAAATCTAATGCAAAACAAAGAAATTTCATAAAGCTATGATGATATTCCTAAATAAAAAAGACCAAAACAAGCAGAGGTCCCAAGATAAAGACTATAAGAATAATTTTTAAGATACATAAAGCCTAAATAGGGCTTTTGATGATCGTGGCAACTCAGTGGTCACTCGCTTATCCTTTTCCATCTCATCTAAAGGAACAAAGTGATACATTAGAAGATGGAAGATTTTCAAAAAAAAAAAAGGGAATGGTGGGTCATTACCCGATGCTAGTAATGGTGAATGAATTCCCATGAATACAAACATCCCTCGACTAAAGCATGACCCAAGAACCACGTCTATAATAAGGGAAAAATTGGTACATTCACAACTAAAAGTTTTGGCAGAGTTCGGATGTCCCTCATCATTAGAGTCTGGAATATCATCAAAAGGGCCCCCAAAATCTTCCTCCATCTAGAAACTCAAGATCAATGTGAAATATCCATCCATACTACCAAACCATACTGTAGTATAGGAATTAAGTACCTTGGCTTCATGCTCAATGTCAAAAATATAATAGTTTGAATCATCTTGAACATGAGTGAGATGTAGCCAATAGCTTGCTAATTGGCTGAGACATGACAATGGTGAAGGATCAGGAATGTTCTTAGGAAAACCCTGATCACACCTGAATTGTTGACAAAATCAATGTGGATTATAAGACTTTGTAGCTAAATGCTCTCTAAAATGAAGTGGAAGCACACCATGCCACAAAGAAATAATATACTCATAGGCCTTTGAAGATAAGGGAAGACGACCTACATCTGCTAACATGTTATAATCATGAAGAGTGAAGGGAAAAACTTGCCACTCAAAATTTTGGAGATCCTAGATATGCATCCTAGCCTCTTTGGGGGAGAAAGCAGAAGTGGTTGTATCCATGATCCAAATCATCTCAGGGATGGAGACCGAATGTGAATGACATAGCATTTTAATTTCATCACTATGCTCCAACTTAGTATACATCCTCTTAAAGTGGACATAAATCCAAACATAAAGAAAATGAATGGAGAACCAAACCGAAGAATCACCCAGACCTATAGGATTGTCCACAATTGCTCTAAGATTGGCATACATCAAACCAAGCACCATAGTGGCCAAAGCAATCCCCTGCCTATGCACCATCTTATAGATCATCGCAAATGTCTCTGGACAAACATATTTCTCACTGTGTGGTATGAAAAAGTGGCAAAGCCATAAACTGATGAAGGCTATAAAATAAGTCTTGGGCCTGAATTCTGGAAGGATATCTCTTGTGTTGCACATAATCTGAGCAAATTTGGTTGGCTCACTTGTTAGACTTGTTTCATAGAAAATCTCAATCCAATGGTTGAGATATGTCCTATTCTAATTATGTGGAAAATGTGCCAACAGCCACTCATAAACTCTGAGGATATTGTGCAAAGCATAATAGAAGTCAAGGTCTATGTGATGGTCAATAGGGATGTACTCATCATAAAAGCTCCCAAGGATGGAGATCCTAGCTAGTTGCTTTATATCTTCTAAGGAAACATTGACTCACCATATGGAGTATGGAAGGTATTAGTGACATGATTCCACCTCTCAATCATGCCATGCAAAATCCATTAGTTTGTGATATATTATCCCTTAGGCACTATGACTCCTCCTAGGATGTTGAGTCCCACGAGTTGGGCGAAGAACTGAGACACTACATCATTGATCCACTCTAAATAATTTTGTAGAATTGGTACTATGCTGGTCAGTGAGAATGATCACCCTCAAATAGGCGAGTGACTGTTAAGAATGTGAAACCCCAAGGTCTCTGCAGATTCTTACTATTTGAAATGCCCAACTAGTTCCAGCATGAAACAACCACTTGTCCCATTAGCACACAACATCCCTTCCTTCAAAAAATAGGCTAAAGGATGATAATTATCAAAATGCAACCGCTTTTAATATTCTTGGGGTTGGTATGCTATGGCTACTTTGGCATCGGTCTCAAAAATTAGGAGGAAATGGCATAAAATCAAACCACCTTCCTCTCCTACCCTCTCAATCACAAAGGATTCCATAGTACCTTCAAAAAAAAAGAGAGCAAGGTAAATAAGAGAGAAGGAGCAAAGAAAAAGACACTATTGTGAGGAGATAGAAGAATAAACATGCAAGCTTACCAATCAAAGACTTGTGGATGCAATAACGGAAAATAAGGTACTCACTTTTCTTTTCGCATCCACTCTCTTTGCTAAGAAAACTCATGAAGTTGATGTGAAAGGAGTACTTTATTTATATAGACTTTGAAGCCCTACTCCGAATTTGAATTGGACTTGTGATAAGCCAAATTTAGACATTGGATTTGGGCCCAAATTTGGATCAAAGGCTAAAATAAGATTGGACTAAATTGGAATTTATAAATAAATGCACAAAGGTTTTTATTTGTGGATAAGTCTGAACTTTTATTTGAAAAGGACACTGAAAGTTTTAAAATTTTATAAATATATTCTTTTTGCAAAAATCTCCCGGAATTTACAAAATTACATTTTGGTCTCTTTTTTGAAAAAAATCACGAATAACCCCCCAAAATTAAGCATTCAAAAATGGTACAAAATTTAAAATTTATCATTGGGGAAACAAATCCAATCCAATCCAATCCAATCCTATTTTTTTTTCAAAATGAAATCAATCAAAGATATCAAGTTCCAATCACACTCATATAATATTTCAATATCGATCTAATAAAAAATTTGATTTCAAATCGTTCTAAGCTTATAAATTGATCAAAAACCTACAAGGATGAATAAGAGAGCAAGACGATTAGAAGCTATCATCAGAAGAAGGCTAGAATGAGGAAGAAATTAGGAAACAGTGAGGGGGCAGTATACTTAGCTCTATTCTTTCTTTTTCTTCCTTCCACTTTCTCTCTTCCATTTTTCTCTATTTTTCCTTCAAGGAATTCTCGAGTACCTTTTACTACTCTTACCATCATCCTCACCCCCCTACATGGCCACTAGTAGCCCTGACACTACCTCAGACCTTCCCCTCTTGCCTCTGCCTAGCTGACCCACACCAGGCCCTTACTGTCCACACTCTGTCTACAAGCACCAACCGTAGGCCACTTGTGGCCTCTTCTGCTCACCGGAGATCTTAAGCACTACCTTCCACCGCTAATACCTAGTTGCTTTCACCGCCTCGAGGAGACCACCCGCTAGACCTCTCCGAGAGCCCCTCACCCATGCCTCACACCTGCTCAACCTACCTAGACCTGTCCTTCACTCGCCAAAAATATTGAGCACCGCCCTCTACCACCAGATCTACCACCAGTGAACTGCCCTGCATTGCCTCTTCAAATTCACCCATGCAGCCATGCTCTGGCCTATAGCCCTCTAGCCTTTCCTCTCTGACTGAGCCACTTGGCCTACCCACCAGTCTCGCCTCACCTCCATACCCACCATCCATTGGCCTCCTCCTTTGCCTGATCTATAAATGGCTTCACCATACCAGACTACCTATGCTGACCTCCTCTACCGCCTTGCATAGTAGCGGGCTCCCTCCTCGACCTCTGTCATTGTTGCAGCTGGCTCCCCCTCCTCCCCTTCGCTACTCTCTGTTAGATCGAGGCTAGATCTGACCAAGGTGGGCTGCGGGGCCATCATGGCTCGGTGCACTTTCAAAGAAGAAAGGAGCACAAGTGTGAGGAAGAAGAGGGAAAGAAATCGAAGAAATTAAATAAAAATAAAAAAAGTTGTTGCCCAAAAAAAACCTACAGTAAAAATTCTCTTGTCTTATTTTTTGTGCCATCATTGCCGCAACCATCTATGAACTTTAGCATATTGATGGAACTTCACAATTTTCATGATCACCCACAACCTATCATATGACAATAGAACTCCACCAACACCACGGCCACTCGTGGCCCCTTGATGATGGTGAACCTTCGGCATTGTTGTGGCCACCCACAAACTCTTAAAGACAGCGAACCCTCGATACTACTAAGCCACCCTCAACCTTTCCCTCGAAGATAGTGAATTCTCATGATACCAAGTTAGTCTTTAGGTTCGCATCCAAGCTAGCATTCGGGCTCGTACTCAGCTAACCTTCGGGCTCACATCCAAGACAACCTTTAGGCTCGCATCTAAGCTAGCATTCAGACTCACATTCAACCAACCTTCAAGCTCACACTCAGCAAGTCTTTTGGCTCTCATCCAAGCCAACCATCGAGCTCACACTTAGCCAACTTTTAGGATAGCATCCAATCAGCCTTTGGGCTTACACTCAGCCAACTTTCAAGCTCACATCCAAGTTGGCCTTCGAGCTTTCACTTAGCTAGCCTTCAAGCTTGCATCCAAGTCAGCCTTCGGGCTCACACTTGGCTAGCCTTCAAGCTAACATCCACGCTAGCCTTTGGGCTTATATCCAACTAACATTTGAGCTCATACCTCAGCCAGCCTTCGAGCTCACATCCAAGCTACCCTTTGAGCTTCACTCAATTAGTCTTCAAGTTCACATCTAACTAGCCTTTGGGCTCACATTCAAGCTAGCCTTCGGGCTCACACTCAGTGAGCTTTCAGGCTCGCATGTAAATGAGCCTTCAGGTTCGCACCTCAATGAGCCTTCAGGCTCATATCCAAGCTAGTCTTCAAACTTGCATTCAGCCAACCTTCAGGCTCACAATTAAGCCAACCTTCGGGCTCACATTCAAGCTAACCTTTGGGCTCATACTCAGCCAGCCTTCAGGCTTGCATCTCAGCTAGCCTTTGGACCAAGCCAACGTTTGGGTTCACACCTTAACTGGCCTTCGGGCTTGTACCTAACTAGCCTTTGGTCTCGCACTCAACTGGCCTTCGGGCTTGTACCTAACTAGCCTTTGGTCTCGCACTCAACTGGCCTTCAGACTCACACCTCAACCAGCCTTCAAGCTCGCATCCAAGCTAGCCTTTGAGCTTGCACTTAACTAGCCTTCAAGCTCACACTTAGCTAGTCTTCAGGTTTGCATCTAAGCTGGTCTTCAAACTCATACCCAATCAGCCATCTGGCTTATACTTCGAGGCCAACTTTTGAGCTCGCAAGTTGAGCCTCCTTCGGGTTTGCACATTTAAAGATGGGCCACAAATCTATCTAAAATTATCATACATAGCCAAGGACCCTCAAATCTAATTGATTAATGTGAAGTAGCTCAATCATAATAAATGGATAAAGGCCAAGTGACTCAAATGGACCTAAATTGATTAAACAAATGGACTAAAATCTAAATTGAGCTAGACACAAAGTCCAAGTTGAGTTAATCTAAATCAAATTAGTTTAGACATAACCCTAATTAGGTCCAAGTTGGGTCAATTCAAAATCAAGTTAAATCAAGATTGAACTAAGCTTAAAGCCAAATCAGAACCAATTCAAGTTGAGCTAAATTGACTTGAACTTGAGCCAAAGTCCAACAAATATGAACTCTATAAAGGTCCAACACAAGATAAATCAAACCCCGAATGTTAAACTGAATCAAATTAGATTTGAATCAAAATCAATACTGCTCCAACTAGAGTCAACAATCAATATATGACAAATATTCTTCTAAAGATCGATGCTAAGCTTAGTGGATTGAATTTGTTACTGAAAATTTAGTGACTGTAATGTCTCACATACTTCTCCCGGTCATGCTATAAAATGTCAATGTGAACTCAATCACTAAGGGTTCAGAACATATCACTATCTTCTAAGAAGAAGTTAGTGAATCACAATTTAAGCAAGTTTTAAACATCGAGTTGAATCAAGTTAGACTGAAATCGAAGTTGAGTGTTGAACTGATTCCAAGCCAAACTCAAAGCCAAACCATATTAGTCCTAACAGAACTAATTAGGGTCAAATTAAGTCTTATTGGGTGTTTTGAACCCCCGATAATACTCCAAGGCCATGAACAATAGTTGATTTTACCACCTTGATATGAACCAATGCTAGTTCGTATAGAACTAAATAAGGTCTAACTAAATCTCGTTGGGTGTGCTACACAAAAAGGGCCTTTGATAACACTCTAAAGTTATACCCAATCTCATAAATCATTGGTGATGCTACCAAATTAAAGAAGTTAAATGTCAACACGTTTAAAGCCATTGGTCACACTTCAAGCTAAGAAGCTGTTGATGATGTGCCTCAAAACTAGTCAACCTCACAACAAGCAATTAATGACGCAGTCCTCAAGCTAGTCAACCCTCAAAAGTAGTTGATGGAACAGCCTTAAAGCTAGTCAACCCCATAAGTAGTTGATGACACAGCCCTTAATCTAGTCAACCTCACAAGTAGTTGATGATGCAGCCCTTAATGCTACTCAACCTCACAAGCAATTGATGATGTAGTGCTCAAGCCAGTCAGCCCCCATAAGTAGTTGATGATGTGGCCTCTCAAGCTAGTCAACCTTTGAAGTAGTTGATGACACACCCTTTAAGTAAGTCAACCATTGAAGCAGTTGATGATGCTCCTTTGAAGCTAGTCAACCCTAAAAATAGTTGGTCATGTACCCTTCAAGCTAGTCAAACTTTGAAGCAGTTGATGACACATCCTTCAAGCAGTCGATCTCAGAAGTAGTTGATGATACACCTCTCAACCTAGTCAACCCCAATAGTAGTTAACAACATGTTTTCAAAGCTATACCTCACCATATAAGCCGTTAGTAATGTCACTAAACTAAATGAAGTTATCAATAATTCTCTAAGCTATTGAAAATACCTTAAACTTCTCCCATTCCCTATCCATATCCCATCAAATGATGCCATCAACATCTATTAAAGACTGGGTCAATTTGGGTCAGATGCCACATGGTCCAATGTAGGGGAACGGGACAACAACACATATCAATGTTTCTTCTCCACTCTCTTATTTTCTTTATTTTTTTTATGCTTTGTATAATTCTATATTGAAATTCATTGTAAAGTGAGGGTATACCCTCACCTAAGTCATGTATCATCACTTATAATCACTCAAATATTTTTTTCCTTTTTTGTGTCTCTATTTTATTAGCTAGGTTTCTCACTTTAAGAGGTTCTTGATAATTATCGGAGTAATTAATAATAAAGGCTTACACCTATTGGAAGTCTTTCCACAATATCTTATAGTGCACTTCAAATTAAAATAAATTCTCACTTGTCATTCGAGGTCGCTCCCAGTGTCTCCACTATCGTGGGTTGCCAAAATCAATCCCATAAGCTTATTGGCCATGGAACACTTCATATTTATGAAATTATCACTTGTGTCTTATTGGCTAAAACTTGAATTATGCTAGGCCCAAAATCTAAATTGAGTTAATTCGAACCAAATCAACTCAAACTTAACCCTAATTAGGTTCAAGTTTGGTTAGCTAAAAATAAGTCAATTTCAAATCAAATATAATTTAGGTCAGACTAAGCTCAAATCAAACTCTAAATAGGCGAAACCAAGTTTAAATTGAAAGCTAAGTGGGTAAAATTAGACTTAAAGTCAAACCAAAATTAGGCCAAACCTGAATCAAAACTAAGCTAAACCTAAATCAACTTTAACTTGAACCAAAGTCCATTAATATGCAAACCTAAACTCAATAACGATCCAACACAAGGTTGAACTCAAATTGAATCAAATAAAACTAGATTTGAGTCAAAATCTAGTTTTGAATATTAAAATAAATCAAATCAAACTCAGGTCGAAATTAGTGTTGCCCCAACTAGAGTCAATGATTAGTATTTGACAAATATTCTTCTGAAATCCGATGTCAAGCTTGGTGAATTAAATTTATTATTGTAAGTTGAATATTTGCCATCAATACTAATATTAATTTTGGGAGTAGATGTTTCACATGATGCCCATGGTTAATTTGATGACCATCCATGGCTGTGGTAATTGATTCACAACAGTGGCCTTCGATTTCATACCATAAAGCATTGGTGCAAGCCCAATCACCAAAGGTTCTAGGAAGAGCAAACTGAAACATTTTGCTATCTTCCGAAAAAGAGTTAGCGAATTGCAATTCCATTAAGATTTGAGTTAGCGAATTGCAATTCCATCAAGATTTGAACACTAAATTGAATCAAATCAGACTCAAATTAAAATTGAGTTTTGAATGTTGAACCTAACTTGAACCCAACTCAGATTAGTTCAAATGGAACTAGACAAGGTCAAACTAAGTCCCACTAGGTGTGCTAAATCTTCAACAACACTCTAGGGCCATGAACAATAAGTGATATTAACATTCGTACTCGGACCAAAGCTAGTTCAAATAGAACTAAAATGGGTCAAACCAAGTCCTATTGGGTATGCTACAAAATCCCTTGTTAGCATTCCAAGGCTATACCCAACTCTAAAAGTAGTGGGTAATGCTACTTTCAAACTTATAAAGTTATCACTTATACCTTATTAACTATAGAAATACTTCAACCCAACGAAATTATCGCCTATGTGTCATTGGCCATAAAAATACTTTAAATTTATGAAAGTTATTACTTATGTCTCATTGGTTATAGATACATTTTAAACTCATGAAGTTATCACCTATACCTCATTGGCTATGAAAATATTTTAAATTCATGAAGTTATTACTTATGATTCATTGGTATAGAAACACTTCAAACTAATAAAGTTATCACCTATATCTCATTGGCCATGGAAAACACTTTAAATTTATGAAGTTATTGTTTATGCCTCATTAGCTATAGAAACACTTCAAATTCATGAAGTTATCACATATGGCTCATCAACTATGGAAACACTTCAAATTTATGAAATTATTGATTATTCTTATTGACTATAGAAATACTTCAAACCAATGAAATTATCACCTATGTCTCATTTGCATTAAGAATACTTCAAATTTATGAAGTTATCATTTATGCTTTATTGGTTATAGAAATACTTCAAACTCATGAAATTATTGTTTATGCCTCATTGGCTATTGAAACACTTCAAGTTTACAAAATTATCACTTATGCCTTATTGGTCACGTAAGCACTTCAAATTCATAAAATTATCACCTATATCTCATTGGCTATGAAAATAATTCAACAAAAGAAGTTATCACTGATGCCACAAGGCTAACAGAAACACTTCAACTAGTGAAGTTATCATCAAAACCACAAGGTTAATGAAAACACTTTACTGATGTCGTAAGCCTAACAAAAATGCTCTCTAAAGCCCAAGGCTATTGGAAGCATTTCAAATCTCGCTCATTTTATCTCATATCCCCATCGAATGATGCCAACAACATCTACTGAGAATCAAGTCAAGACCTACTTAAGTCAAACACCACACAGTCTAGAGCAAGGGAGCAGAGCAACAGGGTAGCAATACATATCAGAGCTTCTTCTCTACTCTTTCTTTTTTTTTCTTCTTCTTCTTTTTCTTTCATATTTTTTATAATTTTATGTTAAAATTTATTGTAAAGTGAGGATATATCTTTACTTAAGGCATGTACCGTTTTTTTAAAAATTAGCACAAGTCTTAAATTCTTTTGAAAAAAAGACTATATTCATATTTAACTTAGAGTTATCAAAAGCTGATTCAAAAAATGTGAGTGAATTTGCCAACCCAATGTTGTTACTCAAGGTACGAATCGTGATTATCTTCTTGAGTTGTTTGGTGAGGAAGAATGCCAAGTTCTTATATTTTGTGAGTTTTGAATCCTTCATTCAACAAGTGGATTAATTGAATCAAGTGGATTGGATTAAACCTGAATTAATTGAACCAAATCAAGATTGGATTTAACCTAAATTTTAAATGGTTCAAGATTATACAAGAGTTGATTCAAAAGTAAACCAGAATTAGTTTTGATTGAACCAACTAGAAATTGTTCAAAATTAAACCAAAACTGGCTCAGAATTTAACTAGAACCAAAAATGGTTCAAAATTAAATCAGAACTAGAACTAGTTCAGACCCAAACCGGAATTGAATATCAACCAAGTTAAAGCAGGTTGGATCTAAACCAAAGTTTAACCTACTTGAGACTAAAAGTGGACTCAAACAAAGTTCAAGCCAAAGCCTAATTGAACCATGATAGGTTCACATTTAGTCTAAGCTGAATCAAGTCAATTTGAATTGAATAAAGATAGAATAAATCAATTCAAATCAAATAGAAACAAGACTTGACTGAACTAAAATAAGTCAAGCCAAATTGCCTTGGACTATTCTAAATTAAGTCAAGTTAGTCCAAGTTAAGTTCAAATAAAGTTGACTAACTTGCATTAAATCAAGATATGTCAAATCAGGTTAGGTAAATCAAATAGACAAGAAGCTAAGGCTGTTAATCATCCTTATAAATCAAATTCAAATCAAGATTAATTAGTACAAATCAAGGTGGTTAACTACGTCTTCAAATCAAATTGAATCAAGATGATTTTGTATGTAGTTAGATAGTCAATCGATACCCAATTCGAATCAAGATCAAGTGAAGTGAAGTGACATAAATTGAAGCAATAAGTAATGCTTCAGAACCAAATGAGATTAATCGATATAAGTTAAAATCGTCAGTGACATCTTAAAATCAAATGAGGATAAGCTAACAAGATAAAGCCATTAGCACTTTTTAAAATCAAATCAAGCACCAAGATCTAGTTAAGTCAAGTTCATGTGAGTTCTTCTACCATGACACATTCGGTTGAGCGATTGGAGTAGGGCACCAGAACACAAGGCCTTCTTAATTCTATTCTCTTTTCTTTTCATGAATTAATATTTTGATTCTTTTATCTATAAAATGATAATATATTTAATTTAAGCAATGTTATTTAATTATTATTAAATAAATTTATATTTTTCTTTGTCTTTGTTTGTATTAGGTAAGTTTTTAATTTAGGAAGTTCTTGATGTCGATTAAGATAATTAACAATAGGTTGATGCAGTCTTGGTGGCAATGATAGTACCTCATCTGCTATGATAGTTGTTTGTTGTGTAATGGGCTAAGGCTAATGCTATTTGTGATGGAATCTCTATTTGAGTTTAGTTGAGTAGCGTGAATGAGATCTCAATGCAGCAAGGCTCTACCCTAGGCTTTCAGCCTTCTCTTGTCAAACTAGCCTTGGTGCCAAATTGGCCTCTTACCTTGAGGCCATGATATCATTGTTGCTGATGTATTTATGGACTTTGCACATGAAGAAGGGTGTTGGGATTCACAGCGGAAGGTTCACAAATCACCTTTTTCTCAAACAATACAAGAAACGAGAAGTAATGCAAAATAAAAGAAAATAACAAGACAAGACACACCAATATATGTGATTCACCCAAAATTGGGTTACATCCATGGGGGGAGTGAGAGATCTACTATTGAAAGACATTACAAGAGTTTACAAGAAAGAATTCACTCTTTCTTACTCAACTAAACTCTTTCATCAAATATCGATAACGTCTCCACCTTAAGAAAGAATCTCCAAGAGAACATCACGAGGAACCACCATGACAGACTACCGAGAAGTACTAAAAAACCCACACACGAGAGCTAACACTCTCTCTTTTTCTCTTCTCTCTATTCTCTCTATTCTCTCTATTCCTTTCTCTCTATTTCTCTCTAATTCAACCTTAGCACTACCCCATTAAACCCTATATATTACCAAAATATTTATAAGCTCTTATTGAGCCTAAGTTTTACTCTAATTACAACTCCTAATATTACAAATCATCATAAGTTTAAATCTAATTTTAGATTCTTACTTTAACTTAAACTCTAATCTGAGTTCAAAACACTCAAAACTTAACAATCTCTACCTTGGCTTGAACTCAAGTGTGCCATCATCATGAAGCTTCAGTCATCATCTCTCATCTAACCCCTCCCCCTGGACTGCTAGTTTATTCAGCTAATCACAAGATGTGAGCTTGAGCCAACCTCAAATTTGCTCTTCTTCGTCATTGTGGTATTGTGCAACTCTAATTTGTAACCACCATTGCACCACCTTCCAGTCGTTGCACCACCTACAAGCAACTCTCTGTCACTATCACACAACCTTAGCCATCTCACACCCTCACTATGCCCCTCTCTCTACTGTAGGACCAGCCCCAATTATAGTTATGTTGCTTCTCAGCTCACCACCTAAGCTCCACTTTCTGCACACGCATGCATCCTATTCTTGCACTTGTTGACATTCACCTTCCAGCTATTTGGCCATACTGAGCCCTAGTTGAGATGCCCTACTGCACCTCATCAAAGGCCACCCACTACTAATATGAGCCCCAATTGCCATTGACTGAGAGCCCCACATGGCCATTCGTCAACCTCTCCTACTCTGATCGACCCATGCCTTGTGTGGCCCTTTGCCAACCTACTCTCATGCTTCGTCTTGTGAGTGCCGCTGGCTTGTTCCTGTGCCTCACCTGATCTTCATTTTCTTCTACCATAAGGTAAAATTTATCTTGCCGTCAAACTTCTCTGCCTCAAATAAAAACTTTACCATCTTGGTTATTTGCTCCTAAGCTCTAATACTAAGTATTGGGATTTACAACGAAAGATTCACGAATCACCTTGTTCTCAAATAACACAAGAAATGAGAAATAATATAAGATAAAAGAAAACAACAAGATAAGATACAGCGATATACGTGATTTACCCAAAATCAGATTACGTCCATAGGAGGAGCGAGAAATCCACTATCAAAAGACTTTACAAGAGTCTACAAGAAAGACTACACTCTTTCTTACTCAACTAAACTCTTTCATCAAGCCTCGGCAATGCCTCCACCTTAAGAGAGAATCTCCAAGAGAACACCATGAGAGACCACTGAGAAACACTAGAAAGACCCACACATGAAAGCTGACACTCTCTCTCTTTCTATTCACTCTATTCCTCTCTCTCTATTTCTCTCTAGTTCAACCTTAGCACTACTCCACTAAATCCTATGTATTACTAGAATATTTATAGACCCTTATTGAGTTTAAGTTTTACTCTAATTATAACTCCTAATATTACAAATCAATTATAAGTCTGAATCTAACTTTGGATTTCTACTTTAACTCAAACACTAATCCGAGTTTGAGACACTCAAAACTCAACAGTCGAGGAGGTCTACAACTTTCTTCTTAGCTAGTGAGTAGAATAACTTTTTGGGTCAAAGTCCACTTATCATTGCTACATATACCATTAAGTTGTCCAAGTCGTGTATCTACAACTTTGCAATATTAAACCTATTAAGATAATTTTGGAGTGTCTCACTTTTGTGCTACTTAATAACCTGAAATGGCATGGAATTCTTTTGGTGCAAGGTTACCAAAATCCACTACCAAGTTGGGTAGAAATGAGGCATACCATGATGCACCACTTTCTCATGGAAAGAGCTGAATTGGCATCATACCCCATCATACCCCACGAGATTGATGGTGCCTTTGTAAATATGAGTAATGTGTAGCTTGAATGTTGGTGGCAGTGGTTGGTCCATTGAATGCCTCATAAAAAGCTCTCCAACCTAGTGTTCAAGGCCAACCACACATGGTAGACTAGTTGGAAGGAGATCGACTATGAGTGAGCTTGATGCTTTCTCACCATTGGTGTTTGCAGGGGGTGCGAGCTATGGGTCCCCACCCCTTGTGGTGATAGACCTAGGTAGGTTGGTTGCTGCAACCCTGTAGTCTTTAGCAACAAGCTGAGGATGATGTTCTGAGGAAGATGAGGTTAGGCCAGCTTGGAGTGTTGCACTTGCACAGTCTACACCAGTACCTGTACTTGTACTGCATGTTGTTGAACTCCTCATGCCACTAGCGCTTATCATTGGAGTTGCTACTTGTTAGTCCCATGGCTTTATAGACTGTTTATTGATTTGTTTTTAAAATAAGTGTGATTGTGCAATTCAAATCAGACAGTTTGAAAATGTAGTGAGTGACTCAAGTTTAACTATTTGATTCATATTTGTATGATAATGAATGACAACATAGACGGAGCCAAATTTTATATATATGTATGCTCATTTGGGTGTTTTGTGATGGGTGAAATATTTTACAATATATCTAGCATCTGATCTCATCTTGAGGTTACTTGATTGGAGGAGAATAAATTTTATGAGACTGAATCCAATTGAAAATCAAATTTCAATTGATTCATTTAAATTATTTGAGATTTGGACCTTTTTATAAATATGTGGTCTTATTTGTACTTACAAAACTTTGTTTTATAATTATAATAAATTTGGAGGGCCTATTTGCAAAAAACCAAATCAAAGTCGATTATAATTCACAAAACAGAGATAGAGTGAATGGAATTGAGAAATTTTTTTATTCTTCTCTGTTCTCATCCTGTTCGAAAGTTTTTTTTATTTGAAAATTTTTCCTCCTCTTCGACTCTTCCCTATCAAAGAGTGGTAAAGACTCAAGGTAGATCAGCTAGGAATTGTAGATAAAGATTTCATAATTTTATTTCAGACCCTTAGGTATGTAAATTTATTTAATTTAGTTTTAAACTCATTTTTCTCGCAGATCTTACATTAAAAGGTAAAATCAGAGTCCACAATTGATATCGGACTCTACTTTTGATGGTTGGTTCGCAAAAAATTAAGTTATAATTTATTTTCTGTTGAATTTCTCAAACCCCAATTTGGGAAAATCAAGTTTTTGTCTCAGATTTTGACTAAGAATGATATTGAATAGTCTATTGGTATCCATAATTTTATTTGGTGGAGAAAATTTGAGATTAAATTCCAAAATTTTGATTTATGGTGAATTTTCATGAATCTATTGAATTTTTGAAATTTTTTGTAAATTAAAATTTTGAAAGTGCTTTAATGCAAAATTGCAATTCAATTTGAAATGAATTGTATTGAATTGCAATTTGAATTCATTCTCGGTTTGGGTTGTGATTATATTAATCAAGATTATTAATCTTGATTAATTAAGCTAATGACTATTTGAGTTAATGAAAATGAATTTTCATTATTATTTACTCATGATTACATTTATGAGTTAAAATAATTAAATATTTTTTCAAAGGATTTTGAAATTATTTTAATTTATAAATATTATTATTCTGTATTTATTTTTAACTCTAATCAATTTAACCCAAAGGTTGAGTTGGTGTAGAGAAGAAATAAATATAGAATATTTTGAAAAATTTATTTGTGACAATAAAAGGAAGCCAAAGTGGACTTTTATTGTTTATTGTGATTATTATGGATTTTATTGGTGAGATCTAGTGATTTGTATTATTCTCCCAAAGAAAGTAGTATAAGATCATAATTTAATCCCAATTCTGGTTTTACTTGTGATTTGTAGGATGTCGTGGTTTGTATTAGTCTCCCAAAAAAACTAATATAAGATCATAATGATAATTTCTATTTGAATCAATGGAATCATGGATTATTTATTATTAAAATGCATTTGTTGTGTATTTGAGCTATCCATTGCAAAATTTGCAATATGGAATCTAGTAGTCAACTCTTCAAGGTTGAAATGTTAAATGGATCAAATTACTCGACTTGGAGAAGTGAACTAGAGGCTTATTTGGCATTTTACAATTTTGACATTGCTCTTGACACTACTAAACCGCCTATTGGGTCTAGCTAGTTTGAAAGAGCTTAGTTTGGAAAATGGCACAGAACAGATAAATTACAAAATTGATAATCAGAAGAATAATTTCTAAAATAATTTCTGCCAGTTTGTCAGATGTTTATTCTGCCAAAGATTTGCTTCAGAGTATTCATGACAGGTTTGTTGGGTCTTCTAAAATCAAGAAATTATCTTTTACTCACAAACTCCACAACACAAAATTGGATAAGCATGGGAATTTTTGAAAGCATATCTTGACAATGTTTTCCAAAGGACATGAGTTGGAATGTCTGATTTATTTTAAGTTAAATTATATTGATGTTTCTCCTTATGCATAGATTATGGACTCGGGATCATTGGTTTATATATCAACTATTATGCAGGGATTCCTGGACCTAAGGAAACTAGATAATCAGGAGAAGTATGTCTTCATAGGGAATAATGAGCGAGCTAAGGTTGTTGGTGTTGGGACATACACTCTAGTTCTCTATGGTGGTCATAATATTTTACTGTCATACAGTTTTTGCGCTAGCTATCAGGCATAATTTACTGTCAGTCTTCAGATTTACAAAAGCTGGTTACTATTTTATTTTTGGCAAAGACTATGTATCTTTGATGTATGATAGTATTGTTATTTCTACTGATACTATATATGATGGTTTATATAAATTATATGTAAAACTAGAAGTTGACTCTATAGCATAGTGCTATAATATCGATGCCAGACATATATTTTCTTATGATCTGAATATCCAATTGGATAAGAATTCTTCTCGTTTATGGCATTGCCATTTAGGTCATATTGGTAGAGACAGATTGGAGAGACTTTGCCATGACGAAATTTTGCAGAATATAAATTTTGATAATTTTGGTGTCTGTGTGGATTGTATTAAAGGAAAGATGACAAGAGCATCATTTCCAAAGGCATTAAGGTCTAATAATTTATTAGATTTAATCCATATAGATGTTTGTGGTCCGAATGGGATAGCAACAAGGAATTGCCAGAGGTATTTTGTAACATTCATTAATGACTACTCACGATATGGATATGTACATCTGCTACAAAAAAAGTTGGATGTTTTTGAAATATTTAAAATGTATAAAGGTGAAGTTGAAAATCAACTGAGAAGAAAGATTAAAGCCATCAGGTTAGATAGAGGAGGTGAATATACTTTAGATATTTTCTGAAACTTCTTACAGGAGCATGAAATCATTGCAAATACAACCATTCCAAGAAATGCAGAGCAAAATAGAGTAGCAGAAAGGAGGAACAAGACTTTGATAGACATGGTACATTGTATGTTGGTTTTAAGTGACTTACCATACTCTTTAAGGGGCGAAGCACTGAAAATGGCTACATATATTTTAAATAGATTACCATCCAAATTTGTTCCTAAAACTTCTTTTGAGTTATGGCTTGGCAGAAAATCCAGTCTGAATCATCTTAGAACCTGAGGCTCTGATGCAGAAGCTAGAGTTGTTGAACATAGTATGTCAAAAATTGCAGCACGAAGTTTAAGTTATAAGTTCATTGGTTTTCTGGAAAGATCTAAAGGTTACAAGTTATATAATCCTGTTCAGGATTTCATATTTGAAAGTAGAGATATCAAATTTATTAAACAGGGCACATCTGTTATAGGAAGTAAGAGGAAAAAGATTAAAGTTGAGGATGAGTCAGATAGAGCTAAACAAGATGAAGCAACCATCGCTATGCCAGACCAGTCAGATGAAAGACCCACAAAAATTCACAAATCAACTAGATCAGATGACTACGTTACATATTTAGAGGAAACTGGAGATATGCATATTCAGAGTTCAGATAATTTAAATGAGATACATGTGTCATTGATCATAGAAAATGATGATCCACTGAATTTTTCAAAAGCCATAAGCAGTAAGAATGTAAAATTCTGGTTGAATGCAATGATTAAAGAAATTGACTCAATGCAAAAAAATGAGGTTTGGTCTCTAATGTAAACTCCTATAAACTATATACCAATTGGCTGTAAATAGGTCTATAAGACTAAATTGAAAGCCAATGATGAAATTGACAAGTATAAAGTAAGGTTAGTAGCTAAAGGATACACTCAAAGAGAAGGGATTGATTATGATGAGACATTTTCTCCAATCTCTAGAAAAGATTCATTAAGAATCTTTATGGCATTGGTTGCACACTATGACTATGAACTCATTTAGATGGATGTTAAAATAGTATTTCTAAATGAAATTCGTGAAGAAGAAATTTATATCATTTAGCCAGAAGGGTTTGTTAGAAAAGGTGATGAAATAAAAGTCTCTAGACTACATAAATCTATTTATGATTTAAAACAAGTGTCTCGACTGTGGTACATTAAATTTTATGAGGCAATCACAAAATTCAACTTTTGGGAGAATATGGCTAATAATTGTGTATACCTGAAGGTCAATGGGGATAAAATTCAAATATTGATGTTATATGTTGATGATATCTTATTGGCAGGTCATGAACTAAATTCTCTCAAAGAAACTGAAAGGATGTTGTCTACAATCTTTAAAATGAAGAATCTTGGCAATGCTACATATGCGTCCTTCAAACTAGTCAACCCTAGAAGTAGCTGACGATGCATTACTTCAAGCTAGTTAACCCCCAAAGTAATTAATGATGTGATTCTCAAAGTATTTCCATTAACGATAATTCTATTAACCTTGAAGTATTTTTATAGCCAATAAAGTATAAGAAATAACTTCATTATTTAAAGTATTTTCATAGCTAATAAGGCGTAGACAATAATTTCTTTTGGTTTGGTAGCATCACCAATAGCTTATAAGGTTAGGTATAGTTTTGAGAATCACATCGTCAATTACTTTGGGGGTTAACTAGCTTGAAGAGACGCATCATCAGCTACTTTTAGGGTTGACTAGTTTGAAGGATGCATCACCAACTGCTTCTGGGACTGGCTAGCTTAAAAGGATATATCGTCAATTGCTTCTAAGGTTGAGTAGCTTAAAGTGTGCATTGCCAACTGCTTCTGAGATTGGCTTGCTTGAATGGTGTGTCATCAACTACTTTTGGAGTTGACTATCTTGAAGGCTACGTCATCAACTACTTGTGAGGTTGACTAGCTTTGAGAGTTATGTTATCAACTACTAGTGGGGTTGACTAGCTCAAAGGGTGTATCGTCAACTGCTTTTGGGGGTTGACTAGCTTGAAAGGATGCATCATCAATGGCTTTTGGAGTTGACTAGTTTGAGGAGTGCATCATCAACTACTTTTAGGGTTGACTAGCTTGAAGGGTAACCAACAACTTTAAGCATGTTAGTATTTAACTTCTTTGATTAGGTAATGTCACCAATGGCTTAGAGGATTGGGTATATATTTAAAGTATGGTTGACAACTTTAAGTGTATTATTCGATTAACTTCTTTGGTTTGGTAACATTACCAATTGTTTATATGGCTAAATATAGCTTTGAAGTATGACCGATAGCTTTAAGCATGTTGGCGATTAACTTCTTTGGTTTGGTAGCATTACAATGGCTTATGGATTTGGGTATAGTTTTAAAGTATGGCCAACAATTTTGAGTGTATTGGTGGTTAACTTCTTTGATTTGAAAGCACCACCAACGGCTTATGGAGTTGGGTCTAGCTTTGAAGTGTTGCTAAGGCTTTTATAGTACACCCAGCAAGACTCAATTTAACCTTATTTAGTTTCATTCGAACCAATTTTGGTTCAAGTTAAGGTAGTAACATCACCCTTTGTTCATGACCCAAGAGTATTGCCAAAGGTTCAGCACATCCAATGGGACTTGGTTTGATCTAATTTAGTTTCATTGGGATTAATATAGTTTGGGCTTGAATTTGACTTCATTTAGCTTGAGTTGAGTTGGACCTTATGTTGGACCTTTATCGAGTTTAGGTTTGCATCTTGATGGACTTCAATTCGAGTTCATGCCAACTTAGTTTAACATAGTTTTAGTTTAGGCTCAATCTCGCTTGATTTTGATTTGACTTCGAGTTTGTCCTTTTAATTTAGACTTGATTTAACATAATTAGGATTTGATTTGAGATTAGTTCAATACAGATTAGATTAGATTTGAACTCAACTTGATTTTAAATCAACCCATCTAGAGTTTGATTAGGGTTGAGTCTAAAGTTTAGGTTAACTCAATTGGATTTTTCCTTTATTTGGAGTTCAACTTAGTTTGGATTTTAGTCTATTAGTTTAATCAATTTAGGTTCATTTGTATTAATTTGGCCTCTATTCATTTATTTTAGTTGAGTTTAATTTTGATGTGATTGAGTTACTTTATACTAAGTAGTTTGACTTTAGGGTCTTAGGCTGTTTATGACAATTTTAGGAAGACTCATGGACTAGCCATAAATGTGCAAACCCAAAGGCTAACGAGATGTGAATTGAATGTGAGCTTGAAGGCTGGCTTGGATGTGAACTCGACTGCTGGCTGAGTGTGAGCCCGAAGGTTGGCTAGGTGGGAGCTCGAAAGATAGCTGAGTACAAGTTTGAAGGTTGACTGAGGTGCGAGCTCGAAAGATGGCTGAGTACAAGTTCGAAGGTTGACTAAGGTGCGAGGCTGAAGGTTGGCGAAGATGTCAACCCAAAGGTGCGAGCTTAAAAGCTGGCTAAGTGCGAGCCTAAAGGTTGCCTTGGATGAGAGCTCGAAGGCATGCTAAGTTTGAGCTTGAAGGTTGGCTAAATGCGAGCTCGAAGGTTGGCTGAGGTTCAAGTTCGAAGATTGGCTAAGTGCGAGCCTGAAGACTAGCTGAGATGAGAGCGCAAAGGTTGGCTGAGATATGAGCCTAAAGGTTGGCTGAGTGTGAGACTAAAGACTAGCTAGGTGCAAACCAAAAGACTGGTTAAGTGTGAGCCTGAAGGTTGGTTCAGTGCGAGCCCAAAACCTAATTGAATTAGAAGCCCGAAGGCTAGCTAAATGCAATCCCGAAGGCTATCAAGTGCGAACTCGAAGACTGGCTGAGGTGCGAGCCTAAAAGCTGGTTGAAATGCGATCCTAAAGGCTCGCTAAATGCGAGCCTGAAGGCTAGCTAGGTGTAAGCTAAAAGGCTGGCTAAGTGAAGGCCCGAAAACTAACTTAGTGTGACCTCGAAGGCTGACTTAGTGTTAGCCCAAATGCTAACTAAGGTGCAGACCTGAATACTGGGTAAGTGCAAGTCCGAAGGCAATCTAAGTCGGAGCCCAAAAGTTGACTTAGTACGAGCCCAAAGGCTGGTTAGGTGCAATCCCGAAGGTTAGCTAAGTGCGAGCCCGAAAATTGGCTAGGTGTAATTCCGAAAATTGGCTAAGTGCAAATCCGAAGGATAGGTTGGTGTGACGAGGGCTTGCCATCTTCAAAGGACTACGGGTAGACGTAGCGATGTCAAAAATTTGTCATCTTTATTATCATCTTTAAGGGATTACAAGTGACTATAATGGGATCAAGAGTTCATCATCTTCATCACCATCTTTGAGAGGTTATGAATAGCTAAAGTGAGCTTATGGATTTGCCATTCTTTGAAAAACCGCATATGACCATAATAAAATCACGATGGCAAAAATTGAGACTTCTTTTTTTTTTTTACCCAACAATCTTTTTTATTATTTTTTTCTTTATTTATTTCTCTTCTCCTCCTTGATCCTCAAGACACCTTCTTCTACCTTTTGTTCTTGAGCTCTACCAGGCCAAGGTGGCCCAGTCTCTTCTCTGACCGGAGCCGACCTTGCTTCGATAGTGCCCAGTAGGAACGGGGGCTTGGGCCCCCGTCCTCTTCATTTCTCGGCCGGGTTCAGCAGGGTGTGGCTCCGATGGTGCGTCAGGTGAAGGACAGTGCGGCGGCAGTTGGGAAAGAGGCGATCGGGTGTTTCCGGCCACTGAGGGTCTGTGGCCCAGCCAAAGTTGAAAGCACGACAATGGCTTGGTCACCAGAGCAAGGGTGAAGGAGGCGCGAGCAAGGCAGGCAGCTTGTGAGTGGAGGAGCAAGGCTCTGGCAAGGAGCTAATCGCGGTGGGATAGGCGGCTCACCCGTAGGATGGGCGGCAGCCTGCTGGATAGTGAGGCAAGTGGAGAGCAGAGCGCGGGCTGGCAGTGAGCGAGATGGGAGTTCGTCGGAGAGGGGCCGGAGGTTTGTGGATTGTCTAATCCATGGACATGGGGGGTCGATCTGAGGAGTTTCCGGCCAGTCGAGCATCCGGTTTCAAGACTTGGAGTTGTGGGAGCTTGGGGCTGGCGGCAAGCACCGGAGCAAGGTGGAGTAGCAGCAGGGCTCTGCGGGCAAGAGAGGAAGGCGCACAGGGCAACGAGGGAAAGAAAGAACAGTGAAAGCTATGTTAGAAATTTGTCATGCCTTTCTCACTGTTGGATTCTCATTAATGATTCTCCAATTGTCTTCCATGGTGATATTCTACCCAATCTCTCATCTCTCATTCTCTAATAACATTCCTGTTCAGATTCTCCGGCTTTTTTTCTTTGGCCGCAGGTTATCATCAATTTATAGGTTTTTGAAGAACGAAGATTACATTTTTGATTAGTTGAGTTTTGGAATGTTCAGAATTATGATTATAATGGGATTAGATTTTTCAAATATTGTGATTAACATATAGGACCCGTTTGGATAATTTCGGATTCGAAATTGAGGGAATTATCAATTCAGTCAATTACGGGGAATTAAAGAAATTGTCCGAATTAATAATTTCGGTATTTGGATGTACTTTTTGAGTAAAGAAAATGAATTATCAATTCAGTCAATTCCGTGAATTCGATTATTTGGAATGTAAATTGAAATTAACGAATTCTACTAATTCCCTTAATTACGGTGTTTTGTTGGATTTGGAATTGGAGATATGATCACCCAATTCTTAATGGGTAATATTACCCCCATTTTTAGATATTTTCTATATTTAATTTTAAAATAAATATAGATATTAAATTAATAAATTAATTAGATATATTTTTGAGGTTTAAAAATAAATAATCTTAGAATTGCATATTTATAATATCTAATTTTTTTAAAATAAAGGATAATTGATTTAAATAATATTAAATTAATAAAATATTTTTTTAGATGAGCTCCAAGCAATAGAAAAAAGAAATTTTGCCACAATGAAATAATATAAAACTTAATGCCCTATTGCAAACCTCAACTTCATATAAACTGCAATAAAACATGCCATCTTCACTCATTTGCTGCTCGGAAGATTGTTTATGTGATAGATGTTTTTCACAACACCAGCCAAACAGAATCATCAACAATGAATCACAACATGATGGACTTCTCTATATTTCTGTTGCAGCACACCAAACGTATAGACAGAAGACACAAGTAATCTGGAAAGGCATTTCCAATGCTGCAGTATCTACATGCACAACAAGCAACCTTCAACATTAAGTTCAACATAGATAATAAAGAGTAAGTCTCAAATAGCACTATATGATGCTATGCTACATTAGTCTCAAATAGCATTTCAACAAACACCAGAATGCATAAATATCACCATTAAAACACAGTTCCATCAGACCTGCTGCTTGAGAAATTCTTGCAACCATTCAACCCTAGCATCATCGTCCATGACTTCTACAAAAGTCATGTCATCAGCATCATTAGCATATAAGTGCCTATAGGCAATCTTCAAGAACGACGCAGGAAAACATCCTTTGAATCAGTTTAATTATGGAGTACAAAGGTTTCTTCCATGAATCCCTCGAATCTAACTTAATGGCGCATGCAACCTCGCACACGCCCTCCATCAATTCTGCAATCAGTTCCTCGTTCAAGATGTTCCCCTTCCATTTTCGTGCCTTGGAGCTATCACGAGAACTAGTTACTTGTGTCTTGTCTTTAGAGTTGGTAGGAACATTATTTCCTGCATGACTGTATATGTGCGAGCATCAAAGTCATCCTCCCTTCCTGTTTGTTGCTCTTCCTCTAGATCTCTATTTGGCTCCCCTCCAAAATTACCGTAGCGTGATTTTGCCATACTATCAGTAGCAGAATCCATTCCACATATAATGAGCAATTCATCATACAGCGAAATTAGCTTGTTCAAAAATTGATCAGAGTTTTTAACCTTTTGCATAATTTATTTTGGTCAAATATGTAGATATGTAATATTGCAAAGATAAATTTGTAATTTTGTAAAAGAAATTTTTATTTTGACTTACCTACTGGCAGTGATCATCTAATCAGTGTCATTCCAACCCACCCCACTGTAATCCCTTAATTTAATGATTATTGTTGCATGCTTCTTCAAGGTTTTATAATGACCATCAACATTGTTAGTAATAAAAATACTATTGAATTGGGCATTAACAATAGTAGCAACTGCTACGAACACTGGCCGCTTGAAACCCTTATCTTTCTTTAGTCCGGCATGCACTTGCTCGACAAGGAATCTAATGAGAAAGTGAGATTCTCTCTTTGACCACATCTTGTGAGATTTATGTGTCCTTGATGATTTTGCTATCTGAATTCCTTTTGCAGTCTTTTGCGTGTCAACAACAACAAGACTCAAATCTTGACTCATTGAGTCAAGCATCGACTGGGTGTCAACATCGTCGAGATTGAAAAACTTCATCCCTTACAAAAGAAAAACAAACTTTTTAGCAAATAAAGATATATAGAATTATAACAAACTGTTATACGAATAACAGTTAACTAAGTATCAAATAACTCATTATATAAAATTTAGGGATAATTACGGATAACTCCCCGTAATTTTCGTAATTATCCCCACCCCCCTCAAATACGAAAATAGTTACCCACAGCCCCTTGATTGTTATTTAATCAAAATTTTGCCAAAAAATTCCGATTTTACCCTCGGTTATTTTACACATACACCCCTAAAAACTTATTTTTTTTATTTAACGCCCCAAAATTCGGTATTTTGCAAATAACACCCCGAAATAACTCAAAGTTATAAAAAAGTCCTCGAAATTCAAATTTTTGCAAATAAACCCCCAGAAATTATTCCGATTTACAGAAAAGTCCCCGAAATTTGGATTTTTGCAAATAACACCCCGGCGCGGGCTGGAGCGGAGGAGGAGGCCGGCGGCAGGAGCAGAGGCGGAGGCTGGGCGGGAGCTGGCAGCGGGACCGAAGGCGGAAGCCGGGGAGCAGGGGCGCCAGCGCGCCGAAACCCGGGCGCGGACGGCCACGGCCGAGGCCGTTCCGCCCCCGCGTGCCGGGAACGGAGGCCGAGGCCGGCGCGCCGGCACGCGGGCGCGAACGGCCAAGGCCGAGGCCGTTCCACCCCCGCGTGCCGGGGACGAAGGCCGAGGCCGGCGCGGCGGCACGCGGGAGCAGAACGGCCTCCGCCTCCGCCTCCGCTCCCGCCGCCGGCTCGCCGGCGCCCCGACCTCCGCCTCCATCCCCGGCACCGAAATTCGGATTTTTGCAGAAAAGTCCCGAATTTCGGATTTTTGCAAATAAAACCCTGAAATTATTCAAATTTATAGAAAAGTCTCCGAAATTCTGATTTTTGCAAATAACACCCCGAAATTATTCCGAATTATCAAAAAATCCCAAATTTTCTTATAAAACTCTCTTCTTCCTACTTAGCCCTAAACTTAAAATTTAAAGTAAAATATTTTTTATCATATTTTAAGTAAAATTTTACAAAAAAGACATTAGTGATTTTTAAATTTATAATTACAAATTTAATATTTATACATTACAAAATAGACTGGGACGGAGGCGGAACGGCCTCAGCGCGCCGGGAACGGAAGCGGAGGCCGGGGACGGAGGCGCCGGTGAGCTGGCGGCGGGAGCGGAGGCGGAGGCGGAGGCCGTTCCGCCCCCGCGTGCCGGGGACGGAGGCCGAGCCTCCGGCGCGCCGAAACCCGAGCGCGAACGACCACGGCTGAGGCCGTTCCGCCCCCGCATGCCGGGACGAAGGCCGATGCCGTTCCGCCTCCATCCCCGACGCGCGGGTGCGGATTTTTGCAAATAACACCCCGAAATTATTCAAATTTACAGAAAAGTCCCCAAAATTTGGATTTTTGCAAATAACATCCCGAAATTATTCTGAATTACAAAAAAGTCCCGAATTTTCTTATAAAACTCTATTCTTCCTACTGTAGCCCTAAAATTAAAATTTTAAATTATAAGTTTCATATTGTACATTTACAAATAGATCCCTTGATTTTTTTTAAAAATAAATTAATATTTTAATCATTTTTAATATTAAATTTCACGAAAAATTCCATGAAAGTTTTAAAATTTCAAATTACAAATTACAAGTTTACTATTTTTACATTTAAAAATAGATCACCTTTAATATTTTTCTTTATAAATCATCGACGGTTTCAAAACTTAAAATTTAAAATTTTTACAAATACACCTCTTAAATTTTTACAAATACACCCTTAAATTTTTACAAATATGAGGGGTGTATTTGTAAAAATTAGTTTTAAAAAAAATTTAGACTTATTTTATAAAAGAAAATTTTAAGGGTTTATTTTATAATGTATGAATATTAAATTTGTAATTATAAATTTAAAACTCACTAATGTTTTTTTTGTAAAATTTTACTTAAAATATGATAAAAAATATTTTACTTTAAATTTTAAGTTTAGGGCTAAGTAGGAAGAAGAGGGTTTTATAAGAAAATTCAGAATTTTTTATAATTCAGAATAATTTCGGGGTGTTATTGGCAAAAATCCGAATTTCGGAGACTTTTCTGTAAATTTGAATAATTTCGGGGTTTTATTTGCAAAAATCCGAAATTCGGGACTTTTCTGCAAAAATCCGAATTTCGGCGCTAGGGACGGAGGTGGAGGCCGGGGCGCCGGCGAGCCGGCGGCGGGAGCGGAGGCGGAGGCCGAGGCCGTTCCGCCCCCATGTGCCGGGGACGGAGGCCTTGGTTGTCCGCCCCCGCGTGTCGGTGCGCCGGCCTCGGCCTCCGTCCCAGGCACGCGGGGGCGGAACGGCCTCGGCCGTGGCCGTCCGTGCCCGAGTTTCGGTGCGCCGGCGCCCCGGCCTCCGCCTCCGCTCCCGCCGCTGGCCTCCTCCTCCGCTCCAGCCCGCGCCGAGGTGTTATTTACAGAAATCCGAATTTCGGGGACTTTTCTATAAATCGGAATAATTTCCGGGGGTTTATTTGCAAAAATTCAAATTTTGAGGATTTTTTTGTAAACTTGAGTTATTTCGGATTGTTATTTGTAAAAATAAGTTTTTAGGGGTGTTAAATATAAAAAAATAAGTTTTTAGGGGTGTATGTGTAAAATAACCGAGGGTAAAATCGAAATTTTTTAACAAAATTTTGATTAAATAACAATCAGGACCGTGGGTAAATATTTTCAAATTTGAGGGACGGGAGTAATTATGAAAATTACCGGAGATTAAGCGTAATTAAGACTAATTACGGGATCATCCGTAATTATTCCTAAAATTTAAGACATAGATGCACCGGATCCACTGTACAAGCGAAACAAAAGAATCTTAACCCTCAGATACACCATCTCTGGTAGAGCCTACATGCAGCAACAAGATGCCCATATACGGAACTGTCGACTAAGATTTAAGAGGGAAGAATGTGACAGAAAAAGAAAAAAATAAATCCTTTATTCAGAGAGTCTCTGATGCAACTATGGATGAAATCAACAAGAACATCATGTGAGGATGAACACTTAAGGGCTCCTGTAAAATGATTACAGCTGAATGTTACCATGTTTACTCAAACAATTGTGATAAATTGAATCAGCAATACCCTGATTTGCAAGAAGACACCCGAACAACTGATTGCAACTGATTGGCTCAGGACGGGGATGAAGACCGACGGTCAGGACGGGACGGAGACCGGCGCTCGGGACGGGGACGCAGACCGGCGCTCGGGACGGGGACGGAGACTGACGCTCGGGACGGGGACGGAGACCGGCGCTCGGGACGGGGACAGAGACCGGCGCTCGGGACGGAGACCGCTCGGGACGGGGATGGAGACCGGCACTCGGGATGGGGACGGAGACCGGCGCTCGGGACAGGGATGGAGACCGCTCGGGACGGGGATGGAGATCGGCGCTCGGTATGGGGATGGAGATCGGCGCTCGGGACGGGGACGGAGACCAGCGCTCAGGATGGAGACGGAGACCGGTGGTCGGGACGGTGACGGAGACCCGTGCTTGGGACAGGGATGGAGACCGATGCTCGGGACGGGGACGGAGACCGGCGCTCCGGACGGTGACCGAGACCCGTGCTCGGGACGAGGACGGAGACCGGCGCTCAGGACGGAGATGAAGACCCGTGCTTGGGATGGCGACGGAGACTGGAGCTCAGGACGGAGATGGAGACCAGCGCTCGGGACGGGGACGGAGACCGGCACTCTGAACGGAGACCGGCTCTCAGGACGGTGACGGAGTCCGGCGCTCAGGACGGGGACAGAGTCCGGCGCTCGGGACGGTGACGGAGACCGACACTCAGGACGGGAACGGAGACCGGCGCTCAGGATAGTGACGAAGACTGGCGCTCGGGACGGGGACGACCGGCGCTTAGGACGGGGACGACCGGCGCTCGGGCTTGAGGACGACCGGCGCTCGGGCTCAGGAACGGAGAAGCACTCGGGACAGGGACGACTGGCATCGGATTCGGGTGACGAGAACGAAGGCCGAATTCAGCCAACTCTGACGCAATTTAAAGGGCCGAATTAGGTTTCGGGCAGTGGTGGGGCCTTGAGTTCGGACGAATTTGTCTTTTCTGATCCCACATTCAATTTTCATTTGGCAACTAAACAGTTGAATTGAGGAAATTGGATCTCCAATTTTCTCAATTCAGCCAATTCAGCCAATTCGGCCTGTTACCAAATAGGCCTATAATCTTCTTTGATTGGGATTTACTTCTCTGATAAAGAAATTCAAATTTTATATTATTTTAGGATATTAAATTTTCAAGGAATTATTTATAAATTTTTTGAGAAAATTAGACTGAAATATGATTTTATAAGATCCAACGATCTATTTACAAAAGAACCTGTTTATAAAATTTTGAAATTTTTAGAATCCTTTTTGAATAAAATTTGGTCTTGTTTGTAAATAAAAATTTGTAAGGAATTTATTTGTAAAAGTCAAAAATATCGAAGGTTTATCTGCAAAAAATTAGAAATTGCAAGATTTTATTTATGACTATAAAATTTTAAGAGGTTTATTTACAAATCTTAGATTTTGCGAGAATCAATTTGAAATTTTAGAACTTTTAGGACTTTTTCACAAAATTTTCATCTCAGAAACTTATTTATAAGAAGTTCGATCAAGGATTCATTTGTAAAAACTTTTAAAATTTCATTTTGGTCCAAATATTTGATGGATTTTGGTCCTAATTTTAATCTAAATATCTAATCCACTCAGTTTGATTTAATTTAAGCTCAAAATTTTCAATCAGCCGAGTCCAAATTGAACTTAATTTTTGGTCAAATTTGATCATAATTTTAGTCAAATTAAGGCCCACATTGGGATCACAATTCAATGATATTCAATTCTATGTTTTTAATCAAATTTTGATTAAATTTAATTTTTGGTCAAAATTGACTTAGACAGTATCCTGTAGATTTCTTCGCCAAAAATGTTCTGAAGGATTGGGACTTAGCTTTAGATCATATTGTTCTAATGCCATGAAGTTCATCTCGACCTTCCAAACCCTATCTACCTCAAAATTCTCTAACCATAGAAATGTTCAGGGACACTTTCAAAGGTTGTTGAGATTCCGACACAAGGGGTCAGTGGCACTTCGCCCCAAGAAAGTGGTATAAATTCTTTGTCTCTAACCCTAGCTCTCTTCATTTAAAGATTATCTTATTAGAGTCTTATCCAAAGTTGATTTGGGCTTTCTACATGAGAGGAGTAATCCTTTCTTCCATAAGGCCGACCCTGAAATCTCTTCTGAAGTTCACCATCTTTTAGTATCCTGAGCTGAGGAGGTAGAGGAGGATAGGTCCATCCCCACATGGTCTAACGAGGCCTATTTGAAAGAATATGACCTATCCATTGCTCAAATTTCTAGTATAAAACTTAGCCCTCAAGACTCAGGTTTCCTTCCTTTTATAATTAACTTTTACTTCGATTTAATAAGGTGATGTCGTGCTTATAGGGATTGTCGGGCTCAAGTTCATGAATGAGATCCTGAAGGAGTAAGGAGGGACTCCTTGGATATCATCAGCTTAGAAGAAGCCTACTGCACAAAAAATTCCTACTCCTCCTGTCATGGCCTCAAGCCAAGGGAAGAGGAAGAAAGGAGATGAGGAGAAAAGTTGGGAGACTTATAAGGAGAAGGTGAAGAAAAGATAGGTGCACCTAATTCCTCTTCTCCTCCTTTGTGAGCCGTCATCTCAGGTGACTACATCTAATCACATTCTTGCTTGGTGAAGAAGGTTGATCGTGGCAAGGGAGCCATCTCTACCCCTACCCCTTCTTCAACTCCTTCTGAGGTGCTAGGGTGCTCTCCCTTTATGCCTAGAAGTGCTTTGAGAGAGATCGATGCCGAGAAGTATTTCTCCAGAGACTTCCGAGATAATGAAAACTCTTCTGTTGCCAAGCTTCCCATTGATAAACTCTTCTTGAAGGGAGCAAGAGCTTATTGTGATGTAAGTTTATTGGAATTTCATTTCTTCCATTCTTTCCATCTCTCAATATTCTAACTTTTAGTTCAGCTATAGGTCCTATATTGTTTTCACTTTTCAAGGCACCACTTTTTATGCAACTTGAAGGGAAGCAAGCTCCAAGAAGAGCAAGGATGAGGAGGACATGGATCTACTTCACTCTCAACTTGAGTCCCTCTAGAGCAGCATGAAAGAGTCAAAGAAAGACAAATTAAGAGAAGAACCTCCTTATTATCGAGCGAGACTTGGCCTTGTTGAATACGAAGGCAATGAAAACCAACATGGAAGCGCTAAAGGCCACCTACTAGACTACTCTAGAGGAGACCAAGAACACCATTGTCACCACCTACCTCCGGAGCAAAGAGCACACCAATGCCCTGAAGATGATGAAGTTGTATGCCATCACATAATTCAAGGCTAGCAATAAGTATCTCAGGGATCATGCCAAGCTCTCTACCTAGGGCTTTACTGAGGGTTATCTCATCTGCCTCGAGCTCTACAATAATTTGAGGGTTGGACACCTCAAGTGGGAGTGTGAGGCACTTCTTCAGAGGGAGAGGAGGCTGCTACAAAGATGGTGAGTGAGGGTTAGGAGAGGGAGGAGATAGCAGAGATGGAGGAAGAGAACATTCCAGGGCTCAAGAAGTCGATGCCTCTGAATGTTTCTAATTAATTGTATCCCTTTTGTTGTAATAGAAAATTTTCTATAACAATATTTTGCGTCCTATTTCAATGAAATTTCCTTTCCTTCCTGTGTGTTTATGTTTTTTAAGCTGTTCTTTTAGTATTTCCTAACTTTGTCCAATCTCACCTAAATGTTCTCGATGATCAAGATGGTCATATGTACCGACTTTCTTCAGGACGAATTCCTCAAAATATTGGTTTGGCTAATGGATCCTTAGTTTTGCAAGCATTTCTTCTATGAGTTTTGAAAGCACTTATTACTTCTCTTCCATGGCGGGAGGCTTTCATAGATCGATTAGGATTCCTGTAAGGAATATTTTTATATAGGAGCACCTCAATTGATATACTTGGCTAAACTATGAAACTAATTCCTCCCTATGGCGGTTTCGTTAATACTTCACATCAAGTTTTCTTTCATCTACCATGAAGCTTGCCTTACACCTTGTTTGGGTCTAAGCGTTTTGCCCTACATAAAGTTAAATCCTTTGTCTCATCTAAACTGAGGTTCTTGGTGCTTTGCATCAAGATGAGGTGTTATGCCTCATCTAATCTGAGGTTCCTAGTGCTTGGCATCAGGCCAAAGTCTTATGCTTCATCAGATCCAGGGTCTTTGTGCATGGCATTAGGCCAAGGTCTTTTGCCTCATCTGATCTAAGGTCTTTGTGCTTGACATTGGGCCAAGGTCTTATACCTCATTAATCTGAGGTCTTTATAGCTAACATTGGATTGAGATCTTATACCTCATCTGATTTGAGGTATTTATGTCTGGCATTAGGTTGAGGTATTATGCCTCATCTGTTCTAAGATCTTTATTGCTTCAAGGTCTTATACCTTGTCTGATCCGAGGTCTTTGTGCCTAGCATTGGGCCAAGATCTTACACTTCATCTGATATGAGGTCTTTCTATTTGGTATTGAGCTAAAGTTTTATGGCTCGTCTAATCAAGGTCTTTATGTGATCTCTTGGACAAAGACTTAAAGCAAAAATTTTATTAGAAACTTTGCTCAATATGGAGGTTGGTACAATCCTCTCTAAACTTTAAGCTATCAAATTGCTTCCCATTATCTATGACCAGCATATATGGGAGTCTGAACCTGCAAATAATATTCTGTCAGAAGAACTCCTAGATTTTCTTCTCAATAATTGTAGTAAGCAATTCAGCTTTCACCCATTTGGTAAAATAATCTCTAATGACTATCAGCAATTTTCTCTGTCCCAAGGCTATTGAAAGGGGACCTAGGATATTCATTCTCCATGGATCGAAGGGCCACACCACTTGAGTCTATTAGAGATAAACTTTAGGACCATAATAAATTGAGGTATGTCTCTAGCACTGTTCACATTTAGATATGAATTCAAATGTCTCAATGGCCATGTTGATCCAATAATATCCTTGCCTAAAGAGCTTATGTGCAAGGTCTCATTCTCCTTTGTAGCTTTCATATATTCCTCTATGGACGTCACGGATGGTGTAATCAACTTCCTTGAGTTTTAGACAGCATAGTAGTGATTATGTGAGTGACCTCTTGTAGAGGACTCCATCCACCAAGGTGAAGTTTGGAGCTAATTTTGTAATCCTCTAGGCTTCAACGGGTTCCTCTGGAAGTTCCTTTTTTCTAGATAAGTAATGAACAAGTCCATCCAACTTTGCTCCGAGTCTACTATATTCATCTTGGTATTTTCTGGATAACTTGGCCACTGGATGTTCTCTAAAATAATTTACCATAGTTTTGGATTTAAAGAGTCCAAGACTAGTCCTGCAAGGGCATCCACCTCAGTATTGCTATTCTGAGGTATGCGACAAATTTCAACTCAGTCCATCCTTACTATGAGCTTCCATGCCTCGATTAGGTATTGCACCATGGTAGCTTCTTTTGCTTCATACTCCCCAGTAATATGCAAACTTACAAGTTGAGAGTTACTAAATACCTTGAGTTCTTTGGCTCTTGTTGCCAATGCTACATACAATTCGAGGAGAAATGCTTCATATTCCACAACATTATTGAAAGCTCAGCTAAGTACTTGGTCACTCTTTTGTCTAGGCTTTCAAGGACTGCTCCAATGTTGCACCCTAACTCCCAAGATGAGTCATCAACCTGAACCTCCCATAGTTCGAATTCTGATCCAAATGGAAATGACATAGTTTCCACCATGAAATTTGTCAAGACTTGTGCTTTGATGGTCTTCTAAACTTCAAAAGTCACCTCAAATTTGCTTAATTTGATTGACCATTTTAGTTATATCGCTGAAGTTTTTGGTTTTTGAAATGTCTACCAAAGTGGAATGTTGGTAAGTACCATGATCAAGTGTGCTTGGAAATATGGAAGGAGCTTCTGAGTTGTTAGTACCATGGTGTATGCAAGTGTTTCTAGCGGAGGGTACTGAGCGCCCTCATGAGCATGTGGCTTACATAATAGATGAGATGTTGCTTTCCCCCTTGGTCACTTATTAGCACTAAACTTACCATTTGGTCTGAAGTTGCAATGTAGAGGAAAAATACTTCATTTGGGGAGGCTAGCCAAATATTGCTTGAGGTCTTAGAACTCTTGGTCGCACTACTCAGTCCATTCGAATTTCGAGCCTTTCTTGAAAGCTCTGAAGAAGGGGAGGCATTTTTCTCCCAACCTCAACAAGAAATAGTTAAGTGTCACTAAGTGATCTGTGAGTCTTTGCATCTCTTTAATAGAGCCAGGGGTTTCGCTCTAAGATGAGGTAACAAAGAAACTTTTTCAAGCCTACTCCAAAAGTACATTTCTTAGGATCCAACTTTATTTTGAACTTCCACAATATGTCAAAAGTTTTTTCTAATTCCTTCAAGTTCCCTTTGACATGGATAAATTTCACTAGCATATTTTCGACATAAACTTCTATATTCCTCCCAAGTTGAGTCTCAAAGACCTTGTTCACTATTTTTTGGTACATCACCTCTGCATTTTTTAACCAAAAATGCATAGTGACGTAGCAAAAAGTACTTTGGTCCATGCTGAAAGTTATTTTCTCCTCATCCTTATGATGCATTTGAATCTAATGGTAGCCTGAGAATGCATTCAACAAGCTTAGGAGTTGATGGCCTAAGGTCAAGTCCACTAGTTGATCTATCTGAGGCAAAGGATAGTTGTCCTTTGGGCAAGCCTTGTTCAAGTCATTGAAGTAGGCACACATTCTTCACTTGTTATTGGCTTTTTTTACCATCACCACATTCATCAATCACTTTAGGTAATAAACTTCTCTGATAAATCTTGCATTGAGAAGTTTATTTATCTCTTCGATGATAGCTCTTTGATGCTCAAGAGAGAAGTATTTCTTCTTCGAGTTGGCTAGTTTGTGATTTTTTTGCCATTGCAAACTCATGCTACAAGACCGAGGGGTCTATACCAAGTAGATATTTTGGGGACCATGTGAAGACGTCCTAACTCTCTCACAAGAACTCCCCTAATTCAGTGCGAAGGTGCTCCATAAGATTTAGACCGAGCTTTAGTATTCTCCCTAATTCTTCATCGACAATGAAGTTAACAAGCTACTCCATGGGTTTGGTGTACATCTTCTTTGATTTGTGAGGAGATTCATTGACCTCAGCCATTACCGACCTTTTGCCTTTTTGGTCGGTGTTGTTTTGCTAATAAGTTGCTTCTACTTCTTTGCAAGGTTTTGGTCACCCCCATGCTTCACCCATGCTAAGCTTAGTTGGAAATCTCATGACTAAATGAAAAGTCAAAATTACCACTTAGAGTTGATTAAGTGCTGGATGATCCAATATTACATTGTATGCTGAGTATATTGAACCACCGCAAACTTTGGCCTGATGGTTTTGTTCCTAGGGTTCTCTCTGATTGTGAGGAGTATATCAATTGTGCCGATTGGAGAATCTTGTAAGCGTCCTAACATATGGCTCTAACTTTTGCTTGGTCTTTATCTAATCATAGACCCTGGTGAATAGAATATTTATCAAGCTTCTTGTATCAACCATGATACATTGTGTAAAATAACCATCCAAGATCACTGAGATCACCAGCGTATCATTATGGGCATCAAAATCTTTAAAGTCCTTTATAGAGAAGATAATATCTTGATACTCAGGCTTGAAATGTTGTCTCTTTATCAGCTTCTCTGACTCCTCTTGCCCTCTAGTGATGGTTTAGCATTTGCATGCTGATGCATATGATTCACTCTATACTAGTGGACTCATCAAGATCATGTTTAGGTGTCATGGGGGGTTGACCAACTTTAGGGTGGAATTCCTTTTTGGAGAATCCTGAGGATGAGGTTTCTGAATATAAGTCTCTTTGGTTTGCTCACCTTGGTGAACAAACTGTCCAAGGTACCCCTCTCTAATGAGCCTCTCGATCTCATCTTTGAAATGCTTGCATTCGTCAGTATTATGTCCATGTTCTTGGTGAAAATAACATTACCTTGATTTGTCCAGATATTGCCTAGTCATACGAATTGACAAAGGCCTCCGTAGAAAGTCTCAGTACTCGATTTGAGTGAGAACCTAGCATATGGAATGATTTAGTGGAGTGTAGGCCTGGAACTCTGGTTTGTGCTCGTCGGACCTATGGTCTCTTCACTCAATTCTTTGCCTCTTTGACTCAAGGACCTTGGCTTCTCGAGTCTCCTTCCTTAGTTTGCTGGAACCCCTAGATTCTCTTTTGGTTGAAATGACTTCTTCGGTATCAATGTGCTCATGGACTAGTTGTATAAACTCCATAAGGCTCTTGGGCAGTCAACAAACCATTTCATAGGAAACTTGAACTCGTCGGATCCCATTGACTAAGTGGCGAAGATAATGGAACTATCCAACTCGAAAACCTTGAGCTGAGCTTTGTTGACACGAGCCAAATACTTCCTTAAGCTTTCGCCTTCTTTTTGCTTTAGCATAAGCAAAGTAGAAGGATCCTTACACTGAGGTATGAGTGAAATAAACTATTGTATGAATTGATCTAATAGGTTATCGAAATACATGATGGAGTGCCTCAAAAGTCTAAAGTACCAGGCCCTAGCCAGACCTTGTAATGTCACGGGAAATGCCTTACATATTATGAATTTCATACTCTTTGGAGAATCATGGAATTACATAACTAATATGATCGATCAGATCCTTCGAGCCATCATATAAATCATAAGGAGATTGCCAAAACTTTGGTTGTACCAAAGAATATGCTACTTGGGGATCAATGGGGTATCATACCTCATATAGTTTGGATAATGTTGCAGAAAATATCGATGTCCACCACAATTCACAATATAGAGGAAGAATAGAAAAGAGGAAAACATAGCACACAAGAGATATATGTGGGGAAGACGATCCAAAGGATATTGTATTGATGAGAAGAGAAAGAGAAGATTACAACAATGGAGATGAAACTCTAATATCACCAACTCTCATAAAAGACTAAGTAGTCTAACCGTCACAAGACGTATTGAGAGTATTAATCTATATCTCTCTCTCTCACTTTATCTTTGAAACTCTTACATCAATGGAGTATTAATAGATGTGGCCTAACTGTGTTTGAGTCAAAGTAGAAGACTGACTCAAATAAGACTTCTACTTATTTAAGTCTTCTAGTAGAAGATAAATCTAGATAAGGATTAGACCCACTAAATAACTTCCTAATATAATTAAGACTCTCCGGAAAATCCGGATTCGAGACACCATAAAGCCAACAGGATAAATCAGTGCCCGTGACAATTTATGACCTGCATGGGACATGACCTCTCTCTAGGTGTCTCGAGTGGGTATACCTGAAGCTCAGCTGATATATGTACAATATGTGGCTTTGTCCACTAGATCATATGTCGGATTATATCCCTCATATTCCCTCAAGCCTTAGTATCGTAGAGAAGCCATGGCCAGGGGGTCATATTGACTTTGGTGGAGTAGCCTGCTAAGCTATGCTAGGCTCGGTATTGTATGATGTTTTGACTCATACTGTTGATTTGGTACGTCACCTCGGTTTAGAACTAGATTATGAGCTGAAGCTTGCTATTGAGTATAATGAACCTAGAGATTTTGTATTGTTTGGGCTTGATTCTACAATTGCTCAACTTGTAGGTTCCACATGTCTTACACTTGAACCTCAAGTAATTGGGTTATTTGTTGGACGGCAATAGTCAGAGTTTGGAACTCATACCTACTCAGTGAGTTGGAGGGTCCTAGTGGTACCTCACATATGGTTTGTAGACGGGTTGTCCAAGGCTGTTGCGGCATTTTGATTATTTAGTTGTCCTGCTAGGTCAGTCGCATAGTTTGTTGGATGAATCATGTGATTTTGCTAGCGTCAAAGCCATCTACCCCCTAAGGAGATTTTTTGACGATAATAGTTGTATTGATCTAGGAGGCATGGCGAGAGAACCACCAGAGATCTCTTGGATTGGTGAGGAAGAGTGGCAAAACGGCTCTTAATGAAAGTACTACTGTTAACAGAGCCTAGTTCATAACCAATTTCGACCCGAGAGACTCTTTGAGATCTTGATCCAATATGTCACCCTTCTATTAACTTGTACAAAGAAGAACCATGAAGGAGACCGTCGAAAACTCTCCGGTGACAGTCACTCTGACGCTCGATCGCTCCGATACTCAAATTACTAAAACACTTGATGATAGAAATAGAAAAAGAGATTAGGCATTAGTCCTTTATAGTGCTCCTAAAGATTTGACATATCTTAATTTCATAATCTCGAGTAACCATTCTATTGGATTTTCATAAAGAAGAGATTTTTCCCAGATCCTTCGAGATTGACTCCAAAAATAATTATGGATTAATCGACTAGTACACCGATGCTAATAGACCAAGTTTTGTGAGTTTGGTTATAATTGGGTTTCGCTAGGTAGGTGCTATTTCTTGTGAGCTCATCCATATCTAAAGTTACCGAGCTCATAATGATTAGGTGTATAGACGAGTCTCTGACTCGATCATATCTGTTTACAACCTACCTTTTTAAGTTTGGTTGCATTGACTTTTTGATTTAAGAAATTTATTTCGGAAATTGTCCTTTAGTTATCTCAGCTAACAGCTTTGGCTTCAGTTCGTACTCATCTAATCTTCCCAAACTATATTTAGTAACTTGATGTATAATTAAATAAAGATAAATTGTAGGTTGGACATGGATCTTTTTTTTAGCTTGGGAAAATTTCTAAATGTACCTTGTGAATTTTTTTACTTGATTAATTATCCTTTTTTATTTTTAAATTTCTCAAAACCGTTTCTAATATGATAAATATTTTATTTTAAACCTTATTGTTAGTAATGGTACTATAACGCCATTAGAGTACTATAGCATATACTATAGCAAAGTACTCAGTGGCTACTGTAACAAATAATGTAATAATATTATATTTATTATAATCAAAACCAAATACAACTTCAGAAAGAATTGTCTTTCTTAATGACAATCGCAATTAATAGGGTCAGTGTAGAGCGAGAGCTAGTAAGGATCAACGTTGAGGCATCTTCTTCTCTCCACCCTCCTACACATATCCATCTCCTTGTTCTCAAATTTCAGATCTAGGGTTCTTTACGGATTAATTTATTCAAGGTATTCCCATGCTCGCAAAGGTCTCTGGTATCCAACGAGCTCAAGAGTGAGCAATAGTGCTATGGAGACCATGGTTTTAAATATTGACCAAAACGGTTCAAGAGTTATTGATTTCCATTTTAGTACTATTTATATTTAGATATAATATTTAATTTTTTATAATAATTTTATATAAAGTTTTTGTTTAGTTCAATAGATTGAGGCATTAATTTTTTTAAGAGGACATGAGTTCAAATCGAACTGATTGTAAATTTTATTTTTTCATATTTAAAATAATTTTTAATCAAAACTTTTTATTTAATAATTTTTTAAAAATATATGTATATAAATTATTTTCACATTTTTTTATATTTTTAATATTTTAAATTTAAAGTCAAGTTTAGTAAAAAAAATAAACATAATTTGACTAAAACCAAAACAAAAATAATTTTGGGTGAAACGATTAAAACATATTGATTTCTCTGAATGTCGAAACTAATCTCAAAATCAAAATTTAAAACCTTAATAGAGATGTATTTTTAAAAATAAAAAAAATATATAAAAAATAACTTACGAATTTCATAATTACAAAAAATTACTTACAAATTCTTTATAATTATAAAAACTTACTTTTCTGACTCATTTTCAACCTTCAACTAGACCCAATTAGAATTTCTTTCTCACACGGTGATCAACAATAGCAAAACCAAAATCTGATCTTAGTTCCACCAAATTTTAGTTACTAAAAAGCAAAATAAACTTAAAATAAAAAACTATTCAAGATATATAAAAAAAAATCTTAGATCAAAAAACTCAACTTCAATTCCACACTTGCAACCACTCAAAACACTATTGATGGCCCTTGAAGCTCTGCGCCCTATCAAATGGGAGTAAATAGCAATTTATATCCTCAAACAATTGAAAAGATACTACAATACTTCGAATCCGATCACTTGGGCATGAGAGGGATTTAGTCACATTGATAATCCATGATTAACTCTTAATATTTCATTAAATTTAAACAAATTATGTTTAGGTGTATTTGGTCATTTTATCCTCTCACAAATGCTGTCGAGTAAAATATTTCGTGAATACTAAAATACGTGATGAAAATTTCAAACTCAAGTAGATTTTTGTAAAATACTCTAAGTTTAAATAGTGGTTATAATTTATTAAAATTTGGAGTAGCTATATGCAGAAAATTATTTTGGCGATAAATGAATTCTCACATCTACATAATATAAAATTAGACGGCCTTTTATGCAAATATGAAAGATTGCATGGACGTAGATCCAAATTTAAGGATCCTCATTTGAAAAAGATACTTTTCCAAGTATTTCGTCTCCAAATTCTTTCTCCCCGGTTTTAGCCCAACAGCCCACAGTTCGGACAAAACCAAAACACCCGCCCGCCTTTCTCTTCTTCCTCCTTTCGTCTCTCCCATTTCTCTCTCGAGCTCCTCCAATGGCGCGCGGCTTGCGATACAAGAGAGCTCTCGGGGGGCGCATGCCCTCGCCTTACGCTCTGGTTTTAGCGGCGCTGCTCGCCGTCTCGGTGCCACTCTTGATGGTGCTGGCTCTTGGCGTCTTCTCCCTCCCCGTTGGTCCCCCCGCGCTGCCGGCCACGGGCCATCGTGTCACTGATCGATCAGTTTTCGAGACCTCGTGAGCTTTGGGGATGAATTGGTTTTTGATTTGGTGCATACGCGGACTTTCTTTTTTTTTTTTTTTTTTTTTAAGTTTTTCATTGTTATGGTGCAGGGATGGTGGATTGGGGAAGAGAGGGGAGCAGTGGACGGAGTTGGTATCTTGGCAGCCTAGGGCCTTCATCTATCACAATTTTCTGGTTTGTTTCTTAGATTTCTGATGATCTGTTCTTTTTACTGCTTTTGAGAGTTATCAAGTTGAATTTCATAGATTATGATTCTCCTACGTTTTAATTGTAATTTTTACGGGAAAAATTGAGGTTTTAAATGCTTAACTTGAATTTATTATAGTTATACTATTGTATTATTTCGTTGATTAGTTTTACTGTCATTTGAAATAATTTCTACTTAATTCCGTTTAGATCAAGCGGGTATTGGAGTGGAAGATCAATAATTTGAATTCTCAGTTGGATATATATGTGTTTGAAAGCATTAGTTGTTACTTGCTGAACTGACAACTGCTGTATTTTTATCAGTCTAAAGAAGAATGCGCGTATCTGATTGAATTGGCAAAACCTTACATGAAGAAATCGATGGTAGTTGACAATAAAACTGGCCGAAGTAAAGATAGCAGGTGTTGTAATTCCGACGCATACTGATAATTAAATTATATTTTGAAGAAGTTAATGTAGAATTGTTCAGCATTTGTCCATTAATTATTGAACTTTGTGTAGGATTCGCACAAGTTCAGACATGTTCCTTGAAAGAGGACAGGACAAAACAATCCAGGCTATTGAAAAAAGGATTGCAGATTTCACATTTATTCCTGTAGGTATGCAATTCAAAATCCATGGCTTATATTTTGGGGGCATTATCCTTTTTGTGGAATGCCATCTGTGCATGTATAAAAAGAGTGTTCAAAAGTTACTGTTGTTTTATGATTTGGTAGTGAATTTTAGTTTAAAAAAATGAATTCCAATTGTTGTTTTGATGTTCTTTTAGTAAACTCCCAGAGAGTTTTTTGACCCACAAGATGTTAAGATGTTAAAATATAACCTTGCATTTTGTGCTCGACAATTGCATGTAAGTTCTATGAGATTATTAGGGATAGCTGTTAATAGGAACGCTTCCTGTTCTAGTCATTGTGCTGTACACATTTTGCAATCCACTCTTAAAATTATTTCTGTTTCTGATGGTCAAATGCTAACTTTCTCATTAGAATATTTACATCTCATTAATATACGCTGTTAACAGGTTTGAGAAGATTCCGAAACACCAAGGGTGTGATTTAGAAGAGGTTTGCTTGTTTGATTATTTTCCTCATTTTTTAGGAATGTTTGTGTTGGTGGAGTCGGGGTTCGAGATCGGTTTCGATCCTTATAACCCCTTGAGAACTCAATCCGTTAAACTACTTTCTCATTACTCTACACAAGAGATGGCCGCTCTGATACTCAAATTAGAATAGAGATCAATAATATAAGTAGAAGTGGTTGGGTATCAACCCTCACCTTCTTAGAGATCTTTTTATTTATAGGGTACGAGTACCTCAAGATCCTGTGATCTTCGGTACTTTAATCTCGGCGGTCTCTTCATGATAGAGGTTATTGAATCCCGGATTCTATGGATTTATCTCCGAGAAGAGAGACGAATAAAATCTTTCTATTATGGATACCAAAACTTGCTTTATAAAATCCTTCGTTCAACAACTCGGAGTGGCTTATATGAATCCGAGGCTCAAGCATGCTAACATTCTGGGTTTTTTTTACTTCGGTACTAGCACTTCCTCACACCTCGGTGTAAAAGTAATTTTTACTTCGGATATCCTAGCTTACACCTTGGCCTTGATTGACTTCGAGTTTGGCCTCTATTGACTTTATCTCGATTCATAACTTGGTGTATCATTAGTGTTTTCCAAACTTAGACACCGAGCTATCATAACTTGAGATGTGAGTTTGAGAGAATCTTGTCATTTCTCATCGGTGAGCTTGGTAATCCTCGGAAGACGAACGGTCATATGTATTTGTTTTAAAAAAGTCGTCTCCTCATTATTAATTCGCCAATTTTCGAAGCGCCACTTTTAGCCAGTTTGAAATACTACCTTCGACTGCTTCGAGGTGCTGCTTTCGGTCAGCCTGAAGTGCCACCTTCATTTTTCGTGTGGGTAGCTGAACCTTGGGTGCTTAGTATTTGCTCATTGAGATTCAAAGTCTCATTTCTAAAGCATCGCAAGCAATTAGGCAACCATGATTTAGCCACTTGTAAGCCATCAAACGGTTCGGCATGATTATAAAAGAGGATTTGAGAGCAGTGATTTTATTTTTCGCACTTACCCTTCTTCCTCAGAGCCATAATTTCACAGCCAACTTCTCCATTTCTTTTAAAGGTTGGCGGTGATAGTAACTCCGGTGATCATACCTTTGTGCCCCCAGTCTCTTCCGCACTAAGCTTGCCCCCGGAGGGGAGCATGGTGGTGCCCATTCCGGCCACTTCCACTACTACTGCAAGAATCGTTGTCTCTTATTCACATACCCGAGGTCATCTTCATTTATTCTTTTGATCTCTTGTTTAATCATATTTGTATTTGGCGTTTAGTTAAGATCTAGTATCGAATCATCCAAAGTCAGAGTTAGGAATACTCCAAACTATGACATTTTAGGATTGAGTGTGGACTGAATCATGGTTTTCAGATTGCCAAACTCGGACCACAATCCTCTTTTTTTTCTAGCTTGATAGATATCTTTTTCCTCACTTCCTGTGACAGATTGTAAATTTTTATAGGTAACGAAGGATCTTCTTTAATCCAAGTCTGGATGTCTGAATAGACCCTTTGGGAGAAGAGACTGGAATATTTGGTTTAGGTATTTGGTTTCCTAGATGGTATTGAGGTTGATACATAGGGCTCAAAAGATAGCAGTTGTACCCTCAAGGACCAATTCGGATATGTCTTCACCACCTTTTGGGAAATGTTTGAAGTAGGATTGAGATACTCGATAAATAATTTTACCTCGGTTGTATTATCTAACTTGGACCTTGCCTCCGACCAACTTGTTCTGAAAGTGATGAGACTCATCATCGCATTCTGAGCTTTAGCGACAACTAAGGGGGTTATCCCGACTGTGGAGATATTTCGTGATGCGACTAGATAAAGAACCCATTGAAGAAAGTCCTGACCCTGAGGAGACTTTCCGTCCTAACTCTCAGATAGCATAGATGACCCCCACTGAGTTGTGTATTGGTGGGGTAAACGCGCATGTAATGTGAGTATATATATGTATAGCTTCTACAATGTTTGGCATATTGCTAATTGTTGCTTCAGCTCCCAGATGACGGAATTTTTTATTTTACAAAGAGGCATTACCTTAAGGCCAAGGAAGATGCCACCTCAACCAAAGAAAGTTAGTTGTTGTTGAGGATGAGGTGGAGACTTTTGACTAAAGGTTGAACTCCTTCTGTTGAAACTTACCTCGGAGCAAGATGCCAAAGAAAAGATCACCCTAGAGCAGGACTTAGCACTAGCACAGCTTAAGGTGGCCGAGAACTAGAAGGCGGAGGAAAGTTGAAGAAGAAAAGGACTTGGCTTGTTAGGACGGTGAACAACTTCAAAAATCACAAGTTGCTGATCCTCTCAAAGCACAAAAGGATGCCATCACAAACTTTCGGACTAGTTGAGAGTATGAGCTTACTCTGCAGGATGCTCGAGCTCTCATGATTCAAAATTTAAAGGGTTAGAAGAATATCTAAAGGAGGTCAGTGAGCTCAACGCTAAGGCCTTCAAGAACGAGTATCTAATCTGCCAGGACACTATGATACAAATCTCGGACAGGGCAGATTTCGATCCTCGGACTTTGTCTGTCAAATTATATGACATTGCAGGCATTGAGAGAGTAAGACAGGAGGCTCACCATGCAATAGACCCTTGTCTTAAAGACGATGTTGGGCCACCCTACGAGGATCCCTCCAGTGTCAGCTCCGACTACTCTCTTAATTCCTCCGAATATGATGGCAGTCCGGCCAATGCTCCAACTTCTTAAACTAAAGCTTGGTTGTAGCTTGTACCTGAGCATCACCTCTTGTAATTTTGACTGGCTTAGCCTAATGAAATATTTGTTTTGTTCATCACTTAATATCTTTGTTTCTGATTATGAATGGGTTTGACTTTTTAAGTGCGATTTTGAAGTCTTACCTTAGTTAGCATTGGGGAAATGACTCGTCTCTATCATGCGAATATTATTTTCGATAATATATTTTGACCCTCAAAGTATCTTAAAATGGTGCCTTGAATCGCATAAACATCCCAAGTGAGGTGCAGCACCTAGATGGGATTAGAGAGTTGAAGTATCAAAAACACCTCGATGGATTAAGGTCTTTGTGCCTCAGCAATCCGAGATCTTTATGCCTTGGCGAACTGAGATCTCTATGTCTCGGCAGTTCAAGATCTCTATGTCTTGGCAAACCGAGGTTTTTGTGCATCGACATATCGAGGTTTTTATATCTCAGTGAACCAAGATTTTTGTGTTTCGACGGACCAAGATCTTTTGTCCCTTGACAGTCTAAGGTATTTATGTCTCGACAGACTGAGACATTTGTGTCTTGGCAGACCGAGATCTTTATGGCTCAGTAGACCAAGGTCTTCATGTGGTCAAAACTAACACTGTCAGTGCTTCAGTCTTTTCTTTAAAGGATAAGAAAAATTTTATTTTAGAAATAGGACTGACATATAGAATTTTCTCTAATTGTCAACATGCCACATCCTCGGAAGAGCTTTACCATCCTCATACTCCAACTTGTGCTCTCCTGATCTTATAGTTCAGGCGATTTTGATGGGCCCACCTACATTGGTGATAGTTTGCCTGAATCCCTATTGGTAAGTTCAACTCGGCATAATACCCAATCTCCCGGTTATAACTTTCTACTATAAACTCGAGTGTTATAGTATCGAACTACTCGTCATTGGTATTCTGCGATCCTTGTGGAAGACTTTTCCAAAACTTTCAATACTAGGTCTTTGTTTGCTCTGAGATTCTCATCATTTGTCTCAGAGTCATAGGCTTTGAATTGAGGCGAGGTGAGGCTAACGTTTACAAGAATTACTGCTTCAACCCCATAAGCAAGTAGGAATAGTGATTCACTCATTGGAGTTCAAGGGCTCATACGATATGACCACAAAACATGGGGCAGTTTTTCGACCCAAGCTCCTTTGGGCCTCTCTAGGTATTTTTTTTATCTCTATAAGTAAGGTTTGGTTAGTTATCTCGGCTAATCCGTTTAACTTTGAGTGTGCGACTGAAGTAAAATTTTGCTCGATGTGAAAGCTATTGCAATAGTTCTTAAATATCGAGTTATCAAACTACCTTCTATTGTTTGTGACAATGACACGAGTTAATCTGAACCTGCAGATTATTTTCTACCAAAGAAACTCTTGCACATTTTTATTTGTGATGGTTGCAATAGGCTCGGATTCCACCCACCTAGCGAAATAATCAATAGCAACTATTAAGAATTTTTTTATTTCGAGTATGGGAGAAATAGACCAAGTACATCTATTCCTTATTAATTAAATGGTCACACTGCTTGGGTCTGCTGGAACCAAACTGTGGGGTTGTGATAGGCTGAGGCATGTTTCTGATATTGCTCGCATTTAGAAACAAACTTCGTTGTTTCAGTGGGTATGTTGAGCCAATGGTAGTCTTGCCTTAAGAGTTTATGGGATAAAGTTCGTCCTCTACCATGATTCCTACATATTTTTTCATATACCTCTCATAACGTATACTCAACCTCATTTGGCAATGGGCATTGCAACAAAGGTCTTGAAAATGATCTTTTGTATAAAATTTTGTCTACCAAGATAAAATTTGGGGCTAGCTTCTTAATCCTCTGAGTCTCTCTTAGATTTTCAGAAAACTAGGCAGTTTTGAAATACAAGGTGATAGAGTCCATCTAATAGAACTCTTCTTTAGTTTGATATACTTTGTCTTCTTGAGTGTAGTTTGGAGTTTGAAGGTGTTCTACAAAGATTTGTCTTGGTCTTGAGTTTGAACTTGTCAAAGCTAGTCATACTAATGCATCAACTTCAGTGTTAGAGGTACTCAGCAAATTGTTACTTGGTCAAACTTTACAATGAGCTTCTGAATCTCGACTAAGTATTTGGTCATAGTACAATCCTTTATCTCATATTTCCCACTGACCTGTGAACAGACCAATCAACAATCACTGAGCACCCTCAACTTCTTCGTTCCTGTTGCTATTGCTACACGTAATCAGAGTAAGAGAGCTTCATACTCTGCTTCATTATTTGATGCTTAAAATCCTAAATGAACAAAGTATTTGGCGATCCTCCTGTCAGGACTTAGGAGCATAGCACCAATCCCATGGCTTGATTCACAAGAAGAGCCATCCACTTGAACTTTCCAATGTTTAGATACTGGCCCCGTAGGATATGAAGTTGTTTTTAGTGGGAAGTCGGCTAAGGCTTGTGCCTTAATAGTTTTATGAGGTTCAAAACTTACTTCGAATTCACTTAACTCGATAGACCACTTGAGTAATCACTCTGAGGCCTCCGACTTTTGTAAAGTCTGCCTAAATGAAAGGTTGGTGAGTACTACAATGGGGTATGCTTAGAAAAATGGGCAAAATTTCCAAGCTGTCAAGACTACGGCATAAGCTAACTTCTCCAATGAAGGATATTGAATCTTGGCTTCTGAGGGTACATAGCTTATGTAGTATATGGGGTATTGTCCTCTTTCTCGATTGCTTACTAGAAGCAAATTGACGACTTAGTCCGAAGTTGCTACATAGAAGAATAGCACCTTGTTTAGTTTTGGTCTTACCTGAAGCCAAAGCTAGACTAGGTACCTCTTGAGATTTTCAAAATCTTGACTACACTTTTTAATCCATTCAAATCTGGAACTTTGCTTCAATGCTCTGAAGAAAGGCGAGCACTTCTCATCTATCCTATACAAAAAACAGTTGAGAATTATTAGTCAGCTAGTGAGCCTTTGTATCTCTTTGGTAAAGGTAGGTAGTTTCATCTTGAGTATTGATCTAATTTTTTCAAGATTTATCTATATTTCTTATTCTGAAATAAGGTACCCGAGAAATTTTTCTGAATTTAAGTCGAAAGCACACTTCTTTAGGTTTAGCCTCATCTTATACTTTCAGAGTGTGTCAAATTTTTTCAAGATCTCTAAGATGTTCTTCAGTTTTGAGATTCTTCACAAATATATCATCAAAATACGTCTCCATATTCTTGTCGAACTGATGTTCAAAGATCTTACTCATCATTCTTTGGTAGATCACGTCAGCATTCTTCAGTCCAAATGATATTTTTGTGTAGCAAAAGTCCCTTAGTCAATGATGAAAGCCATCTTCTTTTAATCTTTGGGATGCATTTAAATTTTGTGATAACTTGAAAATGCATATAGAAAACTTAAAAGTTGATGTCCCGAGATCGAGTCAATAAGTTAGTCAATTTTCGATAAGGGGTAGCTGTCATTTAGGTAAGATTTGTTAAGATCGGTAAAGTCTACGCGCATCCTCTATTTTTCATTGAGCTTTCTCGCCATCACTACATTAGTGAATCACTCGGGATTGTCGGTTTTTCTTATGAAATTTGCATTAAGAAGTTTGTTTACCTCATCGGCATAATTTTCTAACACTCAAGAGCAAAATATCTTTTCTTTTACTTGACTGAATTACAGTTCTCTGCTATGATGAGCTCATATTGGCTACCGAAGAATCTATACCTAGTAAATTTTCAGGAGACTGTGCAAAGACATCTTGGTTTTTTTGTAAGAACTCACTAAGTTTGGCTTGAAGGGGCTTTGTGAGGTTTGTTCCGAGCTTCACAATTCACCCCAAGCTTTTGTCAACAACCTTGTCGACCAATTGTTCAACAAGTTTGACTTGCATCTCCTTCGGTTTTTCAATAGATTCTTTGATTTTTGAAACCGCCAAGTTCTTTCTCCTTTCACTAAGATTATTTTGTTAGTAAGTTAACTTCCACTTTTTTGCCAAGCTTTAGTCTCCCAAAACCTCACTTGTATCATACTTAGTAGTAAATCTCATGATTAAATAAAAAGTTGAAATCATCACTTTCAGTTGATTTAAGGGATAATTACGGGTGACCCTCCGTAATTAGCCTTAATTACGGTTAACCCCCCGTAATTTCCGTAATTACCCCCACCCCCCTCAAATTCGCCGATATTTACCCACAGCCCCCTGATTGTTATTTAATCAAAATTTTGCCAAAAAATTCCGATTTTACCCCTAGTTATTTTTACACATACACCCCTAAAAACTTATTTTTTATATCTAACCCCCTGGATTTCGGAATTTTGCAAATCACACCCCGAAAGAAATCAGATTTACAAGAAAGTCCTCCAAATTCGAATTTTTGCAAATAAACCGCCGGAAATTATTCCGATTTACAGAGAAGTCCCCGAAATTCGGATTTTTGCAAATAACACCCCGTCACACGGGCGGGAGCGGAGGAGGAAGCCGGCCGGCTGGCCGCGGGAGCGGAGGCGGCGGCCGGCGGCGGGAGCGGAGCCAGAGGCCGGGCGGGCGGGAGCGGAGGCGAAGGGCCGGCGGCGGAGCGGAGGCGGAGGCCGGGGCCGCCGGCACAGCCGAAACTCAAACGCGGCAAACGACGCCACGGCTTGACCGGCCAGTTCCACCCCGCGTGCAGGGACGGAGGCCGAGGCAGCGCTGCCCGCACGCGGGCGCGGGCGAGGACGGGCCACGGCCGAGGCATTCAGCCGCCCGCGGTGGCGAGGACCAGAGGCCAGGAGCCCGGCGGCCCCCGACAGCGGAGGCCGGGCCGAGAGGCCAGTCCGCGCCACGCCGCGTGCTGGGGACGGAGGCCGAGCCGGCGCGCCACGCAGGGCCGGGAACGGACCGGCCTTGGCACTTGGCCCTTCCGCGCCCCAGCGTGCCGGCGCGCCGGCCTCGGCCTCCGTCCCCGGCACGCAGGGGCGGAACGGCCTTGGCGTCCGTCTCCGCTCTCGCGTGCGGAGGCCGTCCGCGGCCGCGTGCCGGCGCGCCATCGGCCTCCGGCGAGGGGTGTATTTGTAAAAATTAGTTTAAAAAAAAATTTAGAGTTATTTTTTAAAAAAAATTTAATGGTCTATTTTTTAATTTATAAATATTAAATTTGTAATTATAAATATAAAAAACACTAATGTATTTTTTGTAAAATTTTATTTCAAATATGATTAAAAATATAGACTTATTTATAAAAAAAAATATTGAAGAGGTCTATTTGTAAATGTACAACATGAAACTTGAAATTTTAAATTTTAAACTTTGAAACCTTCGATGACTTATTTGTAAAATTTATTTATAAAATAAATAAAATTTGAACGTATTTATAAAGAAAAATATTAAAGGTTGTCTATTTTTAAATGTAAAAATATAAAAATTAGTTTTAAAAAATTTTTACAGTTATTTGAAAAAAAAATTTGAGGGTCTATTTTTTAATTTATAAATATTAAATTGGTAATTATAAATATAAAAACACTAATGTCTTTTTTGTAAAATTTTATTTAAAATATGATTAAAAATATAGACTTATTTATAAAAAAAATATTGAAGGGGTCTTTTTGTAAATGTATAACATGAAACTTATATTTTTAAATTTTAAGCTTTGAAACCTTTTGATGACTTATTTGTAAATTTTATTTATAAAATAAATAAAATTTGGACGTATTTATAAAAAAAAATATTAAAGGTGGTCTATTCTTAAATGTAAAAAATAGTAAAAATTAGTTTAAAAAAAATTTTACAGTTATTTTTAAAAAAACATTTGAGGGTCTATTCTTTAATTTATAAATATTAAATTTGTAATTATAAATATAAAAAACACTAATGTCTTTTTTGTAAAATTTTATTTAAAATATGATTAAAAATATAGACTTATTTATAAAAAAATTATTGAAGGGGTCTATTTGTAAATGTACAATATGAAACTTGTAATTTTAAATTTTAAGTTTTGAAACCTTCGATGACTTATTTGTAAAATTTATTTATAAAATAAATAAAATTTAGACGTATTTATAAAGAAAAATATTGAAGGTAGTCTATTTTTAAATGTACAAAATAATAAACTTGTAATTTGAAATTTGAAATTTTTAAACTTTCACTGTATTTCGCAAGGCAACGAGCGGACAGCGACGGCAAGCCGGCAGGGCCGCGACGGCAGCAGCTGCGCAGGGACCGACGGCGGCAGTGGCAGAGCACAGCGGCGGCGGTGACGCAGATGCGTTTAGGGCTACAGGAACAAGAGGGTTATATAAGAAAGTTCTGGACTTTTTTGTAATTCGGAATAATTTCGGAGAGTTATTTGCAAAAATCAAAATTTCGGAGACTTTTCTGTAAATTTGAATAATTTCGGGGTGTTATTTGCAAAAATCCGCGCTCGCGCCCGGGAAAGCAGGCGGAGGCCGGGGCGCCGACGAGCCGGCGGCCGGAGCGGAGGCGGACGCCGAGGCCGTTCTTCCCCCGCGTGCCGAGGAGGGAGGCCGAGGCCGGCGCGCCGGCACGCGGGCGTGGACGGCCAGGCCAAGGCCGTCCGTCCCCGCACGGCGGGGGCGGAACGGCCTAAGCCGATGAGCCCGTCCGCGCACGCGTTTCGGCGCCCCGGCGCCCCGGCCTCCGCCTCCGCTCCAGCCGCCGGCCTCCGCCTCCGCTCCCACTTGTCCAGCCTCCGGCTCCGCTCCCGCCGCCGGCCGCCGCCTCCGCTCCCGCCGCCGGCCGCCGCCTCCCCCGTCCTCGCCCGCGCGATGGGGTGTTATTTGCAAAAATCCGAATTTCGGGGAATTCTCTGTAAATCGGAATAATTTCCGAGGGTTTATTTGCAAAAATTCGAATTTGGAAGACGTTTTTGTAAATCTGAGTTCTTTCGGAGTGTTATTTGTAAAATTCGGAAATCGGGGGGTTAGATATAAAAATAAGTTTTTAGGGGTGTATGTGTAAAAATAACCAAGGGTAAAATCGGAATTTTTTGACAAAATTTTGATTAAATAACAATCAGAAATGGTAGGTAAATATAGGGGGTTAACCGTAATTAAGGAGGCGGGGTTAACCGTAATTAAGGCTAATTACGGGATCACACGAATTATCCCTTTAATTAACGCGTAGCAAACATTTAATCGCATATATTGTGTTTCAAATTTGCACTTTTTAAAATCTTAATTTAATTGAATCGATCGGTCCAAAAATATTTAATCAGATCAAAAGTCCTTTCGGTTGAAGCTCCGGCCCCATTTTGACAACATTGAGCGAAAGTACCATCCTTTGATTTTTAATTTGTATATTTTATTTTTTAAGAAAATTACCAATAACTCCTCAAAATTTATAAATTTACTAAACAGCCCTTTACTAATAACATAAACAGAAAATTGATCATACAAACAATTATAATCCATAATAAACCTAAAACGATGATATAAAGATAATTATAATCATATAAATACGGTTACTTTTATTCATATATGAACACAGATTTTGCACAACAAAATATAACGGGGTTATTAATATTTTTAAGAATTAGAGAAAATAATCGGTAAATTCGATATTTTCTTTGGGGTTATTGGTAATTTTTATTTTAAAAAAATCCATGTCGTGCCACCAAATTCTTAGAAATTTTCCGAAATTTGGTGAAATTGAGTAGCCAATTTTCTCAATTTCAACAATTGTATTGTTCGAGTATAGAAATTATTGAAATTTAATATTTTGTAAGGACATTCCAATTCCAAATTTCTATGCCTTCTCCATTCGAATGGAGTTCACAAATTCCACATATAATTGAGTGGGCTCCAAGCAGATGGACATTCTGCAAAATTTATCAATTCTTGTTGAAAATTCCAAAACATGAATAGTATAATAAAAATTTAATTATTTGTTAATTAAATTTTAATTTCACATAAGTTTAATAATATAATATAAAATTATTGCATTATATCACGAAATATGTTATCTATAATCCAATTATTATCAGATATACAATTTTTAAATAGTTATTTAAGATTTGATACAATATAAAGTTTGATAGATTAATTAAATAGAGATAATCTAACTCCCTCCCAAACATTACAATTGAGAGAATGAATGAAATTGAAAAATCTTAACGTCATTGAAAATTACATTCAAATATGGGAATTACAATTTCTCTTCAATTCTATTAATTCTGTCAATTCCAATTTATCAAACACCATTTTTGAGTTATTTGTTATTTTATTTTATTTTTTGCATTGAAGACTTTGATATTGGCTCATCAACATCTGTGAAGGCACCTACAGACTTGATTGGAAAGACACCTGCCCGTAGGCGTCACTCCGGGGTCCGGGATGGCTTTCTCGCAGCTTGCTTGGCACATCTCCGGGATGCACAGATCAATACTGCAGACGTGGCCGCCGCCGTCCGCCACCTTCACCTTCTCACCTGCAATCATCGTGCGCATGAGTCGAGCGTCGATCTTGTTATTGATGAACAAATAGCAGTAGAAGGATTAATATTTGCAAGGATATTGATAATGAACGTTACCTGCCATGAGAACCAGAACAATGAGAATAACAACTCCAGAGTTGAAAGAAACCTTCTTCATTTTTCTGGAAGGAGATGAGAGTATCAAAGTTCTGAGGTGCTTCTCTTGTAGATGGAGTGCTTAAATGGAAATCTGCTTCCAAGAAGTGGATGAGGACTATTAATTTCAATAGATTTACTATATCCAATAAAGATTTGGTCTTTGGCTTCAACTAATTATTGAGGTCAATGGTATCGCAAAAATACTTCCGAGTAGAGAGAAACAAAACATACATATCGATAGCAAGACACCAATGCGACAATGTCAATGATAGATCCGGACATGCAGGATATCTGCAATCTTATGTCAATATTCTCCATTCTCATCCGAGCATTGTCTCCTTAGGTTGGAACAATCCTTGATAATCAGATTTTGAAGACTAGCAATGCGTTCGAATTTATCAGAAAATGGACACAAAGCGGGACATGCTATGATGTCAAGCAGTGCCAAGGTGGTCAGCTCTCCAGCAAGCTGTTCAAACTATCACAACCAGAGATCCTCAATCTGCACAGTGATCTGTAGGGTTGATGAAGCTTATCCAATGCCGAGCTGAAAGTGTCAGGGTAGCCATGTAAATAAGTTGAACTCCTGCAATGAGGGGAATATCCCTTCATTTCCATAGAATTCTGGCTGATGCACCAAACCATAGAAATTCCTCCTGTGTAGTTCCTTCAGAAATGGTAGTTGCCCGAGTGGTGGCAGACATTCACATCTACTACAATTGTAAAGACGGACAGTTACCAGATTCACAATTGGTGAAGATTCTACATTGCTTATTGTCATCCAACTTGGGAACTCAATGCCATAGTAGCCATGTATCTTCAGCGCCTCCAAATTTGAATGGGGTCCATCGAGCATGCTGTCTTCGTTTTCCTTAGAAGCAGAAGATGTACATTCAAGATCAAATAACTGTAAGTTTGGTTTCTCCTGTAAGTTTGCTTTCATTGCCTGTTGTGCGTTCTCAACATTCTCAAGGTTTATAATTTTCAGTTCACCTCTAAGCTGTTTCAAGCGCTGGATCTCCCCAATGCCACATGCTTCGCCCTTTCCTACAATGAAGAGTGACAGAGTCTGGGCGTTGGTCAATTGCCCAATTCCAGGGTGTACGGTAGTCAACGATGAGCTCTCTTCAGCTTCAAGTGTTTGAGGTTTCTCAGCTTTTCCTAATACCCTTTGGAATTTCACACACTCCAGAGCAAGAAGTGATGGATTGTGGTAGTCTTGTAAGCACATTACACTATGACAAGTTCAAGGTCCTTAGGTTTGGAAGGTTTCTAATACATTCAGGCAGTGTTTCAAGCTTAATACGTGATAGTTTGATATATCTCAAATGTTTCAGCCGACCAGCAGATTCTGGTATCTCTCTGCTGGATTATAGCTTAAATCCAACAGACGAAGTTGACTCAAACTGGACAGCACATTGTTAAGTGACTTCTTAATGAATGAGCTGGACACCAATCACGATCATCATAAATTATTAGGAATAGGCGGAATGATCGCAACTTGTTTGCCTCATGAAAAGTTGTTGATGCAATTATTCAAAATCTATTGCCAGATTGACACAGCTTGGAAGAAATGAATTCACGCTATTATTCTTGATGTACAAGCATCTTTCACGGGTAATGGAACGCACAAGATCATGGACTAAATCGTGCATACTTATTATTGTTACTTGTGCATTCTTCTTTGAATATTTTTATTTTAGAAAATGCTCGATAACTTGAAAGAAGGAACATGACAATAGAATATAAAAAAAATCATTGCTAACATCCTCTTCTTGTCTGGGATGATCTAAAGACGAAACAAAACCCTCGGCAATCCAAAGCTGAACCAATTTTTTCTGAAACGTTAGATAACATTTCGGGTACAACAAACAGTAAGCTAAGCATTGCTTCATAGAGGACGGCAAATGACTGTAACTCTACCTCAATGCTGGTATAATCCGATCTTCATCCTCAGACAACTGCCAAATTTCGCTATCTCTAGTAGCCAACCACTCGGTCTCTCTTCTAGATCGCAATAAGCTTCCTAGCGAATTTTCTGCCAATGGCACACCCGTGCACTTTCTCACAATCTCCTTCCCAAATGCCTCTAGCTCGAGCAACTTCCACACCTTGCTGCCAAATGCCCTTGCTTCAAACAAATTCCAACAATGTTCGTCAGGCAAACCCTTCTAGTAATGCGGTTCGACAGTGCCAGTCATCATCGCAACACTTTCCTCGCGCACAGTGACAATGATTTTACTTCCTTTGGTTCCACCTCTTAGAATTTGCATTAGCCGATCCCAATTCCCTTGATTCTCAGTCCAAACATCATCTAGAACAAGCAAATATCTATTACCACCCAATGTTTCTCCAAGCTGACGCTGCAAGAGTCCAAGTCAGATAGATGGCATTGAATCCCTGTGGCTGAACCTACACTTGTTCTCATGAGCCTCTTCAGATCAAAAACCTCTGAAACGTAAAGCCCACAATAGTTTATCAAAATATCTCCTTACCCTCTCATCATTGAACACCAACTGTGCAAGCTTCGTCCTCCCCAAACCACCCAAACCAACTACTGGAAGAATTGACACATTCATATCATCATTCACATCAACAAGCCAATTTATGATCTTCTCTTTATCTTGAACTCTTCCATGGACATCATTTTCCTTCACAAAAGAATGAGTTTCTCGTTCACCAACAACATCACTGGCCATTCAATAGCACACAACCTTCTCTCAAATGGGATCTCCTCTCCTCTGCAATATCGTCCAGCCTCTCTGCCTTATTTTTCTGATCTTGTGGCGCATCCTCAAGCGAAAAACAAGCGAGTTGGAAAGCGAAAAGAAGGCGCTTATCTTCCCGGAAAAATGCCTTTTTTTGAAGCAAAATCTGGACTTCGAGTCGTCGAGCAAGTCATCGGCATCGTAGGCGACATCCCTGAGCTTTGCCAGGCAGTTGTGCACGGCGCGCTTCCGGATGGAGCGTCTGGGATCACGTCTTGAAACAGCGACAGTGTGCTCCGCGGCTTCCGTTCGTCTTTGTCGACGGCACAAAGCAAGCGGAGCGCTCCGTCGACCAAAGGGCCCTCTTGCCGGAGACCCTGTGGAGGAAGGCCGACAGCGCCACTGTTTGCGCCATTGCTTGGTCGACGTCGCCGGAGAAACCCATTCCTTGTCGGAGAAGGATCTCGGAATCGCTTCGGTGAAGGCTTGGGCTTTTGTTGACTTGGGCAAATATTGCATTGCCCTTGAGTACTTTTAGGAGCTGGAGTTCGCATGATATTTTTTAGTATTTAGTCCAACTCAGCTATTTTTTTAAATTTATTATAAATAGCTTCTTGAATTCTATTGGAATTACACGTTATACTTACCTTATTTTTTTAATATTTATAAATAATTCCTAAAACTTAAAGATTTTGTAAACTAATTATGTCCGAATATAAATATAAAAATATACCAATTCTCAAAGTCCAAATACATAATTTTTGGATTTGTCTTCTTGCTTTTTTTTTTTGAGTTTTTATAATAAATTATTTATCGTATTATCAATTTACAAAATTTACTTATCTTAATTTTTTAAAAAATAATGTGTTTTATATTACAAAAAATATCTCTATAAAATATTTTAAAAATTATTGACTTAATTTATTTTTATTATTTAAATTAATATAAAAAATTAAATTGTTTTTATTTGATTTTATTTCAGAAGATCAATCATAATTATTGGACAATTAGTATAATAAAATTAGATTTTAAATTTTTAGTTTCATAAAATCGAATTATTATTTTTTTATAAAAATAAAAAAATTATTTTTATATTAATTTAATAATTATCTAAAATAAATTTAAATGAGAATAATTCAAATTTTTATATTAATTTTAATTGAAAAATTCGAATTAAAATAAATTATTTTTTAATATTTTAATCAAAATATTCTTTAAAAATTTTTTAGTATAAAGCGCATAAATTTTTTTACTAATAAGAATAAGATAAATAATTATTCATAAATTCGTAATAAATAAGGATAAGATAAATAATTATCCATAAATTCCAAAGACTCGACAAACAAATACGGGGGGGAGAGACCAAGCGAAGACAAAAGACCCAAATTCTGCCCCCAAACTGGGACGAAGACCAGAACCCTAATGAGAAGGACCTCCGCTCTCGGCGCTTTCGGCTCGCCGGGAGAGCCCTAACCTCGCGGCGGCGGCGGCGGCGGAGCCCGGATCGGCCGCGATGGCGGCGGAACTGGGGCAGCGGACGGTGGAGTTCTCGGCGCTGGTCCGGCGGGCAACGGAGGACTCCTTCCTCGCCCTCAAGGAGCTGGTGGAGCGGTCCAAGGCTCCGGAGGACCAGTCCGACTCCGAGAAGAAGATCGAGCTCCTCAAGTACATTGTCAAGACTCGCCAGCGCATGCTCCGCCTCCATGTGCTCGCCAAGTGGTGCCAACAGGTCAGCTGCTCGTCTTCTTTGTGCACTTTCTCTTTCGAAGCTTCCCCTTTGATTCTCTTGGTTTAATATCATTAGGTTAAAAACTTGTAGTTTCTCAAGAATCGCCGGGGAGTACAACTCTTGTAGTTTTCCTTATAGACACTAAAGAGCGAATCTTGCCCACCGTTTGTGCAGTATATCAAGGAATTTGTAGTCGAAACCATGATCAGAGATAGTAGTCTGATTTTACAAGCGATGTTTACATTTCTTTTTGGTAGCATTTCTGTTTTAGGTTTTCACGACATCTTGCTTCAGTTTAGGTGTGATTCAGGTTTGTATCTTGCCGACATGGGTGTGGGGAACAGCTCAATTTTTGTAGATTCTGGGGTTCAAAGATTATAAAATTTTGATTTAGGATCAGTTATTAATGGGTAATCACAATTTCTATGTTCAGCAAATGATAGGCATGCGACAATTGAATTTCGATCAGCTTAAGTGAGAGACTGATCATTAGCTTGATAGTTGAACGTGGAAATATGGGATGAGACATTAATTCTTATCATGTTTGATGGAAGATTCTTCTTTTCTAAAAATTGTGCTTGCTTAGCGTGCTAAGATATTTCCTCTATCAAAAATATGTTGTTTCCTCCTCCCTGTCTTGTTTGGGATAAACCACAATTTCTATGGGTAATCACAATTTCTATGTTCAGCAAATGATAGGCATGCGACAATTGAATTTCAATCAGCTTAAGTGAGAGACTGATCATTAGCTTGATAGTTGAACGTGGAAATATGGGATGAGACATTAATTCTTATCATGTTTGATGGAAGATTCTTCTTTTCTAAAAATTGTGCTTGCTTAGCGTGCTAAGATATTTCCTCTATCAAAAATATGTTGTTTCCTCCTCCCTGTCTTGTTTGGGTTAAACCACAATTTCTATGGGTAATCACAATTTCTATGTTCAGCAAATGATAGGCATGCGACAATTGAATTTCAATCAGCTTAAGTGAGAGACTGATCATTAGCTTGATAGTTGAACGTGGAAATATGGGATGAGACATTAATTCTTATCATGTTTGATGGAAGATTCTTCTTTTCTAAAAATTGTGCTTGCTTAGCGTGCTAAGATATTTCCTCTATCAAAAATATGTTATTTCCTCCTCCCTGTCTTGTTTGGGATAAACCACAATTTCTATGGGTAATCACAATTTCTATGTTCAGCAAATGATAGGCATGCGACAATTGAATTTCGATCAGCTTAAGTGAGAGACTGATCATTAGCTTGATAGTTGAACGTGGAAATATGGGATGAGACATTAATTCTTATCATGTTTGATGGAAGATTCTTCTTTTCTAAAAATTGTGCTTGCTTAGCGTGCTAAGATATTTCCTCTATCAAAAATATGTTATTTCCTCCTCCCTGTCTTGTTTGGGATAAACCACAATTTCTATGGGTAATCACAATTTCTATGTTCAGCAAATGATAGGCATGCGACAATTGAATTTCGATCAGCTTACGTGAGAGACTGATATCATTAGCTTGATTAGCTTGAACGTGGAAAAATATATGGGCCGATGAGACATTAATTTTTATATGTTGATGGGCAGATTCTTCTTTTCTACAAATTGTGCTTGCCTCTAGCGTCGCTACCGATATTTCATCTATCAAAAAATATGTTGTTTTCCTTCCATGTCTTGTTTGGGATAAACCACAAATTTATGGGTAATCAAATTTTTCTATGTTTCAGCCAAATGATAGGCATGCGACCATGACATTTCGATCAGCTTAAGTGAGAGATATCATTAGCTGATAGTTGATCGTGGAAATCTGGTGATTTGACGACATTCATCTATATCATGTTAGATGGAGATTCTTCTTTTCTAAAAACTTGTTGCTTTAGCTTATGACGTGCCTAAGATCCATTTCCTCTATCAAAAATAGTTGTTTCCTCCTCCTGTCTTGTTTGGGAATTAAACCACAATTTCTCATGGGTAAATCACAATATTTTTCTATGTTCCGCAAATGATAGGATGCGACAATTGTAATTTCGATCGAGCTTAAGTGAGAGACCTTGTATCATTCGCTTGATAGTTGAACGTGGAAGAAATATGGTGCTGAGACATTAATTCTTATCATGTTTGATGGAAGATTCTTCTTTTCTAAAAATTGTGCTTGCTTAGCGTGCTAAGATATTTCCTCTATCAAAAATATGTTGTTTCCTCCTCCCTGTCTTGTTTGGGATAAACCACAATTTCTATGGGTAATCACAATTTCTATGTTCAGCAAATGATAGGCATGCGACAATTGAATTTCAATCAGCTTAAGTGAGAGACTGATCATTAGCTTGATAGTTGAACGTGGAAATATGGGATGAGACATTAATTCTTATCATGTTTGATGGAAGATTCTTCTTTTCTAAAAATTGTGCTTGCTTAGCGTGCTAAGATATTTCCTCTATCAAAAATATGTTATTTCCTCCTCCCTGTCTTGTTTGGGATAAACCACAATTTCTATGGGTAATCACAATTTCTATGTTCAGCAAATGATAGGCATGCGACAATTGAATTTCGATCAGCTTAAGTGAGAGACTGATCATTAGCTTGATAGTTGAACGTGGAAATATGGGATGAGACATTAATTCTTATCATGTTTGATGGAAGATTCTTCTTTTCTAAAAATTGTGCTTGCTTAGCGTGCTAAGATATTTCCTCTATCAAAAATATGTTATTTCCTCCTCCCTGTCTTGTTTGGGATAAACCACAATTTCTATGGGTAATCACAATTTCTATGTTCAGCAAATGATAGGCATGCGACAATTGAATTTCGATCAGCTTAAGTGAGAGACTGATCATTAGCTTGATAGTTGAACGTGGAAATATGGGATGAGACATTAATTCTTATCATGTTTGATGGAAGATTCTTCTTTTCTAAAAATTGTGCTTGCTTAGCGTGCTAAGATATTTCCTCTATCAAAAATATGTTGTTTCCTCCTCCCTGTCTTGTTTGGGATAAACCAAATTGTAGTTCAACAGGTGTAATGAATTTAGAAGACCTTGAAGGCAGCCTTGTGGTTGCCAACATAGGTGAATTTAACTTCTACGCCGGGAAATTTTCTCTCTGTGTGCATGCATGCGCAAGCACATGTGTATGTGAGATAATTATATCCTATAACAAACATTATTGGAACCGGCGACTTCTTTGTAGATGGCTGCCCTACTGGGGAATCCAGTTGGGGATGCACAAGTGTGATCAAGAAGTTGGTTGTCTTTTGAGCAGTCAGATGGTAACACAATCTAAGATTGTCCAATCATCTCAGTTGGTAGAAAATATATGTGGTTTTTGAAATTCTACTAGGAGTTTGTTGAAGCTGAAACACGAAGAGAATAGTTGAGGCAATTTATGCATTAATGTGGTTTCAAAGATATTTTAGTTTGTGAGATAGCAATTCAAACACCTTTAAGGTGAACAATTGTCATGATGAGCCTATAAAGACCAGATGAGTCTGAAATCTGGACAGCATTTTCTTAGGCTATAAAGACCAGGAAGACATTTTGCAGAGGTGGTAGAAGGGTAACTACAAGCAGCCTGTAAGCCATTCCACTGCGCAAAGTTCTTTTTGCAATGATGGAGAACTTGTACTAAATGTTAACAAAGTGGAGCTCTGCAAACTTGCCTATAGAAGTACCTGCTGTACCAAAATTAAATTGAGCAGTTATCACCTCAGAGGTTTTGATTGGAAAAAGGGTTTTTCAGTTGGTTTTCTATGCAACATGCATTTGGGATGATAAGCTATTGGAAAAGGAGTTAGATCTTGATTCATTTAAATCTTTCCTAAACTTAACTGGTTAGATAGCATTAGCATCTGTTGTATATCATGAGTTGCACAAATTCAACAGGTTAGGCAGGACTGGGGTTGTTCAAGACTTCCTTATCTGTCTGTTAATTTGTTCATGGCGTAAAATTATGCAGGTTATCTTATGAAAATTGCATTAGTTGTTTGGTTTCTTTAGGTTCTTCACTGAAATGAAAATTTAGTCTGGAATTGAAATCAAATTTCAACTTTTATAGATTTTTGAGTTTCGTAGATTTTGCTGCAATTATTACTTTTGGCCTATACGGCACCTTCAAATATGTTATTTCAGATACAAATGGCTTTTGTTATCTGCTTCCTAGTTTTGATTATGCCTACTTCTGTTGTTGACCATAGATGTCATGTCATGCTTAAAGGTGATGGTGCCTAAACATTTTTCCTTGGGCATGTGTGTGGGAACTAAAAAAAACCATCTTGTATCCTTAGCAAGTATGCATAACTTATGTCATTGATTTGCACTTGTGCAAGGTGTTAAATGCGGATTTGATAGGCTTAGAGTATTGCTTAGTATTTTAGAGTTTGGTTTGATGCATCACTCGTAGTTTTCATCCTAGTTGGCTCAAAGTTTTCCCTTGGACAAATTGGACATCAATCAACAATTCATAGTGTTTAATGAAAGATGTCAAACCTCACAATCGAAAGGAGGTTTGATATGGTTATCTATCATATTTTTGCTATTTTCTTGGACTCTCTTGTTTGGTTATGCTTTTTGCACGAATAATTTATTGGTTGCCTTTGTACCTTGGAAGTTTGGAACAATTATTTAGGCAAGGATGAAGAAAATTACAATGGTTTTGTGAATTTGATTATGTTGTCGTCAATAAGATTAGCATGATCCAAGAATGATCCATTCAAGATGCTAACGGAAGATTGACTTAAGGAAGATGGTCAAGTTATGATTTTATTCTAGAATAGCATGGACCCAATTGTTAGTATAAACATAATGGACTGTGACATAGTAAGACAAGTCTGAGAAAAAATCAGAAGATTTATGTTATGACAAACACAATGTGCCTAGGATCTTTGAAGTTACAGAAGGGATGGTAAATATTAAACAAGCTTACAAACTTTTAGAGGGATATTTCACTAAGATAAAGAGGTTTTGAAGTGAATTAGATGTGTATCAACCATGACATCCAACATTGAAAAGACAATCAATACAAAGAAAAATTCAGAGTAGTATTATTTCTGTCAACATTGGATCGATAATATGAGCCAATAAAAAATTAGTTCATGTTAAAGAAAAATCTATCGTCATAGGCCACAACTCTATTATGAAAGTAGTAGCTATAGCTGCTAATAGAAACCAAGACTTTTGAAGAAGTGAATTAAGCACACGAGGAGAATACCCAAGAAGAGGGAAAGGACAAGTAAATCAAATCTTAAGTGCAGTTTTGTGGAAGAACCAATTATAGTGTGAACAGATGTTGGGTTCTTAATGGCAGACCCCTAGTAGCACATGTTATACAAGCTATAAGACTACCTTAAGAGTATCATGAAATCTCAAGTAATTCTAAACCAATGCCTATTTCAAAGACAGTAAAGCTAGAGTTGGGCAAAGAAAAATGTAAACAATTAATATAATCTAGGAAAGCATTATCAACCTTGGTCAATATAGGGGGAGCAAATCAACACAAGTTTCACCATGAATCATTGGTTGTGGAACCATAAATCACATGTTTGGTAAACCCATATTTTTCTCATATGTATTCACAATATCAAGGACCAAGCATGAACACGTTGCTAATGGAGAATATGCATTGATAAAAGACAAATGAAACATTCAAATTGAGACATTGAACTTTTCTTTAGCTCTCATTGTGAATAAATTTCTGTGTAATCTCCTTTTAGCAAGTCAACTAACCAAAGTCCTAATTATAGTGCAATCTTTTATCCTTCTCATTGTGTTTGTTAGGAACTTTACGCAAAAAAAAATGATTGATGAAGGAACTGAAGAAAGAGATCTATACCTCATGTATCTTGGTAGAAAACAATCCATAGCCTATACAAGTCAGAAAGAAGACTTTTTTTTATTACATTAAGGACTAGGAGATCATGTATTTTTTCTCAAATTTAAAGTTAAGTTTTGCAGCTGTAAGTTTTAGTCTCAAAACACTTATGAAATTTGTGAACTTGCAAAATATTACATGAGTATTTTTTATCCACATATTAATAAAAGAAGTTTGTAATCATTTTTTCTTATTCACAGTAATGTCTAGACAATAAAAAGCTCATCTCTAGATGACTTCAAATATTTTGTGAGTTTTATTAATTTTTTTTAGAATGATATGGATCTATCTTATGAGAAATAAGTATGATTTAAGTCATATGTTTCAATTATTTTATGAAAAGTGAAAACCCAATTTAACACTTTAATTAAGATCATAAGAGTAGAATTTGCAAGGAACTTCAGAAGTATCTCCAATACAATGAAATATTATTTAAGATTTTTTATCCAACCACACCATAATGAAATTATGTGACTAAAAGTAAAAATAAACATCTTTTAGAAGTAATTATAGTCGTCATGCTCTAATAGAACTTAGCTTCTAGATTTTAAGGGGATGTTCTACAAGTAACATGCTTTTTGAATAATAGAATATCATCCAACCTATTTTAGAATAAGAGTTCATTTTAAACTCTTTGCCTAGATGGTGTGCAAACTGAAGAGCTCATTATATGACCTCAAGTAATCACCCAAAATCTAATTTGACAAATTCAGTATAGCTCTAATGTGCTAGGAATTACAAAGAAGTCAATCGAGTTATTCAGTCTTTCTCAAAGAAAAAACATATAGGAGGATTATACTTCTATTGTATGTGGATAACATAATTATAACATGAGATGATTTAGAAGGGATTAAAAAGTTGAAAGAATTCTTGAAAACCCAGTTTGAGACAAAGGATTGGGAGAGGCTTGACTACTTTTTTGAAATAAAGGTGGCACATTCGTCAAAAAAGGACTAGTTCTCTTACAAAGAAAGTACACCAACACAACAAGGTGGAAAGTACACCAACACAACAATAGATTCAAATATAAAATTGTATCTAGATATGAAAGATCAAATTGATAATCTAGAATAATACAAAAGGCTGATTAAAAAGCTCATATATTTTACCATAACAATGCTATAGATTGCATATTCTGTAAATAATGTTAATTCATCCAAAGTCCAACAAAGTTACACATGAAAATAGTATATAGCATCTTAAGATACTTGAAAGGAGCATCATACCTAGGGTTATGTTAGAAGAAACATGAGAAGCTAAATATAGTGTTGCACAAATGTTAATTAGGCATGATCAACATTTGATAGGAATGTACCTCAAGTTTTTGCATCGTTGTTGGAGGAAATTTAGTAAATAGGTAAAGTAAGAAACATGGAGTAGTTATAAGGTCTAGTGCATAAATTGAATACAAAGTCTTGACTTTAGGGATATGTGAAGTTCTTTAGTTGCATTCCTTTTTAAAGAAGCTTGGTTACCCAACATTAGAATTAACCAAATTATTTTGTGATAATCAGTCAATCCTACACATATCTAATAATTATGTATTTTATGAAAAGACAAAACATATTAAACTTTCATCAAGAAGAAGGTACTGAAGAAGCAAATAGAGTTAGAATGCACCGCAACAAAGAATCAACTAGTATATGTACTCACTAAAGCCTTGAAAAGAGAATATTTATTAGAAAATATCTCTAAGCCGGGCATATTAAATATTTAGGTATCGTTTGGTTCAGAATCAAAATCAAAATCAAGATCAAAAATAGTAAATCACTTTTGTAAATTAATATCTTTTTATCAAAATTAACGCTTCAATAATTTAAAGTTCAAAAAACTATTTAATTTTTTATAATAATTGAATTTAATAACAGTGTAAAATAAATAATATTAATTTTAAAAAAAAAATAATTATGAAATAGACTGATCCTGATCCTAATCCCAGACCAAACGGAGTCTTATACACTAGCTTGACAAGGGTGTGGAAAGAATTGAAAAATAGAGCTTGGAATTACCCATATGGGTCTCAATTGATTGCACATTGAAATTCCTTTTTATACTTGAGAAACCCAAGTTCATCACAATCCGATTAAGAAGCTAAAATCAATATTGAAATCCAACTTAGAAAAGAAAACCGAGAGTGTGTAAATAGGTCTTTAGTAAAGCCTATATTAGAGCCAAAATAGAATATGAGTCTCTCCTATTTAAAAGCGAGATTCTAGAGTTTTGTATGAATCAACTTCTCTCTTAGAATAAAGATTTTTTTCTTCTTTCTTTTTATCATCATCAAGAAACCCTAGTTTCCTGTCCAGAAACCCTACAAATTGCACATAAACAAGCAAACAAACTTAATCCTGCTGCTGTTAACCCTATACTTGCATTGGTTTATTCTAAAATTTCATAGGTATGCTATGATTTCTATTAGATGGTACTATTCTGGTAAAATGAAATAAATGATATTCTTTGATTCTCTACAGGTTCCATTGGTGCAATACTGCCAACAACTTGGGTCAACTCTTTCCAGCCATGATACATGTTTTATACAGACAGCAGATTCACTATTCTACATGCATGAAGGCCTCCAACAAGCACGTGCTCCAGTATTTGATGTACCATCTGCAACTGAAATCCTTCTTACAGGAAGTTACCAGCGCTTACCAAAATGCATAGAAGATTTGGGCATGCAGAGTTTACTCGAGAAGGATCAGCAGATATCTACGTTGAAGTACTTGGATTCTCTCTTACGGTCCAAACTTCTTGAAGTCTCACTTCCTAAAGAAATTTCTGAAATTTCAATCTCTGATGGCACTGCTGTTCTCCGTGTTGATGGAGAATTCAGGGTTATTCTCACTTTGGGTTATCGTGGACAGTTATCATTGTGGAGGATATTACATTTGGAGTTGCTTGTGGGTGAGAAAAATGGACCAGTCAAGCTTGAACAGACACAGAGATATGCCCTTGGAGATTACTTGGAGCGAAGAATGACTGCAACTGAAAATCCTTTTGCAATATTGTACAGTATTCTTCATGAACTATGTGTTACCCTTATCATGGACACTGTTATCCGACAGGTTCAGGTGCTACGCCAAGGCAGGTGGAAAGATGCAATACGCTTTGAGCTAATTTCTGATGGTGGTCCTGGACAAGGGGTTAATGCTGGTATTATGCAATTGGCACAAGATGGTGAACTTGATTTGTGTTCTCTGAAAACTCCAGGTCTAAAAATCTCTTACTGGTTGGATTCTGAGAAGGGTACTGCAGGACCTGACTCTAGCTCATGCCCATTTATTAAAATTGAGCCAGGGCAAGATCTGCAGATAAAGTGTCTGCATAATTCATTTGTTATAGACCCTCAGACTGACAAGGAGGCTGAATTTAGACTTGATCAAAGTTGCATTGATGTAGAGAAACTGTTGCTAAGGGCTATATCTTGCAACAAACACACTCGTCTGCTTGAAATCCAGCGGGAACTAAGCAAAAATGTTCAAATATGCCGGGCTTCTACTGATGTTATTTTAAAGCGTGATGGAGGTGAAGCTGAATCAAGCTTGCGGAAGGTTAGTCATAATACAAAGCTATTTATGATGACAACTATATATACTCACCTCTGGTGTTAGTTTTTGCCCCTTGGTCAACACCACATATGTACCCAAGAAAATTGGATTACAATCACAACACTTTTGTGGAACTAATACATCATTGTGTAACGGATGAACAATAGTAATGGCTAAGATGTAACTGTAGAAAATTGGATTACAATCACAACACTTTTGTGGAACTAATACATCATTGTGTAACAGATGAACATTAGTAATGGCTAAGATGTAACTGGTAGAAAATAGAATGAGGAATGTTAAATGCAATGTTACTATTTGTATTGCTCTATTGAACTCTCTTAGATTGTAAGCTTTTAGTATTTCTTTCCTGTCTATATAACAACCCTTATTTAAGTTCCTTTGTCATTGAAACCCTTTAGGCCCCATTTCAAAAGAGGTCAAGATCAGGGCTAACAATTATTTGAATTTTTTTCTAAGAAAATTAATATGAATTATTTTACACTACTATTAAATCAAAGTATTATAGGATCAATATTGATTAAAAAATAGTAATTTATAAAAGTTGTTCACTAGTTTTAGCCTTGACCTTGATCCGTTACCAAATGGGTCCTTATTGGTTGTTGTACAGTATTTTTGGTGTTTGTGTCTCTCTCTCTTTCTTTGTCTTTCCTAACCAGGAACCATGCTTCAAAATGCAATATGCTCAGGGGACGCATAGCAGTTACTGGGTATGAATTGTGAATATTTAGTTCACTCAAATTATGGAAAAAAAATGTTATTAAGAGTATTGGCAGTTCTAAATTATGGGAATGGGAGGTAAATGTTTGCAAACACTTCTTGTTCGCCTGAATGCTTAATATAAGTTTGTGTGATTAGTAGGATAATGTAATTTCTAGACCAGAAATATACTGCAATTCCCAAAAAATGTGAAGGAATCATATATTTTTTGAAATAATGAAGATAAAAGAGAGCTCAGAGTGCTGAAATAATGAAGGAAAAGTGGGCTCAGATTACCCATGTCGGATTCAAATAAATCTCAAGTATGGTTGTACAGAAATATCTTCCAAATACTTGAGTAAATCCGGTAATCATCATAATCCATTAAAAACAGCCCAAAATCAAGTTAGAAAGCAGCAACGACATACAAGAAAATGGATTGCAAAGAAGCTCAAGTAGGAGTTGCATTGAAAGAAAACCTCCACCTATATAAACAGTGGGATACTAGGGTTTCAAAAAAATAACTTTTCCTTGTACACTTTTCTCTCAGAATTAGACTGCCTTCTTTTCTTCTTTTTCTTATTCATTGTTGAAGAGAAACCCTAGTCTTAGACCAACCAAACAAGCACTAGAAAATTTTTACAATATTATGCAAATCAGCCAATTATCAATAGCATTAGCCAGAAAATATACAAGGGAAAAAAATACTGGAATTGGTTGAGGCATTGTTCTAAAAATCTGTCCAGCTGTTGGACTAGGGGCCCACCTCTGCCTTCTATGCTGCAACTGCTGCTTAGAAACTTAGAATGCCACCTCGGGCATGTTGGCCATCATCGATTGGCTATAGGACCCAAATGTGTTAATTTGCCAAAATTAGATGCTCAATTGATGATGAACCTACTTCCTGAAAAGAATTAATCACGAACCTAGGCATTTTGACTGAACATTGCTTTTGGATTAGATTATTAAACTAATGTGTTTGTTTAATTAGACTTATCTATCAAATCATTCATTTTTCTAGGATTCCTCTGACAATTTTTGAGTCTAATGTAGGTAAATATGACATTTAAGGGTTTGATTAATATGTGGTGGAGATTGCTTTAATAATTGTCTAATTATATAACTATTTGTTAACAGAGAGGTATTAACCAGATTTTTTAGTATGATTATATAAATTGGTTTGGTTTTGTGTTATATTAGCATCTAATATGTCAATAGACTGAAAATTCATTTTTATTTAATTTTTAGATATATTATCTTCTCAGGCACCTGTCTAGTCAACTGCCTTGTGCCTTCCACTCAAATTTCTTTTAAAAATTTAGGTTTAGTGAATTGATTTGGTAAATGTAATTTTATTTATAGTAAGTGAAAATATTAGATTTTATTCTCACATCTTCTTTGACTTTCTATATTAAGGTTTATAAATTATGACGCTAGTGGAAATTAACTGTGTTGGTTTACACCTCTTTGTCGTGAGTTGTTCATTTAAATCAATCTTGGAATTTCTTTCTGATGATTATTTATTTACAGAAGGATGTATACCATTTATTCATCTTGGAATAACTTTTCCATTATGGTTATTTTCTTGCAGAAGGATGGTAAGCCTCATGAGGAGGATTATTGTCCCGATGAGGTATTGCGAGTGCGAGCCTATGGAACATTATATATTACTCTTGGCATAAATATCAGGTTTTCCTTCTCTCTCAATAAATTAACTTAAAATTTTCATGCTGGTATTTCAATCAGCTTGTGATTTTTGTACCAAGTTTTGCTGTTGTCATTGGAGTTCATGAATCTAAACTAATTGCATGTGAAAGTACCAATTGCTGCCATGTTCAGATGTGAATGCCTCTAGTTATATCAGAATTCTTATTTTGCTGATATTACATACATATTGATGAGCTAAACATTTTTGCATTTTCATTTGATTTATCTAAGTGAACCTCTAAATGTCTAGGTTTCAGCAGTAATAATCCCATTTCGGTGGTTGTCGATAATGTTTCTAGGTCAATTCTTATGTTTCTTGTGGTAAACAGGGGAAGTTAGATATTTAATAATGCATGTCACAATTGGCAATACTACTGACACCAGTTAGGTAGGCTGTCTTGTTTTGTTAATATTATTTTTGGGAACGATATACTATCAGGACACTCCATACCTGCTGTCATATGAAAAATCAGATTTTTTTTGCCTTGGTCAAGCATAGAGATAGTTTTTTATTTTAGGTGCTGGTATTCATGGTGCTTATGCCTTAGTGTGAACTTTTCAGTTCTATATTCACAGAGATAGCTTTTTTATTTTAGGTGCTGGTATGCATGGTGCTTGTGCCTTAGTGTGAACTTTTCAGTTCTATATTTCTCCACTTCATGCAGTGTATCTTTATGAAGAATATTCAATGATTTATGATCTGGTGTATGGTTTTCTCCTATATATTTAATTGTTTATTCATAATTAAGCTTTGATGTTGTTTATCTAAAGCTACCTAGTTGCACACATACTGTTAATAATTTAGGGTTCTGTGTAGGTTGAACTAGAAACTAGGGTTTCGATCAATGATGATGGCTATTTTTCATTCATAGCTATCGAGATCAGTGAAAACACAAATACAATAACCCTAGTTTCCTTCTCCTTATATAGGAGAGAGTCGTACCCTAATTTTACTTTTACTCAGACTTGCTCGATTACAATTCATTTTAATTCTATTAATGGGACTTGATTAATATGGGTTGTAATGATTCTAGAATTTCAAGTATTTGGAAGGCATATTAGTGCAACCATACTTATAACCTTCAGCCCAATAAATGATTTTTGAGCCTTGATTTCTTCAACATCCTTTCTTAAGTTGGGTTGTATATATTGTACATGGTCAACTTGTCCTTGATGCATGTGAGCTTCTCAAAATGCAATGCCTTGGTGAAAATATCAGCCAACTGATTCTCCGACTTGATATAGGTGGGTTTTAGTTTCTGGTTCTGAACTTTTTTCTCTGATAAAATGTAAGCTCACATCAATATGTTTAGTTCTTTTATAAAAGACTGGGTTGTTGGCAATATGTAGAGCTAGTTGCTTGATTAGCACATAAAAGTTGAGAAGGTTCCTTTACAGGGTAATCTAACTCGGCTGGAAATATTCTTAGAGTGACGACATTGTATTTATGTTCTGCACTTGACCTTGCAACTACAATTTGTTTCTTACTTTTCTAGATTACGAGGTTTCCTTCAACTTTTATACACCAGTATGATGTAGACTTTCTGGCAACTGGTGAGACTACCCAGTCTACATCTGAATAAGCTTCTATGTCCATATGCGTTGCCTCCTGTAAATTTGTTCAAGTCCTGATGCTCTTTTTTTAAGTACTGTTGTATTTGAATACAACTTCAAGCCATGGCTTCTTTCTTTCTTTCATGAACTGACTTACTACTCCCATCGAATATTGAATGTTTGGCCTGGTTATTGTTAAGTAGATCAATTTGCCTACCATTCTTTTGTAAACTTCTGGATTTTCTAATGGATCTCCTTGATCCACATACAACTTAGAATTTGGGTCTGTGGGTACTTTTGTTGTTCTTCCTCCAAGTAGACTTGTGCCTTTTAATATGTCTAACCCATATTTCTTTTGGGATAATACCAGTTCTTTGCTCGAGTGATAATACCAGTTTGACTTCTGTTGAAGCCATATTCTAGAAGAGATGAACTAAGCTTATCAATCCATATTCTTGGAGATTGTTTCAGTCCATAGAGAGATTTCTTGAGTCTACAAATTTGCCATTTCTTGTCTGAACTGATTCCTTGCGGTTTTGTTATATGCACTCTCTCATTAAGATCTCCATGAAGATATGTATTTTTGACATTTAGTTGTTGCATACTCTGGTCTTTGTTGACTGCAAGTGATAAAATCACTCTTATTGAGTTCAGTTTAGTAATTGGTGAGAATGTCTCAAACTAATCTATTTCTTGAGTTTGGGTGTATTCTTTTGCTACTAGTCTGGTCTTGAATCTCTCTACATTGTCATTTGCATTATGTTTGATTGTGAAAACCCACTTACATCCAAACACTGGGTTGTTTGTTGGTTTAGACACCAGTTCCCAGGTGTCACTGTTGTGTAATACCTCTATTTCAATTCTCATTGTTTCTTTCCACTTGTCATCTAAGAGTGCTTTCTCTATTGTCTTGGCACATTGTTTATTGTTAAAGTTTACGCAAAGCTACTGTTTGCTGGAGTTAGTGAATAATATGAAACATAACTTCCAGTCGGATGCTTTGTGTAATCTTTTTTCCCCTTTTTGAGAGCAATATGTCAACAATCCTTATCTCTCACTGTTTGTACATTTTGATTCGTCTCATTTTCTGACAATTCTTCAGTTGATGATTCTGGCAGCAGATTGACTTGTGCAAGTTTGCCTTGGTTGTTGTTTTATGGACTCTTCAGCAGATGGTTTAATTGGTTATGCTGTGAAGTGGTCTCTGTTTGTTTCTTCTTTTTTGTATACACCAATATCTCTTTTGACTTCTTTTGTGGTAGCTCAATATGTTTCTTATTATTTTCATTGTACACTAGTAGAACAATATTTGGTTCAGTATTTGGTAGATCAATAGGTTTCTATGTTATTTTCATTTGAATGAAGCATTTCAAAAGGGCTATTGTTATTGAGGCTAGTAGCAGGAATCCTGTTAATTAAATAGAATGCAGTGAATACTGCATCACTTCAGAAAGAAACTGGTACATTTCTTTCTGAGTGTAATGCTCTAGCTACCCCTAACAAATTTTGGTTTTTATCAACAATACCATTTTGCTATGGTGGGTGTGGAGAAGAGTTTTGAGATAAAATGTCATTGGTTCTGAGATAGTTTTGAAAATCTGTGGACGTATATTCACCTCCATTATTAGATCTAAGAATTTTGACTCTTGAATTGGATTGATTTTGAACTTCTTTATGAAATATTTGAAAGGCTTCAACTATTTATGATTTTTTTTTTCAAAAAATAAAGTCAGGTCACTCTAGTATAATCATCTATGAATGTTGTAAAATATTTGTAACCCCGCTAAGATGGTGACCTTGCTGTCGTCCATACATCACTATACATAATATTGAAAGGGACAATACAAGCTTTATTAAACTTTGTAAATACACAATCTAGGATATTTTGCATACTCATATGCTTGACATAAAGGTTTTCTAGGTAATTTGATGCTAGGAAATAAAACTTTAAGAATATTATAAGAAGGATGACCAAATCTACCATGTCACTTTGTTATGTTTTCTTGTTGAGCCATCAAAGCTTTGGAGTCTGTTGTTCCATACTTAGAATATGAAGACTTTTCTCTTCAAAACTACCACTCATCTTCCTTCATGTGTGAATATCCTGAAAAAAACAATGTGTAGGATAAAAAGTTGTTGAGCAATTTAGGATTTTAGGTATATAGAGGGTAGACAAGAGGTTAAGTGAAGATAAGGAGATGTTGTCTTTTCCAACAATACATGGGAGGTTGTTCCATCAACCAATGTAACAAATATTGTGGGGTGAGAACTCACTTAGATTCTGAAAATATGAGATATTATGAATCATGTAATTCATATCTCCTGAATCAATGATCCATGATTTCTTTGGATTGCTTTGACTTATTGTACAGCCTCTGGTATGTGTTGTGAGGAAGGCTGTCTTTTTTATTAGTTGATCATATTTTTCTCTTGAAATTGTGAGATAAGAATTTGGAGCTGTGACATACTTTATGTCATCTACTCCTTCAGGTTCTTTTTGATGATTTGTCAGTGCATAATTAGCTTGGGCTGGTTTTTCCACAACTAGCCTACACTTGTCAACTGTGAGACCTATTATTCCATACTTTGAGCGCTCCAAATTGCTTTTGCTCCTACCACGGCTAGCAAAACCTCCTCTTTCTCTGGTTGCTATCCCCTCTCTGTCTTATATAGGATCCCCTCCTGAGATCATGACAGCTTTCTACTATGGTATTTTTTACTTGTAGAAACTATTGAAGCCCTTTGTAGTTTTGTATAGACCTCTTTTAGTGGTGGAAGTTCACTGTCACTCATAAAATTTGACTTGAACTATTCATATTGAGGATCTAATCCATTCAATAACTTCATTAGCTTGAGCTCATCCCTATCTTGCCTATTGTCTTCAATTTTGGCTGGCCTGTAATATTCCAATTCATCAAACATGCTTGTTTACATATTATAATAGGTCCTGAGCCCACAACCATCTTGTCTTAAATTGAAGTTCTCCTCGTGTATAAAGATCCTGAACAATTTTGGTTTTGCTTCTACACAACTTACAGAGCTTGTCCCAAAGGGCCCTTGAGGTCTCAAAATGCATCAACCCTATGCTAACTTTTGGCTTAATATTACTAACATTGACATCACATCTGAGTCTTCATATTTCTATCTTCTATCTTCTCCTTCTCAGTTGAAGGGTCATCTAACAGTGTACTTGTGCTTCTTTCGCAACTTGAGGAATATCTCCATGGATCTTCCCGTGAGAGAGACTTTATATTCCTTTTAGTTTGGTGGTTGTGATCTACAGTTTCCATGCTTCTTTGTAGGGCTTGCATTTCTCCCATCCAGTCATCTAGATCTTTGATGAATTTGTGCTTCACAGCTTTGATACCATGTCAATAATTTAAGGTTTTGTGTAGGTTGAACTAGAAACTAGGATTTTGATCAATGATGGTGTCCATCTTTTCATTCATAGCTACTGAGATCATTGAAAAAATAGATACAATAACCCTTAGTTTCCCTCCTTACATAGGAGAGAGTCCTACCATAAGCTTACTTTTACTTGGACTTAGTTATATCCTGATTACAACTCTTCTCAGTTTTATTTATTAATTGGACCTGACTAATGTGGGTTGTGATGATCTTAGGGCTTTTAAGTATCTGGAAGGCACATTAGTGCAACAATACTAATAACCTTGAACCCAAAAGGGATTTCTGAGCTCTAATTTCTTCAACATATACTACCTAAATGATATGCAGCCCTAACTGGCCATATGCACAGACCTTATTTTGAAATATTGTTGCTTGTAAGAAATATTGCATGGATTAGGTCTATGCATGGATCAGGTCAATATTTGTTGTCTGGTGGTCATTGACATGCTGGAAATTTCCCCTTGTTATAGCTAGCCATAGAGAAGTGGAACAAAATTTCTTCTGTTATATTCCGTGCGTCATTGACAACAAAAAATAATCAAGATTATGGTTTGTTTTCCTGATAATTTACTTAAAAAAGTCTCCGTGATTCTGCTTGAGGAACCATGTTTCTTTTATATATATGGCTGTTTGTCACAGTAAAGATGGTATGGAATAATCTTTTTTCTTCCCTGTAATAGCTTGCAATTTCTACTTGTAACTTCAATGAACAATTGCTTACTCAAATGTGCCTTTGTCAATAGGTAATAATTGTTTTCCAGTTGTTTTCTTTTTTCCTATACACTACAACTAATATGAGCTACCTGTTTAATTGTTTGTAGGGAGAAATTCTTAGTATTGATATTCATGTGTATCGATCTTTGTATGTTTCACATAAAATAGAACTTTCATGTAATGCATGTTTCAGAAGTAATTGGGCTGAGTTAGGCTGTTGTGTGAGTAGACTGACCTGAAATCCTAAAGGGGATGAATTAACTATATATCTATATCTGTGTATACATCTTTGATACCCAAATTGCATAGAAGCCCATGTTTATATGATCTGATCGAGCCATAAAGGAGGCTTATGATTCTCAATGGTTGCAATGAGTGTGTGCAAGTCTCTTGATTTTGGTAGTCTGGATGGACCTGGTCTTGGTATTACTGATCTGGTGGATCTAGGTGAAGATTTTTCTGATTGGCTGTTGGTCAGGAAGGGTTTGTCTTAGCTTTTCACCTTGATGGCTTATGGTTCTCTAGAACAACCCAGCCCAACTTGTTCCATTTACACTCATATGCCTTGAGACTTTTTGCTTTCTTAAAAATACTTATTTCTGTCATCACCTTAATGGCTTATGGTTCTCTAGTATGCCCTGTCCAACTTGATCCATTTACCCCCATATGCTTCGAGACTCTTTGATTTGTTTTTTAATAAAACTTGTTTCTTTTGTATTATTATGGATTTGTTATTGTACATAATAGGAATGGGCGTTTCCTTCTCCAATCCTCCAAAAATATTCTTGAACCATCAACACTGCATGATTATGAAGAAGGTCTGAATCAGGGGACTTTGAGTGCTGCTGAAATTTTTACAAGCCTGAGAGTCAAAAGTATCTTGCACCTGTTTGCTTCAACTGGCAAGTTCTTGGGGCTCAAGGTATATGTTTTCTGTTTTGTCTAATGTGCGTATTCTTGATGTCAATACATTACTTTTTGTGGGCTTCTTGTGAACAACATTCTCTCATAGCTGAAGCCATAAATCAATATTATTAGGTGTTCTTTTCCTAAATATGACTCAAGTCTGCCTCTCCATTCTAGGTTACTACGACTGCAATTGTGCTGATCATTGTTTGGTTACCATAATCTAAACCCAAACCATTTAAGATTCAGTGACTAGTAATATAACCTGCTTAGAGGAATTAGATGTTTTTTCATTCACTGAAATCATAAGCCAGACCCTGTGGATTTTAAAACAAGTGTGTAGCGAAAATAAAGGAAAATGAAAAAACGAAGGCATGAGATCGAGCCTGTATTTTGATGTGATTAAGGGTAAGCACTTTTTTATGTGGGAAGGACTAGTAAGGTTGTTAACTTCCAGATTAGGCTGTATTTGTTCCTTCAATATTTGCCATATCATAGCACCGATTTTATTTTTCCCATTGAGATGGATTCTATGAAGTTATTGTGCAGATTGCAATTTGTACCTCTTGCAGGATTAGCATAATTGCTAATGCGTTACTCTCTTTTTTCTACTTGAACTTTCTTAAAATATGTTCTAACTAGACCATGCACCTGTTTGCTTATAGAACTGTGCACACCCTCATTTGTTGATGACTTGAATTTAGCATCATTGCATGAGTATTTAATGATTTATCACTTTGAAGTCTTTGTTTTGTGTAAAATGCCAATTGGTTCCAACTTTTCTGTATCTCATTCTTGCATGGCTAGAATTGAATGACACCTGTCTATAATGAGTGTCAGTTTCAAATGTGTTCACCTTTGAGGTTAAATGTTATTTGCATTTCAACCATTAAAGGCAATCTTGTATTTGTTCAATTATGAATCCTACTGACCAGAGTTTGGTGTCCTGATAATATGCAATCAACTAGGAAAAGTTAATAGTTTTTTGAGATTATACCCAAATCAACTTCTTCCTTTCTCAATTTGTTTGGTTCCCTATTTTCAGTTGATTCCTCAGTATTGTTTGTGCCTTCAGTATTTTTTTATTGAAATTTTATCAGTTTATGTATGCTGAAGTTCTACCAGATGAAAACAAATTGGTTCTTGTTCATATGTTTTAGCTCAGCCATCTTAATCAGATTAGTATTTGTGGTCATGTTTTCAAATCATGATGCAATATGCTCTTTCTGTGCTAAATATTATGCTGCATTAATAAGTGCTCAATTATTCCCATGGTATCAGCTCATGCTTCACCTTTGAGGATTGCAGGTCTATGAACAATGTTTGAGTACAATGAAGATTCCCAAGTCAATATTGCATGGGCCAGATTTGTTGCTAATGGGCTTTCCACAGTGTGGAAGTTCCTATTATTTGCTAATGCAGTTTGATAATGATTTTAAGCCTCAATTTACATTGCTTGAGACTCAACCTTATCCTGATGGACGTGTTCCTTCAATCAGTGAAGCAAATCATCTGATCCGCTACAATGCAATTGACATTGGTCAGATGCAATTGGCTGAAGATGAGACAAATCTGGGTCTTTTTGACTGGGACAAACTTGCATCTTTACCGAACCTTGGTTCGTCTAATCAATCTTCAGATCACATTCTTTCTGATTTAGGACTAGAGCCATTTGCTCAGCTTACTGGATATTCACAATCAAGTTTTGCATCTCTAGTTGATGAGGTTTTTGAGTTTGATAAAGGTTCGTCTGGACCCACTTTTCCTTCTCAGAGTCATATTTCATCCTCATCAGTGGTTCCTTTGTCTCAGTTTAACACTCTTCCACCAAATAAGCAGATAATAAAGGCTGGAACTAGCTCAACTAAATTGGAAGGATTGCATAATACCCAATTTAGTAACAACACTAAGGTTACTTTTGGTGGCTCTAGTTTACCCACTTCGTTGTATCCATTGAACAATATAAAGGGATTCCTTGGCAATAGCTCTTCTAATTCTCTGCAATCCTCAAGCCCTGCAAGGAGCTCGCCTATTCAGAGATTATCTACATCAAAATCTGATCAAGAAATCAGCTCTCTCAAGTCTCCTGCAGGTGAGCTTGGTCCATCTTCTACTATTGATGAAGATGTGGCTGTCCGTGAATGTTCTAAAGATGTAGCTGGTATTTCTGCCAGTCGACAAGCACGACTATTGTCTCCTCTCCGGACAACTGGCTCTCAAAATTCTTCTGTTGTAACTTCACCAGAAGCCAAAGCAGTCAATGCTTTCAGGAGCTTGTCAACTAGCAATCCAACTGGACTGATCAGAAATGCAGGATCAAGCTCGTGGATTACCACCACCGTATGTAAGACCCATGGTTCAGAATCTTCTACTTCTTTTGATAATATCCATCTATTTTAATTTCCATTTAACTTTGTGCCATTATTCTGCAATAATGTTTTTGTCACAGGCCAATCACTCCAGTCTGGTTCTTGTACTCCAAACCTGGACAGTTCCAAACATGAATCGGCTTCAAGGAAAAGATCTTTGTCAGATGTTTTAGAAATGATTCCATCATTTCTAAAGCTAGAAGCTAGTTCTGATGTGCAAAAGAGGAGAAAAATTATGGATCCATCTGGTTCTCATCCTTCTGATTTACAAGTGTTTTCTTCAGTTCTGAGTTCAAAAACCAATGGTCACATGTATGGAAGTCTTACTTCTGAAGCAAATTGTGGCATTGTTCCTTCAAATTTTTATGTGTTGGCCCTCCTTCATGTAATCAGGCATTGTTCACTCTGTATTAAACATGCTCGACTAACCAGTCAGATGGATGCTCTGGACATACCATATGTTGAAGAAGTAAGTTTGCGACCTCCATCTTCTAACTTATGGTTTCGATTACCCTTTGCCATGGACAAATCTTGGCAGAATATATCACTACAGCTTGGTAAACCAGGAAGTATGTGCTGGGATGTGAAAATCAATGATAGGCATTTTAAGGAATTATGGGAATTACAGAAAGGAAGTACAAGTACTTCATGGGGTGCTGGTGTTCGTATTGCTAATGCTTCTGATGCAGATTCTCACATCCATTATGATCCAGAAGGAGTTGTCTTGAGTTATGAGACTGTTGAAGCTAATAGCATTGAAAAACTAGTGGCTGATTTGCGAAGATTGTCTAATGCACGCCTGTTTGCTTGTGGAATGCGAAAATTACTTGGTGTCAAGTCTGATGATAAGCTGGATGATGCCAATTTTGACAATAAGTTGCGATCTTCTATAAAAGGAGAGACTGTGTCTGAACAGGTGAAGAGAACTTTTAAGATTGAAGCGGTTGGTCTTATGAGTTTGTGGTTTACTTATGGCACATTGCCTGTTACTGCACACTTTGTTGTTGAATGGGAGGCTGGTAAGGAGGGATGTACAATACATGTTTCTCCTGATCAACTTTGGCCACACACCAAGGTTTGTGCTTGTTTATATAGAGGAATTGCCTTTTATTTTCATGAATTTCTTCAGATTTGTAGTTCTGTATGCCAAGATGTATAAGATTTATTTGGGATGCCCACTTGAGTTCTCTATGGGGATAGCCCTTAGTGGGGACTTGCTTTCCATGTTGTCAACTCACTTGCCTAATTAAAAGATCTGGGATCTTTTGAGGTGATAAAATTCGCAGCAGCAAAATAACATGAATATTTTTAAGAACATGAAAAGGTAGAATTTTCGTTGATAGGGTAGTTGAATTTATTCAAGTAACTTTTAAATACCACTGAAGATGCAAATTGCTGTCAGGTGTCATCGAAAAAATGTTAGAACCTGAAAAGGTTGGACATTGACAATTTGTGGTGAATAACTTCACATTTATCCAAAACCTAATATTGATGAATTTGTGGTCTTTTATTCCTAATCACCGATATATACTGCAAAGCAAAATTAAATGCATACAGAAGAATGCTTCTATAAGATATTTATTCTAACCCTAGTATTGAAACAAGCTAATTTGACAATTCATTTTTCGATTCAGCTATTATTAGTGTTGTTCAAATGTATTCAATATTTATCAAATGTTCACCATAAATTAACCCCCTCCTATTTAGAAAAACAGTGTAAATTATTCTTGTGCAACATCCAATGGGCACATTCTTATGCTTTGAACTGACGTATGCATGACAATTCTAATTTTCGAAGTCACATAGCCTTTGAAACCTAGTTTCACTTCATAAGTAGTATTGGGATGTAAGAAACTTAGATATTGGATGATCTTTAAATGCCCCAAGTCAATCTCTTATTAAAACAAATAATAACAGGAAATCAGGATATGACAATATGGTTGTCATTGAGTGGTATGAATGGAGCTGATGAACAAGGAAGTAAATTGACAATAGATGTGGGATGTATGTTGATACCTTAGCTATGTGAACATCTTTGCACTTTAACTTCAAAGTAGTGTCTTATAGACTTCAAAAAGGTTCTTATCAGAAATAGCATATAGTAGTCTATGATGAAATATACTTGACCCTAACTAGAGACCATTAGATTGCTATGTATAGATGGTCATTTTTATTTTTTTAAAATTGATTATTTGGCTACCATAACAAATTTATCCAAGTGTCTTGCGAATCTTTTTTTTGGTTCTCATATAGAATTATTTGTTCACTAATCACCTAGCACATATTGAACTTGAATCAGTTATATATATTGTATTTGAGAAGATTCTTCTTTTTTTTTTTTGCACACCATTTCTTTCGGTTGAAGTTATAGGTTTTTTTATGATTGTATCATTGTTTTATGTGCATTTTGCATGAACATCTTCAACAGACCACATATTCATAATTATGGAGTATGACCAGCTTATCCAGTCTCTTTGTTGCTTGATTTATTAAAATGATGGTATTTAGTTTGTTGTTTGATAGATTGTATCATAGTTTCTTTCATATACTTAATATTTGCCTGTAACTAATCCTACTTTGTGCAGTTTTTGGAGGATTTCATTAATGGAGGTGAAGTGGCATCTTTTTTGGATTGCATAAGGCTTACTGCAGGGCCATTACTTGCTCTTAGCCATGCAATTCGTCCTGCACGGATGCCTGGTCCCATTGCTGCTGGTCCAACGTCTGTTCTTAAGCAGAGCACACAGGGATTGTTGTCAAATGCTCCACCATCAGTTGTTAACCAACCTGCTGCTTCTTCTGCTTCTGCCTCTCCGGGACCTGCCATTATCTCCTCATTTGGCAATCAGAATCTGCATACTGCAACAATGCTGTCTGCAGCTGGGCGAGGTGGGCCTGGAATTGTTCCTAGCTCTTTACTGCCAATTGATGTATCTGTTGTGCTACGGGGCCCATATTGGATACGTATCATTTATAGAAAGAAGTTTGCCGTGGATATGCGCTGCTTTGCTGGAGATCAGGTTTGGTTACAACCAGCAACACCTCCTAAGGGAGGCCCTGCAGCTGGGGGATCGTTGCCATGTCCACAATTTCGTCCTTTCATAATGGAGCATGTTGCTCAAGGTTTGAATGCTTTAGAACCCAGTTTCTCTGCTGGTGCACATACGAGTGGGCATCTGAACTCAGGGAATATGAATCAAAACTCTGGTACTCAATCTATGACATATAATGGCAATCGGATTAGTGTTGCAAATTCTGGAGCACTGTCTTCTAGACCAACTTCAGGTGTTGGAAGCCAGGTAGCTAATAGTTTGAGCCGTGCGTGCAATGCAATGTTGGCATCTTCAGGGATTGCTTCAGGGCTTGCAGGAGTACCTTTGCGTTTATCTTCTGGTACGGGTGTCCCCGTGCATGTCAGAGGTGAGCTGAATACTGCTTTCATTGGGCTTGGTGATGATGGAGGGTATGGTGGTGGATGGGTTCCCCTTGCAGCTCTGAAGAAGGTTTTGCGAGGCATCTTGAAATACCTTGGAGTTCTGTGGCTGTTTGCCCAGTTACCAGATCTTTTAAAAGAAATACTTAGTTCAATTCTGAAGGAGAACGAGGGGACTCTATTGAATTTGGATCAAGAGCAGCCAGCATTGCGCTTTTTTGTGGGGTAATACTTGGCCATCGATATCTTCTCTCTGGATTTTCATTAGATGTTTCTGTTTGTTTGTACTAAAGCTTTACTAACACATTGACCTTTCTCTGCTGGATGACCTGGACTGAATGTATGTGTGTTACACTTTCACTTGTGTCATGTCCAGTGATTTAAACCCCCTTCCATTATTTGACTCTAGATCATATTATACACCAAGTATTGGTATGGTGGTTGTACCCTCCTCTCCTTTGGAGAAGTTCCTGAGTTCTATAACTGCTACACCCATTGGTGTACAGGCTGCAACCTTACCCCCAATTGTTAGGGAGTCCCTCCCTCCTATTGTGCACAGCCAGGTCTAAACTGAGATTGACATAAAAAAAGACATCCAGATTGTATTATTGCCAAACAATAGTTAACTTAGAAAGATTGGAGTAATCAGCATCTTGCAATTGTCATACATCCATTAGAGCATGACCTTTCTTGCTTTCTCAATTTTATCTGCTGATTGTTTTGACTTCCTTAATTCTGAGTTTGAATGATGCCCTAAATAACCATTTTTGACTTACAACTGATTGTGATTGTGAAAGCAAAGTAATGTCTTCCTTGTTGTACTTGGTATTAGATTTCAACCTCACACTTCCTCATCTACTTTCCAAAAACTAGCTTTCTGGCTTTATACCACCTTTACTATCTATTTTGGGTTTGAATAACGCAAGTGCCTGACCAGATAATTGTCTGTTGAATCCCAATTACATGCTATGGCATATTCTGTTTGGTGAAGTCTTAATGCATACTTCTAATGGTCAACTTCAAAGGGCCCTACTCTGATCAATCTTCTGAGAACTTTTTTCTTTTGTTTTCTGGCAGAGGCTATGTTTTCGCTGTGAGTGTCCATAGGGTCCAGCTTCTTCTGCAAGTGTTGAGTGTGAAACGCTTCCACCATCCACAGCAGCAGCAGCAGCAGCTAACACAATCAAATACTCAGGAAGAATTAACTCAAACTGAAATGGCCGAGATATGTGAATACTTCAGCAGGCGTGTGGCTTCTGAGCCTTATGATGCTTCTAGAGTTGCATCCTTTATTACTCTTCTCACCCTACCTATCTCAGTTCTTCGAGAGTTCTTGAAACTGATTGCCTGGAAGAAAGGTTTGTCTCTAGCACATGGTGGAGAAATTGCTCCTGCACAAAGGGCCCGCATCGAGTTATGCTTGGAGAATCATTCTGGATCTGTTTCAAATGAGAACTCATCCTCTTCAACAAAAAGTAATATCCATCATGACCGAGCCCATAGCTCGGTTGATTTTGCTCTCACCTTTGTTCTAGACCCTGCACACATACCTCATGTTTATGCTGCCGGGGGAGCAGCTTGGCTTCCATATTGTGTTTCTGTGAGACTCAAATATCAATTTGGTGAAAACACTCATATTTCTCTTGTTGGAATGGAAGGAAGCCATGGTGGCAGAGCCTGTTGGTTGCGCTTGGAGGATTGGGAAAAATGTAAACAGAGAGTGGCCAGAACTGTGGAATATGGTAATGGGAATTCTGTAGGAGATAATAGTCAGGGGAGGTTGAGATTACTTGCTGAGACTTTGCAAAGAACACTGCAAGTGTTATTGCAACAGCTCAGGGATGGTCCTCTTTCTTCTAGCTCTGCTGCAACATAACCAGTTGCTCCATGGTAAATGTTAATCAAACACATCCCACCAGTAAATATTACTCTAAATATTATCAGCTTTTACTATTGAGCATGTTGATATTAGGCTAAGAAACCTCTGGTGGTTGTTACCAGATCTTATGTTGTTGACATGCCTTTTAGCATGAATCTGACATTTGGGCGGGTGCTTGAGACTTTGACAGCATAAGGGATCAGCATGGCTTCTTCTGGCTCTTGCTAAGATGACCGATGCAACCTTCTGTATCGACTGCTCAATTTGTTGTGGGTGTCGGAAACCATTCATTGCCAATGTGGAAGATGCACAAGGCTTGGAAATGAAGAGTACATATTTATCATTGCTCCATTTGTGCTTCTGGGATGATAAGCTATTTGTTGTAATGTAAAATGTTAGGTTTGTTATTTAAATTTTGATGGCATTACTTAAAGGCAGTGTTTTTGTGTCTTTTGCAATGAAGAATGCAAATTATATGTAAAAAAGAAGTTAGGTTGCTGGAATTCATCAGTTGTACAGTCATCAGAAAATTAATTCTGTAATCTTTTGGATTATAATCCTGGAAAATCTGACTGTAGCACAGATGTAGAAATCAGTGACTCAGCAGCTCTATATGTAGTTCTTGATGAAGAAGCCTTTAATTTTATTTTATATTATTTTATTTTGACAGTCATGCAGATTTGCATAGGAGATGTAATCTATCATGTTTCTCAGGCTTTAGTTAGTTGTAGCTTGAGTTGTGTTTAATTTATTGTAAAAGGATATTAACATGGAATTTTCTCTATATGATCTTACGGCGGATCTTTTATCAGTTTCATGTTCATTTTGAGTAACTTTTGTTGTCTGATTTAGTGAATGACATGAGAGATACCTTGCAGCATTGAAATGAAGCAAACATGGATCTCAAGGTGTAGCATGATTCGTTTCATTTTATGCTCTGTTTGTATTTACTCAAAGAGTCCAAGCTAGGTTGTAAATTAAGTGAGCCAAATGCTATAGGTTGTGCTTAGCACAAATCCAGTGTTCAACTTGAGCTTTGAGTTCTAGCTGAACTTGATAATGACATGTTTGACTGGCATTTCTGCGGCTTGTTAATATACAACATTTGTCCAAAACTTAATATTCGTTTTGACGATGTTGCATCTACCTCAACAACTATGATGAACTTTAGTGTGATTTTTCAATTACTTTATTTCTTCATGTTGAGCAACTAGTATTACAAAGACCCATTAATCTATTTCGTCAACAATTCATGTTAGGAGAAACATCCATCATCATCAAGACAAACTCCTTTGGGTTCATTGTTCAATATTTTGCAAACTATGTTCAGTGTTGTCCAACATTTGTTGTTTGATATCCAAGATCCGTATCTTTTGTCACACCAACTACAAAAAGTACTAAACAATAAAATCTATGTTCATGTGAACCTTCTCGCGTGTTTCTTATCCACTTGACTGCGGTTTTGTCACGGGTGGAATCAAACAAGACGTGATGATTTGTGCCTTAATCAGAAGGTCAGGACTTAATTAGAGCATAATTTTTTCTTATAACATTAAGTAGTACACGTTTTTTTATTTTGGGCCAAACAAAGAAAAGTATACAGTGGTTTTCTCTTGCCTAGTTTAGGCGAAGCAAATTTCTTACTAACGAGTTAAGACAGGATAGCTTCTAAAAGGATATCAAATAGATTAAAGTGAAAAAAATTGATAAACATTGTTAAGGAGAATGGATATGAGAACCAAGGTCAATGACACAGATTCCTTAATTGCACACTTACATAAAATCCCTTTTGTTTGCTGGTTGAGTTAATGACAAAAAAAAAATCCAAAATGAACTACCTCAACAACTTCATGCTCCATTTATTTATCCATCCATGTTTAGCACCTTGACATACAGAGACTCAATATTCTAACTCAACAACAACTCATGTTGGGAGAAACATCCATCATCAAGAACAATTACATTGTTCAATGTTTTGCAAACCGCAGCTAATATTGCCTAAAATTTTGCTATTCGATGATCTTCGTATCCGCGAACCTTCTGCGTTTTTTCTTATATTCATTAAAATGGATTTGATGATGGATTGAGGCTTGAAGAGGGGTACCCTTCGTAGAATAAAGGAAATGAAGATTTGGAGTATATTAGATGTAATGTGTGCTTCATTTGACTGTATTCGAAACGAGAGCTTTACTCCTACTCCATTACTGACACAAATAATGTGATCAATGAGTCAATGATGCCACGAGAAAGACGTGCTATCCAACCTTTGTTGCGTTTCTCTTTTAGTATCTGTTTACCCTCCCAAAGGGAAAACTAGAAAGGACAGTAAATTACCCCTGAAATTTATCATATTGTTGGTAATCTTTGAAATGTTAATAAGCCTTCTTCGTCATTTTACGAATGAGAAAGACAGTTAATGACATGCTTACTGTCTATAACAAGTACGATAAAATTACCAAATCTTAATTCAAATTTGTGTTTGGTGGGTTAAATGGCTTGGATAAACTAGAGATCATTGTATTTTTTTTGTAAAGCCTTTGATCCCAGTGGAAGGCTATCCGGGACCAAACGGGGCAGATGGCATCCGATGCCAGGCCACAAAAGTGAAAACGAATTGATGAGAGTCGCGGCTGGTCCCGGGCGGCATCCCTCAATTATTCGCTTCACTTTGAAGACCAAGCGGCCACCATTAATGCATTAAACCATCAAAATTCAACAATTGGACCACCCCCCTCCGTATTTTCCATTTAAATCCAAGTACGCTTTACCTTCTTCTTCCTCCCCCCCCCCATCATTCACTACCGTGCAAGCATGCCTCCCTTGTGATTCAAGCTAACACTTCATCTACATACCTTCTCCTCCACTACTATTACTGTCATATGGCTTCGGAGTTGGTCACTGTCCTCGCCTCCGCCTCCGTTCTTCTCCTCTTTTTCGCCGGAGTTGTCATCTCCATGGCCTACTTCACCGGCTTCCGCTGCTGCTTTGGACTCAGCCGCCGCCAACCTGATGATTTAGAATGTGGGCCCACCACCACTGCCAAGGTCGCCGATGACGCCTCCTCTGCCCGCCGGTTCCAATGGCCTGAGGTCGAGTCTCTCACCCGCAACTTCACCTCCCCGGTCATTGGCGAGGGCGGCTTCAGCACCGTCTACCTAGCCAATCCTCTTCCCAACTCAGCCGAGCCTGCCGCCATCAAAGTCGTCCGCAGCAGCGAGCGCCTCAACCGCGCCTTCCGCAACGAGCTGGACGTCCTCCTCCGCCTCCGCCACCCCAACGTCGTCCGCCTCCTTGGCTTCTGCGACGACCACGAGGAAGGGGTTCTCGTATTCGAGCATGTCTCCAATGGCACCCTTCATGAAAGGCTCCACGCCACCGCCAGCAAGGCGCTGCCGTGGGCTCAGCGGGTGTCGATTGCATACCGGATGGCTATCGCAGTGGACTACCTCCACGAAGAATGCGACCCCGGGATCGTCCACGGCGACATTAAATCGTCGAATGTGCTCCTGGACGGGAATTTGGAGCCGAAGCTCTGCGACTTCGGCTCCGCCAGCGTCGGCTTCTCGGCCGTGGTACAGTCCCGCGGCGCCCAGCCGATGCTCGGCTCGCCGGGGTACGTAGACCCGCACTATCTCCGAACGGGGATTGTGTCTAGGAAGAGTGACGTGTATAGTTTTGGTGTGCTGCTGCTGGAGCTCGTCACTGGCGCAGAGGCCTTCTGCTCGGAGAGGGAGAGGCCGCTGGCGGCGATCATGGCTCCATTGATGGATGCCGGGAATCTCGGAGAGATAATGGACCCCAGATTGGGAGGGGAATACGATGCCGGCGAGGCCGCGGTGATGGTTTCGGTAGCGGCGTGGTGCGTCGGTGGGCGGCCGAGCTTGCGGCCGGCGATGAAGGAGGTGGCGCGGAGCATCGCGGAGAAGGCGCCTCACGTGTTGATCTCGGCCGTCGGTGGGAAATCGGACGGCAAAGAAGACAGGAAATCATGAAATTGAAATCCGGTCGTCGAAATTTATGGCGAATTTAATTGTTGTGTACATATTTTAGTTGGGGCGGAATCAGGGGTGCTTAGGGGTTTTCTTGTTCTTGGTGAGAAAGGAATCTTGGAATATTCCGTTGTGAAGTGGAAGCCGAGGATGTGCGGTCTTGGTGCCTTAAAATTTCAGTGTCAGAATTTTGCATTTAATTTTTAGAGTTAATTGTAATTCTTTAAAATTTTATCAAAAATATTTATGTTAAAAAAAATTAAAATTTTATTTCTTATTTATAAGTTAAGTTGTAAATATTTCCTGGAACTCAACTGAATGGTAACATAATAAAATAATTCGTGAATATTTCAAAATACCCTTTCTCTTCTTATCTTCTTCTTGCTTAGAACGGTGCATAATCGCTAGAGGAGAAGTTAGCTAGCTGAGGAAGATCGCCAACGTGTCATGCGAACAACAATGCAAGAACATGATGTGCTTCTTTTGTCCGTCACAGTTATTTTATTTATTTTATACATTGAGTTAAATTTTAATTCTAAATAAATTTTGTAAATGAACGATGTAGAATTTTTTTCAATCCAAAAAATTAAGTTAATTTTTTAAATTTAAAAAATATGTTATTTGACCGGATCCGAATATAAAATTACCATTTAATCTTAAGATCTCTACTCAAAAGTATAAAAAAAAAAAAATTTAGAAAAAAACAATAATTTGAGGGGATGCAGGCATAAAAAATTTTTGAAATGTATATCAGTATTGTTTTGCTAACCCTTTGCTTCATTTTTTTGATTTCAGGTTAACCTTTTGCATCATTTCAAGCTGTGTGTTCATCGAAAGATAATGTTTTATTCTGAATTTTTTGTAGCTATTTAAATGCAAATTCTCGATTTGACTTTACTATTTTGAAAGAAAATATATTGTCTCTCTCAAATCTTTGGACCTTTTGTGATGCGTAGACTGATTCTCGAGCGCGAGACGCACGAGTTCATGCAAGTAGAGCTAGCGTTCGCCATGCGATGCACATCAAAGATTACGACTTGGTCTTTTATTATAGAGATGCGTCGTCATCAAGATGGCGTCGGCGACCTCTCAACGGCCGATGAGCTGAGATCGACGGCCGGCGGGATAAATAAATTGGAAAAAGGACGTTGAAAAGGTTGCGGATTAGTTAAAATGGCTGCGTCATTCGAAAGAAAATGACCAAGCAACGGACGGATGTGCGTCACTAAAATACGTCAAATGGAAAAAAAATAAATAAAAACATGAAAATCGTGAGAGTTTTGATGATCTACTGCGGGATGATCTTCGAAGACGACAACGGAGCAACTAAGGAGCACAAGCCCATTTGGATGACATGACATCCACCCGGGATACCACGACGTGAACCCCCATTTCCAAATCCCAGACCACTTCAAGTGCCAAAGCTTTCTCAACTGTTGATGGAGCAAAAACGACGTATATAGCTCATGCTGTTGTAGCCGCTTATCTCATGTGTGCGCTCATGGCCTGGGCCCTGTATTCACTCCCCGGTGCGGTGGCAGCAGTGCAGCAGGATAGGAGCGCGACGTCGTTTTCAAATTTGACTCGTTGGCGCCCTCCGGCCAGACAAGAAGCACATTTGGAGCCCCGCTTTGGCTATGGATTACTGCTGCCAGTAAAGCAGCGAAGCTGGCATTTGATGATCTACTGAAGTGCATGTGAGCACATGGCTGTCCTCATCCTTTTTCCGCTTTTTCTCTCTGCTTTCCACAAAAACCATGATAACAAGCGGCGAGGGATATGGAGCCAACCTCGGATGCACCTCTGCTTGGACAACGTCACGACGCGATGCGCCAACTTTTTTTTTTCGGCGCACCCCAATCAGAATATATATAGTTGGAATGGCCGTGCTGCTGGCAAACAGCCCACATGTCTTGGCTTTTGCTTTCGCATGGGGGGCCAGCCTTGGGTTGAAAGGTTGGGCTTGACATGGAACGGTATGCTAAGAGGGCTGCGCATTAAGTGAACTAGTTCAGCATGAATTACCACCGTCATTTACGACGACCGGGTCCACTTAAAAAGAACATGTATCCCATATTTACTTGTCGATATTTAATCTAACTTGTTTGGTTCGCAGGAGCCGACGGAACCCACCAAAACTGTGGAACTATGAGTTATGCAAAACTCATAAAACTTTTCATTTTGCTAGTTCTTCTGTTTGACTGCTACATACAGTGTAAATGAAAAACGCCATCCGCTTTTCTTGCAAGTGCAAAAACAAATCCACCATGTAAAATAAAAGTTCCATCCGAAATTCTTTCTTTTTTTCTTTTTTTTTTTAAAGAAACTCAGAACTTTTGTAGTTCAAATGTAGAACGGTACCTAATTTCCACAACCAAACGCTAAAATTAGTACAACTCAGCTCCAATTCCCTGAGCTTCGTCGTAGTTTTCAATACAGATAGTTGACTTTGGTTTGGATTTAAATTTATAGTTTTTTTATACTTTTTGCCACATCAGCATGATTATGTGGTAAAATTAGTTCACTTGGCTTGTTGGGTAGGCCTATTAAGGTGTTGTGCATTCCTCCCCAACACCTGAACCAACTCTACGAGGAGAAAAAGAGAAATTGCGATGGCATGATTTTAAGTGCGTGCAAACCTGGAAATCACCACTAAAAGTAAGCAGCATTGTTCTACAAAAATTGATTTAGATTCATCAAATCTAATTTATTCAACTACCAACAGATTCACACCGGGACTTTGTCTTCAAATAGCCTTGCTCAAAATGATGACCAAATTTGCATATCTCGGCCATTTCCTCGAAAACCGAGAGAAGGTGGTGCAGGGAAATCAGCAGCACCAGCGGCATTGAACAAACCAAGCTTCTCCAGGACCCTGTGGAGCATAACTCCAGCCACATATGAAAGGCCGGAAGCTGCCACTCCGAGCCCCAGGTAGTACGATAGGCACTTGATATAATCCTTCTGCAGCCTTACATGAGCCTTGCCTATGGCCAGCAGAGCAATGCAAACTAGAGATGCTGCAGCAACAGCTATTAGCTTGTATTCCTTGTTGTCACTCTTCCTAAAAGAGAATCCATAAACAATAGGAGGCAAGAGACCGAAAATTATGTATGATAGCACTGCAACAACTGTGTGGAGTCGGAAATTGGTTTTCCTTCCAAGAAGTTCCCAGTAGCGACCGGCTTGTTTGTCCATCTCATCGGTAGTTCCTTGTTGCTCATTTTGCAGTTCAGAGAGCTGTGAGCAGATATTTCAGTTAGAAAGATTCATCAATCTTATAAAAAATATGAACATAGAAGTCTGGAAAGAGATCTCAACATGCTTTATCTTTCCCAAAAAAAATGATATGCTCTTTCAGAACCTTCAATTCGCCAAATGGTGAGCTAAATGAAATGCCACTAAAGTTAATTGAAATAGTTGATCCTGCTTTTGAAATGCATATGTAGCTGTTGAAATAGAAGAATTGTTGGATCATGAAATTCGCATCATATTGTGCTAATACAAGCAACCTCTCTAAAGATAGCTTTTGGCAAGAATCAGTAACAATTCAAGCAAATTTCTGTTTATTGGTATCAAATTGTCAGAACTCCTGAGGATCTGTATTCTTACAATACGCATAAAATCCATTGAAACAGAAGAAAATTTAGATCCTATTGCTTTCACATGGGAAAGTTGTTCCAGTTGAAGCTTGTTGAACAGAATTTGTCTTGAAATCTAGTGTATTATCTGTAAAGAAACTACTGAGAAAATGCAGGGAAGAAGAAAATGAAAAAACTTACATCATGTGCTATCACAAACAGTCCACCAATAAGATTTGCCAATCCCAGAGCAACAATATTTACTGCAAAAGAATTGTAGACATCAGAGGATCTTCAATGAATAAAATAAATTATTATAGAATATAGCATCAGCGCTGCATGCAGAACATTTTTTTGAAACAGAAAACAATGCCTAGTCGATCACTCTTTTAATAGCCGAGTAGATCCAAAAATTGATTGCATAGAGTATTATATTTCTAGGAGGCTTTTAAGAATGGTAACAAAATATCCTATAGTAGAAGTTTTCAGATTACATGACTTCTCTTACAGAATCATGCTACTCCGATAACCTGCTTGTTGCAGTATAGATGGATGGTTGTGGCCCACCAGAACTGGATAAAAATGTTATCTGAATATGTGAAAGTCTCAAATTGTTTATGTTGTCCATGTCATTCTTTCATATGGTTTTACAGAGAAAATACTCTTGATGACAGTACTTTGTTCAATAAGTGAGTTATTAAGAAAATTGCTTTGGTATAACACAATCTACTTACAGTTCTTCCATGCTTTAGTTTGTTTTTTGTTTTCAATTTTCCCTGCAATCCTCTTGAACAATTTGGAGGATTTGTTTAGCATCATCACTACCTCACAAACATTTTTTCAATGGTCAAAATATTTAGAGGAGAACAGAGGTTGAAGAACAAGACCTATGTGCATATAGGATGTATTTAGAGACCCAATGTTATACCCTGTATACAATAAATGACAATGACTTCTACTCATTAAGGGACTGTTTGGTTGATAAAAAATGGGAAAAAGTGATTGAAAGCGATTTCACTTTCGCCCACTTCTTGTGTTTGCTTATTCAAAAGTGACTTCTCACCACTTTTGATCCGAAATAACCTTTGCAAATGAATCTAATGATATTTTGAATTATAATAACATCAATAATTTTCCATACGATAATAATATAATTTTTTTAAATTTTATTTATGAAAAATTAAATATATAATATTTTACATACTAATAATTACACTTTTGAAATATGCTTTTATCTAACCATATGCCAAAATTGAATTACTTCCAATCACTTTTTAAAGTAAGTAGAAAATGTAGAGAAATGACTTTTCCACACTTTCGTCTACTTTTGTACAATCAAACAGCCCCTAAAGTTTTGATTGTTTAATCTATTACCATCATTCCTCAATTACTCATCATTTTAAGGAAAAATTTGTCCCTCATCACAAGTTATTAGTTTCTGTGAGGTACTATCTCCATCTAAGCATGTCAATGGTTCGATAAACTTGCAAGTATGCCATTCTCCATAATTTGATCAGGAGAGAGTAGTTTTTGAAGGTTGATTCCCTAGGATCATATTAATATCAGTATAAGTCATCTTTCAACAGAAAATTGTTGCAGATTGTGATCTAAACTTTCAAATATTTGGAGCTACAAATCAGTAGGGTTCATAATTCCATGTCAAACAAATCTATCATGGATAAACTTCTTCACTGAATATCCCTCAACTATGACTTTTAAGTCCTACATCAGAAAAATATGCATCAACTTGTATCTAAACAACACCACTAAAGAAATAGATAAACCCTGTGTAATTAGATACTGAATAATAACAATGAGTTTGGTTATATGACAGCAACTTACATGTTGAGGCATCAGATCCAGCTGCAGATGACACAATCCCCAAACTTGTAATTGACTCGATCAAACCACCATATATGATACTCTTTAGAATATCGAAGTCATTGGACCTTCTAGCTTCTCTTGCACCTTGATCACCAATGAATATCTGAGTTTCAATTTGTGGTCCAACAACAACAGCAGGATGTACAGAAACAGGAACAGGTTGGTCACTTTGAGTGATAACATCCACATGTGTAACTTGTGTGATCAGTTCAGTAGTAACATCTGCTACTGGTGCTATAACATCATCTGCTACATCACACATAAGGATGATCAGAACAGATGGATGGAAGTCTTAAGTAATATATTATAAAGCTGGTTATACAGCATTAACAAATGGAAGTTGGTGAACAGTGAACGTGATAGGAGAGAGCAACTTCTATTTTAGAATTTTCTAGAGACCGTCTGAATGAATCAGTAGAAAACAGAAATGAGGTGCCATAAGCTGCTTCATAAAAAAAGTTACCATTATTATCATTACCAGAAATGGATTACACCAAAAGCTGCTTGATTCAAAAACTAGGCCCCCAAACCAAATGCATGGTGTAAAATTTGATTGTTACTTAGTGTAATATGAATACTAACAGGTCTACCAATCAGAGAAACCTGGCTCTGCGCTCCTTTAAGCAAGACCCAATAGCCAACTTCATGATCTACTCAATTTAATTTCATAAGCTCAAGCTCAGTCAGTTTGGTTTAGCTAGCTAATCAAGTTCAGCCAGGGCTCAAACCAAACCATGCTTCATTTATAGCCCATTTACTGTAAACAAACTTATTCAGGCATACATGATTTGAATAAAATTTAGATCACTTATTTGTAAACTCAACCATCCTCTTTTGCATCCAAAGGATACGACATATTTACATACATATATATTATACAAAGTGAAATATGTGTAATATAAAGTGACCTCAACTGCAGGATGCCATGATTCACATACTTGTAGATGATCCACTAGCAGATGTGGATGTGTTCAAGGATCTGGCTGTAGATGGATGTAGTCGACATGTTAAATTCTCACACCTTTTATGATTGAATATTTTCAAGATATAATCCCTCATTTCTTTATTGTTATAGATGAGCTCTTATGATAGTTTTTTTGTAGCTACACATTTGAAAAGTTTTTCAAAGAGCTACCCTAGACATTTAACATATGTTAAATATTCTATTGTATTTGACAAAGCCTTTCAGAAGTACATCATTACAATTTCTTACGAGAGTTTTTTTTAACAGTATACATGTAGCATGATGGGTTTGTTACTTTGTTTTGATTCACACAGGTAGCATATGCAATGTGAAAATCAAATATATTATGGATAAGAATTCCTAGATGATCTTTATATCATTTTACTTCTTTTCCTATCAATGTATCATGGAATTGAAAATTATAATATCACAAAGTCCCAAGAAGATATCCAATTCTTAAAGTTTATGCCAAATATGGCAGACACTTGTAACATTATTTATGTTGAACACTCCAAGATTATCTTTTAGGTACCGTTTGGTTTGGGATCAAGATAAGAATTTTTCAGAAATATTTTTTCCTTGTAAAATTAATATTACTTATTTTACATATTATAAAAAATTTAATAATTTTTCAAATTTTAAATTATTATAGGATTAATTTTAATAAAAAAATATTAATTTACAAAAATAATTTAGTAGTCTTGATTTTGATATTGATACTGATTCTAAATCAAACGGTGTTTAAATGGTTTTCCTAACAAGTAATAGATAGCAAAAGTGTTTTCGTGCCAAAGGCGGAGAAAAGCGCAGTATGAAAAAATCTACAAAACAGAACATAGCATAAATTAGTTCAACTAGATACCGTTTGGTTCGAGATCGGGATTAAGACTAGTGAATCATTTTTGTAAACTAATATTTTTTTATCAAATTTAACGCTTCAATAATTTAAAGTTCGAAAAACTATTTAATTTTTTATAATAATTTAATTTAATAACAGTATAAAATAAGTAATATTAATTTTACAAAAAAAAAATTCTGAAATGGAAATGGGCTGATCTTGATCCTGATCCTGATTTCAAACCAAACGGAGTCCTAGGTATTTTAGGATGTGGATATGGTGTCAAGATATTGATAGGAGAAAGTTCCAAGATCTATCTAAATATCTGCGGAAAGGCACCTTTAACATGATGTTGAAACCTAATGTCATACCTGAAGCTTTTGTATGAGTAATATCATTAACATCTCTGCTAATATCATCATCTCTTCCTGCCACTCGAGCTCCTGGCATGCAAGTAGAAAGCATGTCTGGTACATTCTTATCTAAGTTTTGCCCCAGTTCTCCAATGCTCATATAAGATTCTTTTGACAGTTCTTTTCCTGCTTTTGATACAAGAGGTTAACCAAAGTTCTAAATCAGAAAATGAAACATTAACTGCCTTCCATGCAGATTCCAAAAACTGAATAGGCTTTCTCATACAATTTTGACAAGCTAAATGAAAGGAGAGAGAGAGAGAGAGAGAATCACAGAAAGGTTTTGATAAAAATATTTTCGCTTTGGAATATGAATCTCTTAAATTGATTCTCACAGCAAATCAGGAAGAATATGAAAGAAATTTGTCAGTTCGCTAAAATAATACTAGGAGAAATGGTGAATCATTTATCAAGTACTAAAGATTCAGCTGATGTCTACTGAAGAGTTATACTTCATAGTGCCATAACTAAGCCAATATAAACTTCAAGTGGAGAGAAAACTTGCTTATATTTTGGCCACCGGCTTATGAAGTTTCACCTATAAATCCATTTACTCCTTTAGCTACAAGACTTGCATTATTGTGTCAGAAGCAAGTTTGTGTTCGGATCTACTCCACCTAACATGATAGGTGACTCTAATCCTAATAAGACAATTGAATTATTCATGAGGTGTCATGTTCCATTCCTTTATTTTTATCCTCCAAGGTTGTCACAGTTCCCCAATGCATGGCTGGACAATTTCTAGTTGCCCAGCCAAAATAATGATCTCCCATTTGTGCAACATTGGTGCATCAAGTCAATCAGGTAACTTTGGGTTATCAAAGAACGGAAGAGTTAAACATGTACTACTCCCAGTAAAGAGAAGTTAAACAAGCAAAGAATGCCTGACAAGCAGAGTTGAGAAAGCAAAAGTGAGCATTTATGCATCTGGCAAGCATATATCTGGCACACTCCAAATACTATGCTCCAATTGACAGCAAGGACTTGAATTGGTGATAAGCGCCACAGCCACAGAGGGCACCGAACAATAGTTTGTGTTGTATTAAGCCAGCTGAGAGTTTGAATCTTGATAAATGTGTAACACTTGTTCCAATAGCCTCCAATAGTTCTTTCTTCTTGCACATATAATTTTGTTGTATAACTTTTAGTCTATATGTTCTTCCACATATTCAAGATGAGTTGACTAAAATCATTTGTTTTACCACATGATATGCTTCTTTTGTAACTTGCGAAGGTACTCTTATCATTGAAGGACTCATTCTGATTGTGCCAAGATTTATACTATGTAACTTGTTTTTTATCACAGCAGGAGGGTTAGCACATATTAGGGAGCCTAGACATGGCATTAGAATATCAACAAGCAATAGAATTTCACATTGCTCAATAATCCAAATCCAATTTGAAAACAAAACGTCCAACCCAAAATTGGGAATTTTTGCGCCAAGCCAAGTCTAACTTATTGGGCCAACCCCGATCATTGACAGCTCTAAATAAGAAGTCAGAAGCCTTCAAAAACTCTTTTTTTTTTTTCTCACTTATAGATAAAATAAAATTTTCGGCTTTTTCTCTCCTATTATCTGCTTAGTACATAGATAGACAAATGTTAACTTGTTAAGGGCCTAAAGGAATGGAATTCAGATGTTATCTGATTGCTTAAATACAGCTTGATATATATATCTTGGAAAATCCTAAAGTCTTTAATAGTAGACTTAGCGTGTGCATACCCAAAATATAATCATATTCTAGAAGAACTATAATATCATGAGTACCCCAAAGAAGAAGAAACATTCTAATGTCTACCTGAATCATTTCTCTTGTTCATATCATTCACTGCATTGACAGTATAGGTAGTCTGAGTTTGCCCAAGCATCGGAGGTCCCGAAACTGATGGCTCAGGATAGTCAACCTTCTGCTCAAATTTGGGATGAGTATCACCCGTTGATGGATTTTCAAGAACTGAAATGGTTAAGATTGATAAAATATGAGGTAATAGCACCAAACAAGGCATTATTGTACTCAATCGGAAATATGATCATTGCCCATATATAGCCTCAAGACAAGTCTGAAACAACGCAATCGTCCAAAATCTATAGTTAAGCAGCTCTTGTTAAGTGAAACCATGCTCTCCAAACAATGAGTCTTGGTCTGAAATGCTGGTTCAAGACACTTACAACTCAATGAGACTTTCCATTGACTTTGTTTTCTCTAGTTGGCACATAGAACTTCAAAAGAACATTGTATATGAGGTACATATACTTGCAACTATTTTCATGAGGCAAAGCAAGAAAAAATGTCGTATGGTTCCTTTAATGCAATCTAGTTTTGTCTTAAGCTAATTTTGCATTTTTTTTTTTGTCGATTTGTTGTCATCCCTCTTTGATAGGTAAAGAGCCAACAGAAACTTCACCTTTGTAAAGAAAATAAAAAAGTAGCAGGGAACAAAAAATATGGGAAAAAGTCCTATTCTAATGGGTGAGAATCACTTTGAATTTGAATGCTGGAAGATTCCTTTGGAGGAAGATGATGACAAGTAAAGAGGAAGCCCAATCTAAGTTATGGAGAGAGGCAAAGAGGGAACAAAAGTGACCAAGAGCTTAAACTAGAATAGGTCATCAAAAGTATACCTTGAAATATTGGAGATTTTCTTACTTTGCTGACAAGGAAAGGGAAATGGATCTAGGGAAGCTGGGAAAGGGTTTAAGGGAAAGATTGTAAGGAAAGCCATTCATCCAGCACAACATACAGCTATGGATAACAAGTATAAGTATGCCCCAAAAACGCTTGAAACTTAGTAAATATCTAAAATTACCGTCTTTTTAAACTCCATGTCTATTGATTCTCAAGGAATATTTAAATTTCCAGAAGTTCATATGCTTTTATTGTCACTTTAGTCTAGATTAAAGGTGGTGGCAAAACCAGTTAGCAAGGTAAGCCTTGCTGGAAGTAAAAAATTACTGTTTCACAATATTCATGGAAATCATGGAGAAGCACAACTTGACTTGGTTTCTGAAATCTTTAAAAATATTTGCTACTTGTGCATGTATCAAGTTTATGCATCTAACTGGTTTAATGTACACTATTCATGCAATGTGTAGATGAAAGGTCTCCACTGTGTCTCTGTAAATCCGTTTCTCCGTTCATTTTGTGAAGTCAATGAACAGTTAAGTTATGAGATATTATATGAAATGAAATAGACATCCCTCTAAAGAACTTTTCATCCTCCATTCACACTTCTTTAACCCAACAAGCCTAATCAATCAGCAAATCTTAATGGAGAAAGTAAATTCTAAAGGGCATAAAGAATCTAATCCTCCTCTAGTGCTAGAAAGAAGAATATATCAAAGTTAAGCTTCCTAAACCAACTTGTTGTGATGAGATTTAACAACCAAATAAGAAAGCAGAAAATGGAAATGCCTTTGTCATTTTGTTTGACTAAATCACTGGGCTTCTCACTATTGTCAGCTGGATGTTTGCTGGACAACCTAGATTCTGGTAGGGAATCATTTTGACTATCTTGCAAATCCTTTGCACAAACATCCCCCACCTGCTTCCTAGGGCTGGCAGATGATCTGCCAAGCAGTGAACTACCTGTTTTGTTGCATTAAGAAGCAAACCATATTGAATCAAAAAAATAAACTAATGAAGATTGCAGGAGTGCATTCTGTAAGTGGCAGGACATTCATGCACTCATGTAGGATTGATTTTTCTCTATCATCTTAATGACTCAGAATTTGGGAAAATGGATCTCAAAGAAAGCAACAATTGTAAAGCAATATAGATACGTTTACAGAAGTAGCAATTTTTAAAAGATCTAATGTGAAAAGAAGGAAATATGCCTGCTCCATTTTCTTTCTTTTTGCCCATCACTGTTCTGAATATTGAACCCCAGTTTGTATCACTGACTGGTGTTTGTTGTGTGTTTGTGTCCCTAACCAGTGTCTGTTGTGAGCTTCGCAAATTTCTACTCTCCTCCCTCTTACTGAAGATGCGAAAAATATTGAAGCCTCCATCTGCTTTCGATAACAATTAAAATATCAAAAAACAATTCTGATCATTGAACATCAAGTACAGATCGAGACAAATCAAGATTGTGAGAAAATAATATCAATTTGACATCCCAAGCTATTTATATTTCAAAACAAACAACTTACAGTTAGAATGAACCTCTATATACATGGGAAAGGTTGCAGCAAAGAAGATGTCAGAAACGGATAAAAAAAAATATAGTAACATTATAATGTAACATCAAAGTTACAGGTATGCAATTATACATACCAGACCTCAAAATCTTGCTCACTGTATGATGTAGAATATCCTATGTCTAGTATGGGCAAATTTAAATAATAGAATGTCACCCTATGATACTCTTTGTAGGCCATGAGTCCAAGTTGCTGTAGGTTATGATAGAGTTTTAGCTGAATCATGCTTACACCAACCTAAATTCCGGTCAGTCTGTCCAACTTAATATTAATCTAATCAAAAGTAGCTAACCAATCTCCGCTCAGCTCATTTCTGGCAGTAATTGGCAAATAGAGCAGGATACACATCTAGAATGTTTAAACATGATAATAAAATTTTGATGCAGTTAAACAGGAACCACATATAAAGTGATTAAAAATATAGCTGATATTACTTGCCATTGCATGCTACTACTAAAAATAGAGAAAAGAGCATAACATATGATAAAACAATGTACTAACTTCAACATGCAAAGCTTGAATATGAACTTAATGAAGGAGAGCCATCACCTGTGGGAATGAAAAAGCTGAAGCATGATAAACATCTGAAAACTTCTTGGTTCCTTTCACAGTCTTCATCTGTTATTTCTGGCAATGCAGAACTAACATCCACATCAGGCTGCACTTCCTGCACTTTTTCACGCTTTGCATCAAATTTGTACTCCTTAACAATCCTTTTCCTTTTCCGTAGTATAACTCTTTTGGTTATACATGAGTGGCAATTAGGACAATATAAATCATGAGTCTCCTGTTCCTCCAAAACTCTCTCAACATCAATTTCTGTTACTTGTAAGTTACTGCTGTGTGCTGGCGTATTCACATTATGTGCTTCAATTTCAGTTTGAAGTGTTGTATTTCCTTCCTCGATTTCAGCACTAAGATGTACATTTGATCCATTTTTCACAACTATTTCCTTTGAACCTGAATTTTGAGTTTGAACAGAAAAGACTGGTAGAAAATTTTGCTCCTTGCCTTCAAAATCAGTTTTCACAATTGGAAAGGTCTTCTTGGCAACAAATTGGTCCACAATTTTGAAATTAGTGTCAGAAGCTCGATCAGCGGAATTAAAACCTGTAGCCATATAGCACAGTAGCATGTTTAAATTTATTTCTTAGTTTGCACAATATTGCTAAAACTTGTATTCACATCTTAAAATGAGAAAACAGAATTCATGATAATTCATAGTGGAAACTAAAAGACAATTACTTTGGAGATTATCTTCCAAAAGAATCACATTTTTTCCTTCTTGTACATCAGATGTTATTGCAATGGGAACGATGTAGTTTGTCTATCTGTGGGCACCTTTACGTATTGCAGCACCTTTTCTTTGCTTCAGGAGAATAACAAATGCCAACTCAATCTAATTGTCTCAGGAGCGCACTAGAATATTGCTAAACATTTTGAACTACTGACCTTTAAATCGTGGGTCATATTTAGATCCAGGATGAAGAGAGATTTTTGCAGCCATCAATTTATTGCAATAGCCTTCATGATTCTGGATATGGTCTATGCCAGGAACATGCATTGGGTAGGTCCAAATGCAATGACGACACTTCCATATTCCTTCAGTCATAGAAATATAAAAGTGATTGTATGTTCACCAGGCAGTGAAAAGGTAATGGTTAAGGCTACAGTAGCTACAAAATATTATCAGGTCTAATCTTGAAAAGTTGAACCTCCAACAAGGCTTAAAACCTTTTTAACTTCTCAGAGCTCAAATGCCTGAGAATATTTAGGAACAACAAAATCTAGAGCAGGATACATCCTTTAATATGCAAATATCAGCTCTTTTACTCATAATGGGGAACATAATCCACTACCTCATACCCTGTACTGTTTTATGCATTCAGGGCACTCACTTATGTCTTGGACATTTCCTTGCGCAACTTACATAGGAGCGTTTTAATATACTCTTTTGTCTTGTATTTCTTTCCTTCCTTTATTATAAATAAAGACAGTACCAGCACATGTAGGTTTTAAACCAATCATTTGCTGTTCCAGGACGAGACCTTTTAGCATAAAGATTTTGCTTCAGAGCTCTCCTTTGGGAGTTCCATATTAACCATATATTGTGAAACATCAAAATGCTCATAAAAAACCTTTTAACATACAACGCAAACAATTGCATTCTTTGAACCATCATGTTCAACCCCAGATGCAGTCCAAGTCACATGTATTTAAGCAACAGTCTAGAATTTGAATGGTTGAAATACTAGAAGAAAATAACAGAAATACCATTAATTTTCATCTAGAGCTCCCCTAGATACTAAAAAGAAATGATGTCATGATTATATCAAAATGCTTTTTGACACCATGACAACCGCTTTCGGATGAAAACAAAGAGAAATAGCTTCAACAGACAAGAGGTAGAGGAAAAAGGAGAAGAAAACTGGAACAAATTCATCTGTAACATAACAACCCGAATGTAACTTGTTGCACATGCAGCTGCTCCTGACTAGTATTTGCGCTCTTCATAACTGAACATTTGTCCTCTTGAAACAAATGCTTATTTACGAACCTCAATCAAGTAAATCACTTTTTTAAACTTTTGATAGAACTGTTTAGCAGTATAGGAGCACTGTGAGAGAATTGACATGAAATATATAATTATCTTGGAAAATTTCCACTCTCCCACTGGCTTCAGAACTCATAAAGCAATAGAAGTATGTAAAACTGCAATATCCCTCTCTCTGTATTAATTTAGTCAATTCAGAAGGTTAGCAATCGCAATTCAGAGACCTGGGTCCATAACTAAAACAGATTGAGTTTTCACAGTCTTTCCCCAGAGAACAATATAAATCCCATATCTATGAGTGAAAGAAAAACCAATATAAGAAACAAAAGGAACATATCAGTATTTGTGACAAAAATCACTTCTCCAAGTGCTTTTTGAAACAAACACCAATTCGATAAGAAAATTTCAATGGTAAAAGAAGCCACAAACTGAATGATTTATGGTACCCAATGGTGGCAACCTAGACCCCACAACCCAAACACAGAGAAGTTGAAGCACGATAGAACTGCTCAGGAGGACAACCAAAATTCAACAATACAAACAAGTTCGACACGCCAATTATCATACAAACATCGACTTATTTTCAGATAGAAATAAAAGAATCCAACCAACAGAAGGCGTGGTACACAAATTTGGTTGGTGTCACTAACTCATGAGAGGTCTTGTTACTGATGATCTTCCACGACTCAATGATGTTAAATGACAGACAACCAATCGAAAATTTCCAACCTGAAGACCCGTTTTTGATGCCTACTGGTAATTATCAACAAAAAAATGGCAGATTCAGCCAAGGAATTGCACTGGGCCACCAGGGCCCGGGGGGCCAAGGCACATCCCAGAGCCGAAACATAGAGGGGCAGTTCAGCCATTTCACGCAAAACAACAGGAAGAAGAAGAAGAAAAAAGCTGTGGTCCGAGAGTAGTACCTTCCTCTTGGTCCAAATGTACACTTCTGTGGCCACCTTCTTCTTCTTCCTCCACCTCCTTTGCATTCTTCTCTTGAACAGCTTCATGGCTCTCAACACCATTGTCACCCCTCAAGCTCCTCCTCTGCCTCTCTTCCAGCGCCGGCGCTGCCAACTCCTCCTCCTCCTCCCTGACCATCTCCTTCTCCATTGGTGGCTCTTCCGCTTCCTCCAGCTCTCCTTCGTTTTCACGCAGCTGGTCAGCTGGTCAGCTACTCGATGTGAAGATATGTATTGATTTATACTTCGTATGTTGTGCATATCTCAGTATGCGTATTAACTAATAAACAACTACTGCTTGACTTTGTGAATACATTTCTCTGCGAAGAGAAAATGACCGGGATATTAATAAAGAATTTGAGGAGCAACAGAACAAAGTGGAGTAGGTACCAAACATAGTTGTTGGAAGTTTAATCAAATGAATTGTGGATTTTTTTTGCATATATGTCCCTGCATAAATAGAGAAATGGTTTATGTTTGTTCCGGATATATGTCTCAGTTTGGTATTTGATCTCTATTTTAGTTTAAACATTCATCAGACATGTTTTGCATTTTTCCCATGACGTACAACTAAAATAAACTAGATGTTACTGCTGGACGCCAAGCCTTCAGAGTACCTTAACGGAGAACTTGGGCATCCATGTAAAAGCTTAGATAATTTAATTTTTAAATATAAGAATTTATGTTTATTATTTCTTAAGTTAAAATTATTAGTGATAAAACTATTTGTTTATTCAATTAATTTTTGGTATGAAAAGTGACAATTAAACAGTTAAATATTATTAATCTTTAAAAGCTCATTTGTAGAAACAAGACGTAGGGTTGGAATAAGAATAAATTTGTAACATTTTGAGTTTAAAAAGTAAAAAGGTATTTTATTTTTTTTTGCCGTTCTTTTGAATTTCTTTATTTTATTATATAAGGGTAAAATGGTAATGTGCAAATCGTTATATAAACTTATATCCTAAAGTGAGCTCATAATTTACAATAATTAAAAATAAATACAACCAATAATTCATTGATTGGTATAATATAATATTATATAGGGTAATTTGCATATATTTCTTTATAAAATTATGAAAACTGTACATAATTATGTTGAAGTTAAAAAATTATGTATAAGTTATTGGTTTTTTTACCATCAATATAAATAAATTTATATCATTCATTTTCATATTCAATCTTGATTAATTTTTAATTGTTTTTCTTCTTTTTCTCCAATATCCACTAATCATCTCCTCTTTCGTCTATCCTCTTCTTTGCCTCTCTGGCCACACCTCCATTAATTTTCAAAGGCATTTCATCAAATATTGATAGAACACAATCCATTAGATTTATATATGTATTGACATACGAGAGATGTTTTTTAGAGATTGCGTCCAACTACAAGTTCACGGATAGGGGAGATATAGTTGGGGAAGAAGGGTAAAAACGGGAGGTGGGACAAATAGAGGGGAAGATGAACCAACGGAGGAAAAAAAATGGGGGTCGGGTGTCAATCACGATTGTGAAGGTGAAGATAAGTAGGACAGGACAATAAGAGAAAAATTCAAATAAAAAAGATATATAAAAAAACAACCTGCAATTTGAAGGGGTCATATGTATTTTTAAAATTTTCTTAAAAATGATATATGAGTTTAAAAAAATTGATAAGGGGTTATATGCAAATCATCTTTTATATGTATATATAGTTTTAAGCATTGGACATATACCATACATAATGGAGGAGTCAGTGTCTCATCAATTTCACAGATTTGAGGAGTGCCTGGTCGAGCCATTTTGGACCTGTCCTGAGAGAATTGAATGCCCACGTGAAAATTGAAGGAAGCTGGTTTCTCCGCTTTCTACATTTCACCCCCCCTACCCACCGCTTCTTTTTTAATTTTAATTTTAATTTAATCCAAAGCCAGCTACGAATATCAATGGGACGCTCTCGTCACGTAATCTTCTTAGAAATTTTTTGCCATTTAATTCGGAGCATTCCGCGGCACGATCTTCTCATCATTCGATCGAGATTATCCCCTGATTAATAACAACAATAATAAACAATTAATTAGTATAAACTGTAAAGCTGTCTTCTCGTCAGTGAAGTCTATGCATTCCCTCCTTCTCGCGAGTTTTCTTTTACATAAAATATCTAACGAGCCAGGTAACCATTTTGTAAAATAAGGAAAAAAGTTAAGGCGTTATTCGCAAAAAATGTCCTTTTTTTTCTAATAAAATTTGGACTTCAAATCGGGTGGCGCACGTGGCATCGTTTGTCCGCACGATGACAATGTTATAAACCTACTTACCGACTGCATATTGTCTGTCTCTGCTCCCAAATGTTTTGTCTCGCACAAAAGAAAATTCCAAATCAAATAATTAAAACTTTTCCGGTTATTTTTCAGCTTTCAAAATATTATACTCGCAATTGTTCTACGATAAAAATGTATTTGCCTCTTTTTCTGATAATGTTTTTTTTTTTTCCTTTTCTGAGATAATAATTTTATTTTTTTATTTTTTTTGGGATCTGGCGACGCGAACCTTTTGGGTGGAATTCAATGAAGTTTCATAAATAAATAAATAAATGTAAATTTTTATTGGAGGTAGTTGGTAATTGATGAACTCGATTAATGAACTGCAACGACACCGTGACATCCTGACCCAAACTCACATATTTAAAGCCAGAAAATATTATTAGAAAATTTTCTAGGAATCAATTGGTTCAACAAACTCGGCTGTTGCAGTTAATTCCCATTATTATGTGATCCAGTTCATACAGATATGGATTGGATACAAATACGACAGCCCATTCTGAACCGATTAAACTAATTTAATCGAACCGATTGGTTAAAATTGAATCACAGTTAGAAATCTATATTTCCTATTCTCAAAAGTGAACATAATCGAAAATAGAATAATTGAACCGAATCCATTTCAGTTTAATCGATTTATTCGGTTCGAATTGACTCTGCAACAACCGTACCATCCTACTGAAAAATGGTTAAAGAAGATTGTACGGGTTTATTTGACTTTGTAGCCGACTCTTCCATCTTTGGAAAAAAAATGACATGGATTAGGCCGACTAAAAAAAATTAGTCATGTATCATGGGATATACGGGCATAATTTCGAGCTAATTGCATACGACTCCTTGTAAATTTCCGAAATTACATTTTCTCCTTATAGTTCTCTAGTTGCACATAACTTTTTGTTTTTAGGGTTGTTTATACAAACCTATTCCGTTTTGAAGCTCAACGATGTTGGAGCAAGTATACGGCCAAAGAAGGAAATGGTGGCATATTAGAATCAAGATGCTCAAAATTGTAGATAAGCATTCTTTCGGTTTGATGTTTGGTTTGATTATGATGAACTCGGAGATTGATTTCTTGATGATTTGTTTCTCCCATTTGAGAACCGAAGCCGAGTGTTGGTTTGATGTTTGGTTGCGCATTCGGTTTTGGGCCGGACAAAATAGGGTTCGCCCAGCCCGAATGGGCCAATCCTTACTCTACGGCCCAAATGAGGCCCACATTTCGCTGTGGCTTTAATGGGCTTGTCTTGGGTTCCCAATAGGCCCATATTCGGCATTGGATTGAATAGGGTTAAATTACTTGCAATCCCATACTCACATTTCATAGACAACATCAACATGAAGATCGGATGGGTTTCTAAGGTTGGCTTATACGGAATCCTTCAACAATTTATGCAGCAGGATAAGTAGCATCCTTGGCAACGCCGCACAGCCCTACAGCAGCATGCACCTTGCGCTCCAGCCTCATATATCCCTTCTCGCCCCATGATCTGCCCCACGAGTTCTTCACGAGCCAATACCTAGTCCTGTTCTTGGTTGTCCCGTATCCCACGGCAGTCACACCGTGGTTCAAATTTATGCCGCACTGACCGGTAAACACACCCCGAGAGTAGAACTGGAAGTCGGAGCCACCGGCGTCGATGGACACGGAAACCGGCTGGTTTGCGACTGCCTTCAAGAGCGAGGATTCGCTGTTTACCGGTACGCGCTCATAGCCACTGATTCTGGCTGCAGGGGACGATTTCTTATTTGAGTTGCATTTGCCATCGATCCCCTTGTACGGGTAGTTTGCTTCTGTGGTTAGTCCGCCATTTTTGGCGATGAACTCAAAGGCGCTCTCCATTAATCCACCGTCGCATCCCTCATCGTTGACTGTGTCGCAGTCTACGAGTTCCTGCTCTGACAAAGAGACCAGTTTGCCTGTGCTGATCTCGGTGATGCCTTCCATTGCTGCCACCGCAGAAAACGCCCAGCAGCTTCCTGTTTCATTCACATCCCATCTATGTTAGTGAATCTTAAACAGTTACGTACAAAAAGTCAACGTAAGTGCTTTCATATTCATACCACATTGGCCCTGATACTTGACGGGAGTGACTGCGCCCTTGGCCCTCCAATCCGTTCTCCGAGGTGCACCCGTGAAGTTCTCGTACCTGAAACCGTTGTTTGCAGCATTCTTGGTAGGACGATAGGATGGTCTGAATCCAGTGTGAATGGCCACGAACTCCTCGTTGGTCATATCTCCAAACTGGTTGATGCCAAGCTCGTATTTGCGGTCGCCGGCTTTATTCACCGACTCAATGTACTCCACATTGTGCTTGAATATCTGAAACCGACGACTCTTCTCCTCGGCGTTCTTGTATACGCGGCCGTGCTGAGCCATCCACTGCTCGTGCCTCGCAGACATGTTGGGCATGAGGTTGATCGTCCGCGAAATGGCTCCAGATGCCCAGACGCCCAGGATGAAGAAAGCCACCAGCAAGCATTCGTTGGAAGAAGCCATTTGCAAATGTTGTCTAGGTTTTATTGAGGATTCGTGCTTAAACATGGACAAAGCTGGACTCTTTTATAGAGGTTTTCATGTTGACACTACGTTGTTGAGATTTAATGACAATCATTGTCGGAAAAACACATATTCAATAACACATTTTGATATTTTTACTGACATTTAATTTATCAATTATTGATGCCTATTTAGAGAGAGATAAAAGGGTTAATTATTAGGCTTATGGAATAAGTGCAAAGGCACTTTTAGTAAAAAATTAAAGTTGCTTAGCTAATATAATTAAATAAATTTATTGTATTTTCACACATGATTATATTTGTACACACCTCTTTATTAGTTGTAAGACCCCATTTGGTAATAGATCAAGGTCAAGGTTAGAAATGATTTTTATTTTTTTTTAAAAAATTAATATTAATTATTTTATAATAGTATTAAATTAAATTATTATAAAATTAATTTTAATAAACAAATATTAATTTATAAAAGTAATTTACTAATTTTAGTTTTGATCTTAATTCATTATTACACTGAACCTAACATACTATCAAATGAGCAAAAAATTTCTACTCCTATTTATCCTTTTTCTTGATTTAATAAACTATTTTTTTTAGCAAAAGATTTTAAAATCGAGTGCATTTCTGTCTTTTCACCTACTTTCCGCTTCTAGTCCTTTCGTGAGAAATCAAAATTTAATTTTGAATTTGAATCCAAAACCACAATCATACGAGAAAATTTTTTTTTAGTAAATGACCATTTACTTCATTATAAATTTATAGAAAATCATCTATTTTATTATTATTATTGAAAAATACTCACCTTATATTATAAATTTACAAAAAATCATCTCGACTAATATATTTTAAAAATATTTTAATTTTAATTTTACTTTTATTAATTAATTGATATAAACCACTAAATTATTTTTATTTGATTTTATTTTAGATAATTGGTTTATATTATCAAATAATTGGTCTAATAAAACAAGATTTTAAAATTTCAGTTTCATAAATTTGGACTACCGGTCTTTCATAAAAACTAAAATAAGATAACTTATTTCTTATATTAATTTAATAGTTATTTATACTAAAATCAAATGAGAAAAATTTTAAATTTTATATTAATTTTAATTTAGTAAAATTAAATTAAAATAAATATTTTAATTGATGCATTTTTTTTTGTAAATTTATAATATAACATGAGTATTTTTTTTTGTTGATAGTGATATAGTAGGTGATTTTTTGCTAATTTATAATAATGTAGGTAATTTTTTTTACTTAAACACTCTAAGAAAAAATTATTTATGACCTTCTGAAAAAATTTTAAGTTTAGTAGTTATCCCTTCAAACTTTCAAACTTATTAATAACCTAGTCGTATATAAACAAAAAGCACTAATATAAATAATTATAATATATAAAAAATTAAAATATTTTATAAATAGAATTATAAAAATATGTACAAATATTTCTCATAACGAACATCAAAGTTCACATATAATTAATTTCTTTCGTATATAAAATATAGTCTAAAGTTTCCTTGAAACGTTTTGGTTGTATTTTCGGTTTCTATTTTTAAAAATATATTGTTTGCATTTATATATTATTTTTTATATAAATTATAATTAACCTAATGGTTAAAGCTTTGAATTTGAATTAAGGTAATTCGGGTTTGATTCTTGACCTTTATAATTTTTTCTTTCATATTTTATGTAATATTTTATCAAAAAATTTATTTAATAATTTCAATAAATATATATATGTATATCAACTATTTTCTCATTTTTAAGAATTTTTAAACATTTTTAAAATTTAAAATCAAATTTTAGTTAAAAATAAAAAAATATATGATTGAAACGAGATCGAAGCGTATTAGTTTTGGTGAATCGATCGCAAAACCGATACTTAAAACCTTTAAATAAATATTTTGTGCAAAAATGAAAGAGAGGGTTAATGATAATTTTGAAAGTTAAATAATTATAATTTAATGTAAGAGTTATGTATTTACAATTAGGAATTGATTACTCATTAAACTAATTGAGTTCGATCATTAGTTCAAATCGATTTAATTTGAATTTGATTCAGCTTCCGAAATGGTTTTGATAACATTGGTTAAAAATAAAATCTTAAATTAGCGATCAAGTTAAATTTAACCATTCCTTACAACCTACTACAAATGATATCTTACAGGTTAATAAAATTTTATTTAATTCACTCCAAAGGGTTTGAATGGGCTACATCAGGTGGATTGCGGTCCAATAAGAGACGACTAACTAAATTAGTAAAAAACAAATTGATTAATAGCCTCGAGCTCAACAAAATTTAAATTAACAGAATGTATCATAATTTTTTATTAAATACATTAAAGCACAATTAAAATACTGGAATTGTGTTTTAATACGCATTCAATAATAATTTGATGAATTATGTTAGTTTTGGGTTGATAATCAACTGGATTTTTTTCTTATTTAATTAGCAATCTCCTGTTGAACCGGTTGGATGGAGATTGGCCCCGCTAAAGGCCAAAATCAGAACTCCTCGGTTTACAATAGATTGAACCGGTTCACGGTCCGGTCGGTCCCTTCTCTCGCGCGCTCTTAATCTCTGTTCCGTGTGTCACACAGGCAAATTTCTATTCTGAAATTTCACCCGTGATAGCACCAAGGTTCGTCCATCTCAGCTCGCCAAATTTGTACAAGCTCACAAAAATATAAAGGAGTAAGAAAAATACAGCAACTTTATCAATCTTTTATTGTTCATATAAAAGGAAATATAACTCTTAACACACGGAGTGGGAGCGTGTTTGATCGATTGTTTTCTATTTGAATAGGAAAACGGAAACTCATAAACGTATATATCTTTGCAAGTAAGGTTCATCTAACAAATTATCGAACCTAACTGAACTCGAACCTCTAGCAAACACCCTGTTCAATTCACAGCCTAATCTTCTCTTGAATCTAGACTGGACTCGAGCCCGGAACAATCCCATCTTAAGCTTTAGCCTGGATTTATGGGGTTCCGTTTGGCGCCGTCGCCAGAAAGAAAAGCTGGTGCAACTTTTTCGTTTTGGATGCTCTGCAAATTCTGTTACCAGCAAGCAAAGGTGGTGCAATTTGAAGAGGGAAAGACACAAGCAATTCCTACCAACATGTCAGTACAAGATCCTTTCTGTTGTCTCATCCAAATTCCTACATCAACTCCAATCTCATTTCCCACGCAAACTCTCCTGAAGATCACCCCGAAAACCTCTATATAAAGGGCCCGATTGATCCATTATGATGCACACAGCCTCACATCCTTCACTCTACCCCTTATCCTTCGCAATGGCAGCTTCCATCCAATGCTTGCTGGTCGCCTTGTTCATCTTGGGCCTCTGGGCATCCGGTGCAGTTTCCCGACTGATCGGCGATGAGCTGATCGCCGCACAGCACGAGCAGTGGATGGCTAAGCACGGCCGTGTCTACAAGGATGCGGATGAGAAGGCTCACCGCTTTGGAATTTTCAAGAAAAACGTCAAGTACATTGAGTCCGTGAACAATGACGCAAGCCGCAAATACAAGCTTGGGGTCAACATGTTTGCGGACTTGACGAACGAGGAGTTCAAGGCCTCTCGCCATGGATTCAGGCATTCCTCCCATGCTTTCAAGAAAGCTGCGAACAACTTTAGGTATGAGAACGTCACCGCTCCTTTAAGCATGGATTGGAGGACCAAGGGCGCAGTCACTCGTGTCAAGAACCAAGGCCAATGTGGTATGATGGCTGACTTCTATATATTTCTACAATAGTATATATCTTCGATATACATATTTTAAATTATGTAAATGCAACAGGATGCTGCTGGGCATTCTCTGCGGTGGCGGCAACAGAAGGCATCACCCAAATAAGCACAGGACAATTGATCTCCTTGTCGGAGCAGGAGCTCGTAGACTGCGACACCGATGACGATCAGGGATGCGACGGAGGATTAATGGACAACGCCTTCCAGTTCATCATCAATAATGGCGGACTGACCACAGAAGCTAATTACCCATACAAAGCAACAGATGGCAGCTGCAACTCGAAGAAAGAATCCTCCCATGCAGCCAGCATCAGTGGCTACGAAGACGTGCCGGAAAATAGCGAATCTTCCCTCTTGAAGGCGGTGGCGAATCAGCCGGTGTCGGTGGGAATAGACGCCGGTGGCTCCGATTTCCAGTTCTACTCCAGCGGCGTGTTCACCGGCCGTTGCGGCACGGATTTGGACCACGGTGTCACTGCTGTGGGGTACGGGACGGACAACGATGGGACCAAGTATTGGATTGTGAAGAACTCGTGGGGCGCGTCCTGGGGCGAGGATGGATACATAAAGATGGAGCGCGATGTGAATGCTGCTGAAGGGCTGTGCGGCATCGCCATGCAGGCTTCTTATCCTACTGCTTAAACTGTATAAATCCATTTTATATCTGTTGGATTATAATTTCATGCTGGGCTGCAGGGAGTAACGTGGGAAAGTCAAATGCCGTAGTAGGTGCCAACCCCTGCATACAGTCCAGGTGGATTTAATATTTTAAATTTAAAACGTCACAATAAATTATTTTAAAATAATATTTAATAGTATATTGTTTGTGAATCTAACTAGTCTGATTGAGTTCGATAGACAATCCTCCGACATCGCGCACAGTTTGAAGAGCTCGACGGAAATGCGAGAGTTAGTTCAGAAAAGATTACATTTTTGTTACCATTGTGATAAAATCGAGATAAAAGAGAGATTCATGCAGAAAATTTTAGTCCAAATCTCATCCGTAATAAAAAAAACCAAAATCACATGAAATCAATATAAATAAAAAAAAATATAGCAACATAAAAATTAATGTCTAATTATTCTGTCTTCTATTTTTATCTACCGTTGTTGACTTAGACATCAAACTGGTTATCGCTTTAGAAATCCCATCCAATTTTTTTACTTTTTTTTTCTCTTGTAAAATAATAGAATCAATCAGTCTAACGAATCAAAATTTTAAAGAATTTTTCATAATAAATCAATAGTAAATCACACTCCATCAAAAGTATTTGAACATAATTATATAAATTTAAAATTTTTAGAAGAATAAAATTTATCCTAATTTTTACTTAACTAATTAGCTAATGGTCGCTGCTAACTTCAAATAATTTTACTAAAAATAGAAAAAAAATGCAATAATGCATGCTCAAGATCGACTGAACCGATTGGATGGAGTACTAAACTGGCTAGTTCAGGCCATTTATTTTGAATCGGTTTTGTTTTATTTAAAACGGATAATTACATATGAGCTCCAAGAAGCTTTTCAATAGTATGTGCAAGTCCTTCAATATTTTATACAATACAGTGAATTGAACATAACTTTTTAAAATTTTATTAAATTACATATAATTTTTTAAAATATTGTTAAATTATATTTTTTTTAACTTAACAAATTACATAAAACTTCTTTAAATTTTACCAAATTATATATTTTAAAAATTTTAAAATTATATATATTTTTTGGGCTATTGGGCATCTTGTAAAAATCTATTTGCATATTGATTTAACGTTACAATCAATAATATTCAAAAAATATATTATTTTTTGTCGTTTTGATTGAAGTGTAAAGATAAAAATACACTTGATTTTGTTAGAGAAAATGTCATGGAACAAAAACAAATTTTAGATTAGATTTATATTGACCACAAATCTAGTCCAAATTAAATCAAAATAAGTTTAAACCGGACTTGAAATAAAATTATCATTAATGTGAAATAAACTTCTTAATTAGATGAGAAGAAATTTTTTACTCTAAATCACCAAGCTCTCCTCTAACTAAGTTTGATATATTTTTATCTTTTTATTTTATCCTAAACAACATCAAACACTATATTCTCTAAATAAATTGTATTATAAATTTTTATAATATATTCAGTAATTCAATGTATATATATATATATATATATATTTAAATTTAGAGAAAAAATATGTAATTCGACAATATATGCAATTGAGCTAATTTTTTTAAGGGATAATTACCGGTGACCCCCGTAATTATCCCTAATTACGGTTAACCCCCCATAATTTCCGTAATTACTCCCACCCCTCAAATTCGCCCATATTTACCCACAGCCCCTGATTGTTATTTAATCAAAATTTTACCAAAAAATTCCGATTTTACCCCGTTATTTTTACACATACACCCCTAAAAACTTATTTTTTATAGTTAACCCCCCGGATTTCGGAATTTTACAAATAACACCCCAAAAGAACTCAGATTTACAAAAAGGTCCTCCAAGTTCGAATTTTTGCAAATAAACCCCCGGAAATTATTCCGATATACAGAAAAGTCCCCGAAATTCGGATTTTTGCAAATAACACCCCGTCGCGCGGGCGGGAGCGGAGGAGGAGGCCGGCCGGAAGGCCGCGGGGCGGAGGCGGCGGCCGGCGGCGGGAGCGGAGGCGGAGGCCGGGCGGGCGGGAGCGGAGGCGGAGGCCGGCGGCTGGAGCAGAGGCGGAGGCCGGGGCGCCGGCGCGCCGAAACGCGGGCGCGGACGGCCACGGCCGAGGCCGTTCCTTCCGCCCCCGCGTGCCGGGGACGGAGGCCGAAGCCGGCGCGCCCGCACGCGGGCGCGGGCGAGGACGGCCACGGCCGAGGCCGTTCCGCCCCCGCGTGCAGGGGACGGAGGCCAAGGCCGGCGCGCCCGCACGCGGAGGCCGAGGCCGTTCCGCCCCCGCGTGCCGGGGACGGAGGCAGAGGCCGGCGCGCCCGCGTGCCGGGGACGGACGGCCTTGGCCTTGGCCGTCCGCGCCCGCGTGCCGGCGCGCCGGCCTCGGCCTCCGTCCCCGGCACGCGGGGGCGGAACGGCCTCGGCGTTCGCCTCCGCTCCCGCCGCCGGCACGCCGGCGCCCCGGCCTCCGCCTGCTTCCCCAGGGCGCGGGCGCGGATTTTTGCAAATAACACCCCGAAATTATTGAAATTTACAGTAAAGTCCCCGAAATTTTGATTTTTGCAAATAACTCTCCGAAATTATTCCGAATTACAAAAAAGTCCAGAACTTTCTTATATAACTCTCTTCTTTCTGTAGCCCTAAACGCATATGCGTCGCCGCCGTCATTGTGCTCTGCCGCTGCCGCCGTCGATCCCTGCACAGCTGCTGCCGTCGCTGTCCACTCGTTGCCTTGCGAAATACAGTAAAAGTTTAAAATTTCAAATTTCAAAGTGACAAGTTTATTATTTTGTACATTTAAAAATATACTACCTTCAATATTTTTCTTTATAAATACGTCCAAATTTTATTTATTTTATAAATAAATTTTACAAATAAGTCATCGAAGGTTTCAAAGCTTAAAATTTAAAATGACAAGTTTCATATTGTACATTTACAAATAGACCCCTTCAATATTTTTTTTATAGATAAGTCTATATTTTTAATCATATTTTAAATAAAATTTTAGAAAAAAGACATTAGTATTTTTTATATTTATAATTACAAATTTAATATTTATAAATTAAAGAATAGACCCTCAAATTTTTTTAAAAAAAATAACTGTAAAATTTTTTTTAAAATAATTTTTACTATTTTTTACATTTAGAATAGACCACTTTAATATTTTTTTTTATAAATACGTCCAAATTTTATTTATTTTATAAATAAATTTTACAAATAAGTCATCAAAAGGTTTCAAAGCTTAAAATTTAAAAATACAAGTTTCATGTTGTACATTTACAAATAGACCCTTCAATAATTTTTTTATAAATAAGTCTATATTTTTAATCATATTTTAAATAAAATTTTACAAAAAAGACATTAGTGTTTTTATATTTATAATTACCAATTTAATATTTATAAATTAAAAAATAGACCCTCAAATTTTTTTTTAAAAATAACTGTAAAATTTTTTTAAAACTAATTTTTACATTTTTACATTTAAAAATATACCACCTTTAATATTTTTCTTTATAAATACGTTCAAATTTTATTTATTTTATAAATAAATTTTATAAATAAGTCATCGAAGGTTTCAAAGTTTAAAATTTAAAATTACAAGTTTCATGTTGTACATTTACAAATAGACCCCTTCAATATTTTTTTTATAAATAAGTCTATATTTTTAATCATATTTTAAATAAAATTTTACAAAAAAGACATTAGTGTTTTTTATATTTATAATTATAAATTTAATATTTATAAATTAAAAAAATAGACCATTAAATTTTTTTTAAAAAATAACTCTAAATTTTTTTTAAAACTAATTTTTACAAATACACCCCTCGCCGGAGGCCCGACGGCGCGCCGGACGGCCCGCCGGCACGCGGCCGCGGACGGCCTCCGCACGCGGGAGCGGAGACGGACGCCGAGGCCGTTCCGCCCCCGCGTGCCGGGGACGGAGGCCGAAACCGGCGCGCCGGCACGCGGGCGCGGACGGCCAAGGCCAAGGCCGTCCGTCCCCGGCACGCGGGCGCGCCGGCCTCGGCCTTCGTCCCCGGCACGCGGGGGGCGGAACGGCCTCGGTCGTGGCCGTCCTCGCCCACGCCCGCATGCGGGCGCGCCGGCCTCGGCCTCCGTCTCCGGCAGGCGGGGGCGGCCTCCGTCTCCGGCAGGCGGGGGCGGAACGGCCTCGGCCGTGGCTGTCCACTCCCGCGTTTCGGCGCCCCGGCGCCCCGGCCTCCGCTCCAGCCGCCGGCCTCGGCCTCCGCTCCCGCCCCCCCGGCCTCCAGCTCCGCTCCCGCCGCCAGCCGCCGCCTCCGCTCCCGCGGCCGGCCGGCCTCCTCCTCCTCTCCCGCCCGCGCGATGGGGTGTTATTTGCAAAAATCTGAATTTCAGGGACTTCTCTGTAAATCGGAATAAATTGCGGGGGTTTAATTGCGAAAATTTGAATTTGGAGGACTTTTTTGTAAATCTTAGTTCTTTCGGGGTGTTATTTGCAAAATCCCGAAATCTGAGGGGTTAGATGTAAAAAATAAGTTTTTAGGAGTGTATGTGTAAAAATAACCAGGGGTAAAATCAGAATTTTTTGGCAAAATTTTGATTAAATAACAATCAGGGGGCTGTGGGTAAATATCGGCGTATTTGAGGGGATGAGGGTAATTACGGAAATTACGGAGGATTAACCGTAATTAAGACTAATTACGGGGTCATCCATAATTATCCCTAAATCTAATCATATATAAATCATTATTGAATATGGAATGTGCATTCGAGCTGATGAACTCTAACAGAAGACATTTATTGTCTCATACAATCGCCTCAAGACCTGAGCTTCCATCAAAAGAATAAGAAATACAGTACGTCAGACATGCTCCCCAATATCCCTCCGAACTAATGGCCTCTTCTCAAAAGAGAACAAATGTGAACCTCCAATCAACTAGCTTCCAACTATGGAATATTGAAATGATTCTGTGGCTGATGGGACCATCTCCCCATATGCATAGAACCATGTGCGCAGAAGTAGCAATGTTGTGATCACCACACCGACTAGATAGAAATGCAGAAAATAACTCTGTGGAACAGTAAACCTCTGCAATTCATGAAAAAAGGCAATACAACGATCTTCAAGTAGCTGATGTTAAGCTTTCAAAGCAAACAACAACAGAAAGGTTGAGAGTGTAACAACAACAGCATGAATATGTAAATAAAGCAGTAAGCTAATAAACTATAAACAACTCAAGCGAGAATAGCAATCGTTTTCAATGACTCATTAAAAAAGTGATCTAATCACATGCCACCAAAAAGCAACTCCACTAATAAACATGTATAAACCATTTGGTTCGTGGATAAACAAACTACGATAAACTGAATTATCTCAAAATTGGTTTATCTGTGGATAAATCAGAAAAATTCGCTTATCTTGGGTTATTCTGTCTTATCCACCATGGATTAGTGAGAATAATCTAGTTTTCTGGTTTATCGATGTATAAACCCATTTTTAAGAAAACCAGTTCATCCGCAAACCAAATCACAAGTTCATCCCTTTTATCAATAGTAATCAAACATCAGCTAGTCATCAAAAGTCAACAAGTTAAGAATGAATGCCTACGAAAAAGAAAATTCAAACTGATGGTCCAAGAAACAAGAAGAAGATGTCGAGACAGTTGGTCTCCAACATGCACATAGCTACCAATTTTTTTAGTCTACATTAAAATTTGTATTTGGCAGTCTCTCGCTGTCCAAAATCCATATACATGACTCGGAAATACTAATAAATCCTATATTTTCAGAAATTCAGAGTTTGAGAAAAAAAAATTTCTTTCAGTTTTAACCACTCTAATAAATCAAAATTGGATTTTTTAAGATAAATCGCACATAAAAACTCCAAGAAACAACATCCGACTCAAACTCAATCTCCAATACCCATAAAATAACAGAAAACTAAGTTGATCAAACACCAAGTTCCAATATTTTCCAAAACCAAAACGAGAGACAAACTCACCCGCGAAGAAGACTGCATGATCTTACCCCTGGCGGCGAAGCGCATGAGAACCCCACGAAAGGGACGAAGCCCGGGAATCGGCAGCGAGCCGAAGACGATGGAAAGCGTCCCTGCGGCCCAGGCGAGCCGGAGAAGAGAAGGAAGACCCAATTCCATTGCAATGGTGGCGTAGGAGAATTATTTTTATATTTAATTATTAGAGTATTAATTATGCTACTTTTTATATTTATATTACTGTTTATTATATTGATAATTCATGAATATTATATAAATATATTATTAGTTTCAAATTTTTAGAGTATTCTAATAATACAACTAATATTGTTAATACTATTGCTCAAATTATTTTTAAATATTATATTCAGCATAAAATATTTAATTTTATTTTAAATAATGCTAGTAATAATAATGTTATTATTGATTTACTTAAATGTTAATTATCTATTTTATTGGATGATAAATTATTTTATATTCATTGCACATATCATATATTTAATTTAGTTATTCAAGATGGACTTAAACTTAAAAATGTATATTTTGAAATAAAAAAAGTTAAAAATTTATGCAAATATATTAAATATACTTTTAGTTGTGTTAAAGATTTCAAAGCTTTATGTGGATAATTTCAAAAATCATATAAAAAATTTCTTCTAGATACTAAAAATAGGTGAAATACTATTTATAAGTTGTTATTAAAATCTTGTTATAATTATAAAAAGGTACTTATTCTTTTTGTGCACAATATATGAGTGATTGTATATTGACTGATACAACTTGGATGGTATGTAAATTATTTATGTCATTATAAAAATATTTTTATGGTGCAACTATAACTCTTTCAATTAGTTATTATTCTACAACTTGTTTGATATTTAATGTACTTATGCTTATTTCTTCCATTTTCAAGAAATATAGATCACTTTCTGAATTCGCAGAAGTTATTCCTCCAATGAAAGTAAAGTTTGAAAAATATTTAAAAACTATCAATTTTGTATTTTATTTTGCTATCATATTAGATTCACGAGTTGATTTTTCAGATTTTAAAATATTAATTGATGATTATTATGATAATATGTATTTTTTCATAGATATAACATGATATAAACAATATGTTAAGTGATTATTATATAATATGTATAATGTCTATTAAACATGATATGATAGCTCATCTCATTTTACTCTATCAGAACATGTCATAAACTATTTTGAATCAAAATCTTACATGTCATAAACAAATAATATTTGATGATCTATTTGAGCTGTGTTTTAGTCAAAATAACGATAGCTCTTAAGGAAATATTCAGAAATCTCAAGAAAAGGAAGCGCAATGTTAGAACAGCAAACATGACTTGATGAGGTCAAGAAATGGCTCTAGATGGCTTGAAGGTGTAAACAGTCACTTAAAGATCCAAGAATAACACGAACAAAATCAAAACAATTTAAGAGATCGACTTTGACTTGGTTTAGCTTTTTTTTATATTTTTAGTCGAGTCAAAAATTTGATTGAGATAAATCTTTTAGAGTTGAATGGTTGTGTAGAGTTTAGCGGCAAGCTTTTAATAAAGCTTATTATACTGAATCGGATGTCCAATAAGTACAACAAACCAGCAATCCCACTATACCGGACGTTCGTTTGAAATCAAATGTTTGCAAGAAGTAGAAAATATTTGTCTTCTATTTTCTGTCGAACGTCCGATTATAAATGGACATCTGATTCAAATTGAATCTATATAATAACGACTAATTTTTTTACTATTGAAGTGAACCAAACAATGAGATTTCACTCCCAAAGGTTTTTTTTGACCCCAATAAAATATAAATAAAGTGAAAGGGGCTTCATTTTAAAACTTTTAATAAATTTTACATATTTTTATTTTTGAGACAAGTGTTCAAGTCCTCTTTTATTCTTAAGCCTTGATTGAGCTCTAAACCTTTTAATCTCAAGCAAATTTTCATTGTCATTTTCTTCTTTTTTGAGAGATTTTTGTAAGAGCTAAAATTATAACATCTTTTTCTACTTCCTTCCACTTGTAATCTACTTCGGGATTATTTAGAGTGATTGAGAGACTCTATCTGGGGATTAGAGTTCTTTTTTATCAGTTGGAGGAAGAGAAGTTGTGCGAGATTGACTTTACTAATGAAATGATACACTAGTGGAGTATTGAAACTCTCAAGATAGATCCAAAGACCATGCAGTAGAAGCAGTTGATCTCTGAAGTACGTTATATCGCGGTGCACTCTTGACTTCATCTATTTAATTATTTGCTTGTGATTACTTGAGGATGAGATTTGAATTGCGATTTGTGGATTGAATTGGGTTAATTTATTGAAAAAATTGTATTTGATTTCAAAACCTAATTCATTCCCGCCCCCCCCCCCCCCCCCCCCCCCCCCTCCCCTCCCTCCCTCCCTCCTCCCCTCCCTCCCCTCCTCTATACTTTTAGGAGACACTAAACCAAAACAAGCAAATGGTATAAAATGCACTTTATGCAAGGGGAAAATACAAATAATCTGCATCCTAGATAATACAATTTCAAAAAGAACTTTATCATACCCAATTAGTCCCAAAATATAATATTTGACAATGATAGAGAAATGATCACACTTCTCTAGTTTCATAACTAAAATACCAATCAAAGATTTTTTGTGAAATATAATATTTTTAAATTTTTAAAACTTTTTTCAAATTTTTTTGTATTTGCAAATATTTTTCGATTTTTGTGAATATTATTTTCTATTTTTATTTATTTTTAAAAATTTGTTTAGGTATTTGTAAACATTTTTTGTTTTTTTAAAAAATCTTTTTTTACCAAGAATTGAATCCAAGTCTCTTGAATAAAAGCCAAGAAACTTAACCAACTAAACTAGAATCCATTAATAATTTTTTACAATTTATATGTATTATTTATATATTTAAAAAAAAGGCTAGGTATGCTACAACCGACAAGTCTTTGAGCCGTGTGTGTTGCCTGATGCTAAAAAATTCTCACGGCCGTACTAAGCATAACTTGAAATAGTTATAATGGTATGGTCAAATGAGTCGTGTCGGATCAGTATGGCCCATTTGACATTCTTAGAAAACAGTTTTGACACCCAAAAGAATCAATACGTCACGATTATTTTGACGATTTCAGTTGAAACAATTCCTATTTCAATTTTGGCCAAAATTTTTTAATTTTTTAATTATATATTAATTAGAGTTTGCCTATACTTTGACTTCGAATTAAAAATATTATAAATTTTTAAAATTATTTTGGAAAAATTTAAATAATTTATAAATAATTTTATCATAATATTAAATATTATTTTAATTAATTTAGATTAATTAGGATAGCTAATTACTTGTATATTATTATTAATGAATCCAATCATATATTATTCCATTTGATTCCATCTAATCCTCTCAATTCAAGTTTACAAATATACTCTCTCTAAAATTACAAATCTTCCAATCAAGTCATTATGAAAATATTAATTAACTATCTCAAATTTAATTAACTTAAGCTCAAATCCAAATTAATTTATGATTCAATCCAATCAATTAGAATTAAATTAAAAGCAACTTAATTAATTGGCTTTATCAATCAATTCATTGAGATGACCCAATTTAAGCACAACCACAATTATATCATCATCAAATAATCTAACTATTGATTTGGTTAATTCAAATTTTACTTAACCCATAATTTTATATAAAATTATCCTCAAGATCATTTCAAAATTTTCAATTGAAAGTGATTACGATCCAATCCAAACCAGCAAATTCAGATCTATCATCTGATGCAACCAACTAAATCACCACGGAACCAAAACTCAATTCAACTTGAATTCAACCAAACCAAAATCAATTCAAACCAAACCTAAATCAAAAATCGAAACCCATTTTCTTCCTCTTCCTCAACTCACAACAACCAAACCCTAACTCCTTCACTATTACAGCTAGTGCACCACCACAGCTGACCGCCACCTCTATGTCGCTCGTCGGACTTGCGCCGCCCCCAGACCAGCGTCACTGGGCTGCCCACGGGGCCCTCATCACTCACGCCGTGCGTGGTTCCTGCACTCAGCTACACGTGCTGCCCGAGCGCTGCTGCCCGCATGCCACTCGCCGCATGCGCTGCCAACAACATACAACATGATAAGCTTTGCCGTAAACCTTGACAACTAGACCGACTCTGCAAAGTCCTTCCTCATTCGGTAGTCGCTTCTCCAATGATGACCTCTACAACTGGAGCAAGCACCACAACATCATGACCGAGGGTCGAGATGCTCAGTGGGTTCACCATCGGTGACTTCTTCCTATGGTTGGAGTGGCTCAACAACGTTACCGGTCTCCATCAACCCTGGAATACCTCAGGCACGTAATAAGTGAGACGCTTTGACTGCATCCTCCTGCTCCATTGTTAACCTCTCGTGAGAACATGGAGGAATTCAAGATCAACGGGTTCGTGAAGGAGCTGAATGAACCACTGGATGCAGACATCCAAGGCCGGATCATGAAGCCTGCACTACAAATCCTAAATAGTACTACTGCCAAAACTAACGATGGCCAAAGCGATTCGTCTATCGCCGAACCAAAATATTTCGATTTTGATCGTAGATTTAAAAGCTTAATTTAAAGAGTTTTTCTGCAAAAGACCCATCAATCTATTAGAAAATGCAATAAACGACCAATATTTTTTAATATTTGCAAAAACACGTAATAATTTTATTTTGAGTTATATATATTTATACCTCTATCTCAAATCTTCTTAAATTACATAGTAATTTTTAAAATTATAAATTCTTTCCTGAACTCTTAGATTTCTTATATATAACTCTTTAAGAGAGTGTATATAACAAAATTTGTAAATTTAAATCATATTTGTCTGTCTGCTTAGCTCTAATTTAAATTAGTTTATCATATCTTCCTAATATTTTGTCTCTCTTTCAAAATAAGAAAATAGATTTAGAACTTTAGAATTTTATAATTTTGATGAGAATTATGCAAATATATGCTCTAGGAAGTTTGCAAGTGCACAAGGGAAGATGTTAAGACAATGAAAAAAACGACCTAAGATTTTTGAGACTGAATCAAAAGAGAAAAATTATCATCGTTGTTATTTGGATTAGAGAATACCAATTGTCAAAATTAGAGGAGAGTAATTGTCGTCCTCCTCATTTGAATTGGGAAGAAGAAAAAAGTTAAAAAAATCGTTTGGTTACAATAATTATGTTAGATTGGGAAGAAAACTAGAGTATAGTAAAAAAATTTGAGATTCTGATTATTGACGATTATTTGTAGAATATTTAGCAGATTAAATGAATAACTAGGGGGGAAATTTGTAATTTTTTTTTAAAAATAGAGAAATATATATAATTTAAAATTTTTTAGAGAGATATATGTTAAAAACCCTTTTATTTGTTGATGTTTATCTTTCCTGGGGGTGGTTTAGATACTGTAAAAGCTTTCCTTTCAAATTTTCGAACCTCATTGCCTCAACATTTGATGTCTGAGTATTATAGATGTATCAATCAATTATTTATATTTAATATTGATGATACACCTAATTAAGATTACCAAAATTGAGGTAAGCTCAACGAGAATTGAACTCAAGACCGAGTCATGGACCATGATATTTAAGGTAAAGTTCTCCTTTATATCGAGCTATTGAGAAATTTCACCATTGAGCTGCAAAAGGGCTCGATTTTACCCAAACGCTAAATTTTAAGAAGTTTCTCATATCGAAACAAACTATAGGATCCTTGGCAACTTAGACTAGAAAGAGTCATGTTGTGGTCACACCAAGGTTCTCTTAAGTTCGAGTATTTCGGTATTCAACTAATGAAAACAGATAACTATAGGGTCTAGTTTTCATATTCAAATATATAGAAATAAATCTTGAAAAATTCAAGATTCGAAACAATCGATCACATGAAGTCCGCCGAGATCTTGATGTCGAGATTGTGGGATTTTGGATACGCATTATTGATTGAAGCCTTATAAATAACAGAGCGCCTAGAGAGGTAAGAACGAATGCTCAGTTATTTATTCCACTTTTATTGTTAATCTTGATCTTAACTTGAGCGTCAGTGTGGCTATCGCCATAAAACTCTCGGTAGTCCTCTTCATGATTCTTTTATGTGTAGAACGACAAGAGAGTGATCTAATGGATATGATTCTCTAATAGCTACATGAACCGAAGCTAACTTCGAATTGAACCCATCAACAAATACTATTTAGTCAATCATTTAATGTAAAATTAATTTTTCATAACTTACATTTTCATAGAATTGACTCAGAGACTAAATATTTAATACATTGAAAAAAACTAATATTTTTTAAGTCGTGAATTTGTGCAAACATTTATAATTAAGCTAAAATGCACTATGACTAATGTTTGTAACATTACTTTTTTTATGCTTTTAGGAGTAGTTAGATATTTCATATATTTATTTTAAGAAATATAAAAGATAATATTGACATTTTTAGTGTAATAAATACAAATTAATTTCGGTTGTATCTTTATTTTTTATTTTTAACAAAGTTATTAATAATAAATTTCAGTTGCTCAAAAAAATATTAACATTTTTAGGAAAAAAAGTGAAAATTGAATATGATGCAACCAATGCTGGGAGAGAAAGTATGAAGAAACATAGGGTAAAGTTAAGGAGGTTCGTCAACCTTTGGTGGTAGATTTAGCAATATCATGAATCAATAATGCACACGTTTTATAATTACTGAAAATACAAGTGTTTTTATGTAAAACCATGAGATAGAAGAGATGGAAGGAAAGCCCTTTCACAACAAACTGCACATGATCCGCGGCCTGTTATCGTTTAAAATAGCTCTTTCTATAATTATACAAAATTTAAAGCCATTTTTCTTAAAAAAATTCTAGGACGCATCCCGCAAATATGTGAACAAATTGGGGTTCTGTGCAAACGTCCCTACCCTAGGTCATATGGCAGCGAGCCGGGCAGTGTCGTGAAGGTTGTGCAGCCACCCGCCAGGTTCCCATCTCCGCCGCCTTCATCTCCATCTCCATCCGCTTCAGTTGAAGAATCAAGCTTCTAAATTTTTTTCTACTTTGTTATTCGGGAAAGGGAAGCAGATAAATAATGCCGCCTTCGTTGTTGATGAACCAAAGCAGCCTGTGCTTCGGCCTTGAGCCTCTGCGCTCCCCCGTCGCGGATGCCCATCGGAGGTGAGCTTGGATTTCACCCCTACTTGTACCTTAATGGCGAAAAAAAATATAAATATTGGCGCTTTATGAGAAAAGCTTCTGTGATATGGAGAAAAGCTATTAATTTTGTGTGGAAGTCGAGAAAAGCTTTGTGTCTTTCGGTGCCAAAGTTATTAATTTTTACTCCCGTTGGTTTAATATGTTGATGAACTCGTGCAGGAATGGGAAATGGAGATCGCCACAAGCTTCTGTTATTCCGAATTTTCATCTTCCAATGCAAAGCCTTGAACTTAAGAGCAGGTTTGTTGCATGCACTAAGAAATGGGGTTGTTGCATTAGGTGCTCAGACATTCTAGATGTAGTTTTGGCATTTGCTCTTGGTCTTTGTTGTTAGTGAGATTGGTTATTTGAGTTTGACTCCTTTGTCAGCTTGATTTTGAATATGAAAATGTGATGAACGGATTGTTGATAATTTTCCCAAGATGCACCTGATTTTTTAATCTGAAAATCGGACGTATTTTTCTAGTGCCATGTTTAGGGAGTCTCCAGTTTGATGCTAGGATTTTATGTTTAGAATGAGATGTTACTGTCAGATGTTTAAATGTGCAATGACTTCTCTTCTTCTTGTGGTGTGCATTACTTATCTCATCCGGTAGTAAGCCATAGATGAACTGGATTTGTTTTTCTTCTGAGAATTTGTTAAGAATAGGCACAAAAGTCCAAATTCTCTTAGCTATTTTTTCTTGTATATAAATGTGTAGCTTTAGTTATCAAGGTTGTGGAGGCCATACAAGTTCTTTGGCAGACATTGGATCTGTTTAGTGGACTTCTGCCATTATTTTAATTTCATGTAAATCTCAGTCAAAGCTATGCTCTAGGTGATGTTTGATGACCAAATAGTTAGCAGAGAATTTTCGAACCTCATCCTGTAGCTTCTTCTGAGACTCAATTATAGCTAAGTTTATCAAATTTCAACCATGCCGTCTGTAATGATATCCTAATTTGGTATTGAAAGTTGTCTAGCTAACCATCAAAGACTTGGTCATTCTCTTCATTAATCCCATATTGTTTCTTTCGCCTTATCCCTTTTTCATATTTGAGTATTACCTGTTAGGGTGCAGAAGAAAACCTTAATTCCAAAATAAACCCATATGCAAATGCATAAAGCATCCACAACAAAATTTTCTTCTATCTCTGTAATATGTTTCTTGTTGGACTGTAAATTGCTATAGATCTCTTCTCTGATATATCTTGTTTGATATACATGTCAAAGAATATGCGAAGATAGAGCAACTTAGAATTTGCGAAAATTTCAGTTAAATATGATGAATTTCTTTACACCTTCTGGACATCAGCTTCTGCAACCATAGAATTACTTCTTTGTCATGCCAATCCTTTATTTTCATTTTTTTTACTTTTGTCATTATTTTTGTTAATTGCTCTTTCATGAAAGTTGGGGGCAGTAATCTTCCTTGCCCAGAATGGCCCTCCTAAATTCATTGTATCTTTAGCAAGGTCAGGCATGTGTATGGAGTCCCTGATTTTCCTGCAAGAAAACCGAGTTCTGCTGCAGTAGTGGTTGTCTTTTTTTAGGCAATATTCATGATGCCATACATGTGTTTACAATAAAGGAACACAAATATAAGCATTCCTTGTTTAGTTGCAACAACGGTATTCAGATATTTGTTTGTTTGTTTCATTAGGTTCAACGAACATGAAATGATCTAATTCTCAACTGGTAACACCTAGCAGGCATTCTCTCCATTTCCCACCCTTACAGTTCACTAATGAATTATAGTTCCCTCTGGTTGTTCGAAAATAAAAACAATTGCTAGGCTGCTGATTGATATGTTTGACAAAAGGTTTTGCAAAAGTAAAGCATGCTAAAAACATTGATGCCTTCATGCCTTCATGCCTTTTCCTTTTGTTGTGATTATGATGATGTTTCTTTTACCTTCTGAAATATTTGCTTATTTGTGAAACAACTTCATCATTCAATTAAAACTTTCCTTTGCTCAGTTTCTTGTTTTTTAAACACTTGCCACTTCAGAACTTCTGTTGATGACATCAAGAGTCTGAGATTAATCACAGCAATCAAGACTCCATATTTGCCTGATGGGAGGTTTGATCTTGAAGCATATGATGCGCTGATGCATATGCAGATTGTCAATGGAGCAGAAGGTGTGATCGTTGGCGGAACAACAGGTGAAGGACAACTTATGAGCTGGGATGAGCACATCATGCTTATTGGACACACTGTCAATTGTTTTGGAGAGTCAATCAAGGTGATCGGGAACACAGGGAGCAATTCAACCAGGGAGGCAATTCATGCAACTGAGCAGGGTTTTGCTGTTGGCATGCATGCAGCCCTTCATATTAATCCTTACTATGGGAAGACATCCTTGCAAGGAATGGTTTCACATTTCGAGACTGTCCTTTCTATGGGCCCAACCATCATTTACAATGTACCATCCAGAACTGGTCAAGATATCCCCCCTTCTGTCATTGAGACAATTGCACAAAACCCTAACATGGCTGGTGTCAAGGAGTGCATGGGCAATGATAGAGTCAAGGGGCATGTGGACAAAGGCATTGTGATATGGAGTGGCAACGATGACGAATGTCATGATGCTCGTTGGACTTATGGGGCTGCTGGAGTAATATCTGTTGCTAGCAACCTAGTTCCAGGTTTGATGCTTTCGCTGATGTTCCATGGTGCAAATCCTTCACTGAACTCCAAGCTAATGCAACTTATTAAATGGCTGTTTCATGAGCCAAATCCTATAGCTCTCAACACAGCTCTGGCTCAGTTGGGAGTCGTAAGGCCTGTTTTCCGCTTGCCATATGTTCCTTTATCTCATGCAAACAGGATGGAATTTGTTCGGATTGTGGAGGCCATTGGGCGGGAGAACTTTGTTGGAGAGAAAGATGTACAAGTTCTTAATGATGAAGACTTTGTTTTGGTTGGTCGTTATTAGCCTCGATGGCTATATTCCCGTAAGTTTAAGGGGTTTGGCAATGTTTGTTTGTTTTGATTCTGCTTAACAGGTTTTTGTTTGTGTGATGTTTTCCAGTATGACAAAGATGGGCAAGGAGTTGTATATATGCAATGTGATTCTTGTCTTGATAGTTTGGTAGCTTAGCAACAAGCATTAGTGTAACCGGCAATTCAGAATTTAGGATTGTTTGATGGAATCTTCTCAATTTTTAGTAGTGTAGGTGGTTGCTCTGATATTTTCTGTATAAAATTAGTGGCCACAGCTTTCTGGATTTTCATGTGGATAGTAACACTTGCTGAAACATAACTCCGAGCAGATAGGTGATACAAGCACACATGTCCACAAATAATTGGTGCAAAACAAAGACTGCAGTACCTAGCCGCTAGATCATGAGATTACAACAATTCACTCCAGAAAACAAAAAGATACATGCAATATTCATCTATGATCATTTAGGGGGAAAAATTTGTTCACTTATGGTCAGCCCATAGAATCCTCTTATCTCATCAGGATCTTCCTCAGTCTCGGCCTTCATTGTCATTGTTGTCACTGGCATTTTTTGCATCATCATTAATCACTTGCATCATTTTGGGTGCTACCTTCAATTTCAACGTCCCACATGGAATCCTTGCTTTCTTCCAGGCAACAAGAACAATCCTGAAACTGATGCCCCAAATCCAGCACCACTATCTCAATCATGGGGCTCAGCGCTCGGTGTTCTGCACTAAGTTTCATCACACCACACACTACATTACTCTGACTTGCAGCAGCTTGACCTTCAGAGCAAAGTAGCAGTCGAACAGCAGCGGTTTCCTTACCAGCAGCACTTGCATCTGCTGCATCCTGAGACTCATTTTCCCCATGGACAGATGGAGCTGTGCTTATTGGCCAACTTCCAGCAACTTCGTATGCCAAAAGATCAGCAGTTCTAATGGTGCCAGGCTTATCTTCCTCCAATCTTGTTGGGAGCCAGCACATTTCTTCACGTCAAGTTTCCTTATGGATGGTTCAAAGTTTCCTTGGGCATGGGATTCATCATCGACCTGCATGGGATTCAAGTACTTGTTCAGTGTCAGCAAGTTCGCCTTCATGAACCACGCCGTCCCAATACCATCATTGTCTGATCTGAATCCCTTAATTAAGTTGTCTGCACTCATGTACTCTACATCTTGGGTTTTGCCATCTTCGCTCTGCGGATCACAATTATGATTCTCAGCAACACTGGCATCATCACCATTTGAGTTGATACACCTTTCTTGGGCAGTTTTTGGTGTAGAAGTACCTGAAGTTTCAGCAGCATGGTTGATTCCATGAGTTTCTCTTGCTTTGATGCCAACTGCATTTGTATTTCCTGGTGCTGCTTCCTTGAAATTAACATCAAATGAAGCAGTGTAATAATTCTCTTCATCCTCCAGGGTCTTCTGCACAAACAATGCATAAATTTCCTCAGCTGTGGAATAAAAAGCATGTAGTTGAGTCTCCCTGCAAGTCATGCATGAGGGGAGAAACAAATTAATAATTAAAAAAGTGTAGTGGATGGTTGTTGTCATAAAATATCTGCCAATGCTATGCGATTAGCCCAACAAAAGAGAATGGTGGACATCAAGCATCAGTATCTAAATAGTACAAAAAGGAACGTACTAGAAAAATTATTTACATCTGATTCATAATTAGAAAACCATGTGGTTAAAGGATGGCAACAATAGAAATACAGTGTCCTATGTGACATCTAAGTCCAAACCATAAACCTTGCTATAATTATTGTATTCCCACGGCACATCAAAAAACATAGGCATGGACAACTATTAAACATCAGTATATGTGGTACTTTCTTTCAGAGATGAATTGCATACTAATAGGTGATATCTGCAAATTGGAGAAAAAAATGGTAGCAAAATAACTTCCTAGGGTGCTCTTTCCAGATAAAAAGGCACTTATAGAATACAACAAAAAGGTACACTTCAAGCTAACAGTGATTGCTTGCTCATGAAATTCTCAGAAAATCAGTATTCGTTTCTAGACAGATGTATTTCAAAAACATGTATTTTGACAAATCATATGTCTGGTTTTTATTTAGGAAACTTACATGTACTTCAAAATACATTTAAGGGCCAAAGTCCTGTATTTTGAAATTAAGCAAAATTTATCTTATTTCAAAATGCAGGATTTCGAGAACATAACTCAAGGCAACAAGATATATCAAACCCCGGATTTTTATTTGCATCACGCTACTTTTATCAAACCAAAACCTGTAAATCAAATATAGTAGTTTGAAATTCAGTAAATCAAAAAAACACATGTAAAAGTGTGATGCAAGTCTGGTGCTTCCTCTTGTAGAATTTGAATTAACCTTACTGGTGTTATGTGCAAGTCCAAATAACAGACAGTACAAAGTATATTTTACCATGAGAATTAGCTAAAGTATACTAGGACAAACATCTGAATCTCTAAGCTTACCGCAAAATTATTCTTTCCCTGGCGCCTTGAAACCTTTGCTTCTCAATAGAATGATCACATATTGCAGTGGCTATTTCCAGTTCCAGAGCAGAAACCTTAGCCCAAGCTTCTTACCGGGCCACCTGCTAACAATAGAACGTGTGCTTCTCAAATAAAAAAAGGAGCAGAATAGTGGCAGTTCTATAGATTGCGTAATAGAACAATCAATTATGCTATGAGAAAATGATAGACACCATATTGAAAAGATGACTTCCTGAATCTATATTGACATAGTTCAAAATGAAAAAAAAAAAGAAAAAACATTGTTTGGAGGTTGGGAGATTAAGCGACAGGTGGAGCAGATAACACAGGCAATGAAGGAAATGACTTGCTTAATGGTTGCAATTCATGAAATAGGAATCATCTGGCAAACACCTTTGATAAGGGCTCCGTAGAAGAGAAAACACATGCAATAGCAACCAATAATATCAATGGCAACTGTGATAGCTTTTTGTGAAGTTCTGAACCTAAAGTAATGCACAAAATCATGACAGGAAAACCAAAATTACAAGTCTTGTTAGCATTTTAAAAAGGGATATTAGATAATAACATTTACAACATATAAAACCCAATATTTGAAGAACTATTGACGCAGCAGAGGTTGCAAAAAGAGGCAAGAAACAAGCAAATAGAACACAAAAAGGAAGAGAAATAGGCTGAAATCAGCTGTCAGAAAACATGAATTTTCCTGAAAATAAACTCTAAAAGAGTAATAGAATTTGATGAATAATGTTGTGATTACTTGGCTGTCCAGGCCAGCTTATATAGACTAAAAGAATCCTATTTGGAGAAATATTACTCTAAATAAAAGGAGTCTAACAAGGACAGAATAAGAAATCCTTTCAATCTAGGAGTCCTAGCTAAAATAGGAATCCTTTATAGTGAAGGAAACCATATTTGATAGGAATTCTTGTCAAAGTAGGATTTGTACTAGACTTAACAACCAAAATAACAACTAGAATAACTAATTATTAATGGACTATTCCATAATGTGCACTGCATCAACTACACCTAACCCTCTTTGACTTCAATTTCTTTAAAATAAAACCCTTCAGTAAAGACTAGATAGCAATTTTTGAAAATTTTTGGGAGATATTCCCCAATTACAAAGTGCTTGTGTTTTTATAGAAAAAATTGCTTCCAATGCAAACAACAGTAAAAAGTGAGCAATGCATGTAAGGTGCTTTTATTGACTTGCAATTTTGAAGAGCTTAGTATGCCATATGATATATTAATGTTTCGATAGTTTGGTGTTATACCTGATCATTTTCCAGTTCAATCCTCAGTCTCTTTAATTCCAACTCCAAGGTTTTTGAATTCTACTTAAATGAAAATACAAAAAACAAATTAGAATTAAGTAAATAAGTGAATTGGCACTACAGTTAAAGCTGATAAACACCAACTCAACTACTACTTTCTTCCTTTCTTCTTTATTAAACAATGTAAGCTTCAGTCTATACAGTAGGAATCCTTTTTATTATAGGAAAAGCTAACTTTCTACCTTTTACTTGTCATCTCCAGGCCAAGTGAAGCACATAAATTGAACTACTATAAAAGAATAAGTGCAACATTGAAGAAGATCTATCCACCCAACATACTCTTCTGCTGTTAGGAGATGCAGTCTGCTCATCTTGAACCTGGACTTCCGGATGCCTAACTCTCTTCTCAAAACAACAAGGCTTTCTTGGGTGTCTTCCTGTTTAGAGAAAGCATGTTATTGTAACAGATGTTCCTGATTCACAAAAATTAACTAAGAGGCAAATTAATATGGTATGAAAATAAGATTGGAGCCGGTAATGGCAAGATACCAGCTTGGACCACAACATTTCCACAAGTAATTGGCTTTCTTTCTCGGGTTCCTGGGAATTCACAACAAAGGAACTGAATAAGAAAATAGCTATAGAAGTACTTTAAGGTTAGTGTAAGAGAGCTGTTTGCAGACCTGTAGCTTACTGATAACCTCTTGTTGTTCTCTTTGTTGTCTTGAATAAACTTCAGCTTGTTGCTTAATTTCCTCTTGAGCTTCTGAATTAGCTTATTGTAATGCAGATTTTAAGTCTGCTGCAGCCTTTTTCCTCTCCTTCTGTCTCTGATTTCTTTCTTCATCCATTATCTAATGAAAACAGCCATGGAACCCTAGCAAAACATTGCATAATTTATACAAACAGACAGCAGCACATCAAGATAGCCAAGAAAGGCATTATTAAATGGTGCAATTTGACAGGGAACTAGAATTAAAAGATGATTCAGAGAAATCATTCTCAGAAGCAGCTTGGCTAATATGCCTGGTAGGAGTTAAAACTAAGTTATGTCTGAGTCATACATTTACATTCTTCAGTTCTGAGTTTTAATTCCATCAGAAAGTTGTTTGCAATAATAAAATACAGGAGTATTTTGCATAAGCTTTTACAATTCTGTCATGCTCCTGCAGAATTAGATTCAGATTTAATATCAGGGTTGTGATGGACTTGACTTGGTCACAATTTTACATTAGAAAGTCCATGTCCTAGTCATTGTATTGAAAAAAGCATTTTACTCACCCAACTGCATTGCATAGCCATGCTTGCATAAGTGGTCAAGTGGCTCCAAATTTAATGTATTAATGTTCTACCATATACACTAATTGATTAGGCATTTGAATATATTACATCTCAATTAATCATCCATCATACATTAGTAATTTGGATTATTGGTTGCATCATATATGTTAAAACCCTGGTTTGAAGTTTTGGCCTGTACCTTCAGTTTCGGTTTTCAGAAATATATTATTTATATTTATCTATTATATCATTATCACAAATCATAATTAGCTTAATAGTTAAAGCTTTGAACTCGGATCAAGGTGATCTGGGTTCGATTTTTGGCCTTCACAATTTTTTTCTTTCATGTTTTAAGCAATTGAATTGTTGACCAAAAAAAACTATTAAATAATTTTAATATATATATAAACTCTTTTCTCATTTTAAATTTTTTTTATAATTTTAAATTTAAAATCAAATTTTAGTTAAAGAAAATTAAAAATTATTAGACCGAAATCGAAATAGACTGAAACGTCCAAAACAACCAAAACGTATTGGTTTCAATGGGCACTGAAACCGATACCAAAACTGATATTTAAAACCTTGGTTAAAACACATTTCTTTTACGATTTTTAGAACAAAAATTGCTTCAGACATTGTTATTACATGTTAAAATATTGCTAAGACATATATTAAACCTTCAAATCAAACAATCAGTTAGTCAGGTTTTTTACATTTATTTTCATGAATTATCTACTTATTTATATTTTGCATAAACTTTTATGCCTACAAACTTCATACAAGTTTTTCTAAATTGTCTTTTTGCATAGGTAGCTGCTAGCATTCCTGCAATATGTGCTATGTTATCTCATACAAGCAGCAGTTTTCATATTCAACACAGAAAATCTAAGCTTTAATCACAGCTAAAAACCAACAAGACCACATTAGCTTGATTCCTTATTTCTAAAATTTCTTACTGAATTTTACTTCTCTAAGCCTCTGCTGCATTAGTTATATATGAAACTCAAAAGAGTTTCAAACAAGGAGTCAGTACTTCAGAACACAAAAGTTACTATTTGCACAACATATGTGCTATGGAATCTAACTGCAGTATTAATCCTTTGTCATGGTAAGTCTAAAACTGATCTTCACCCAAATACCCATCCTATTTGTGCTTTCATCATCATTCCTCTAAAATAGCAAGCAATGGTTCTCTGACATCACTTGACACAAACTAGGATGAAATTAGTGTTTTGACTTATTTGAAAATGCATAACATGCTAAACTGGACCTTTGTTAGAAATATAACCAATATATCGATTGACAGAAGATGGAAAGGGAATTTTTCATAAGTAAAGCACTAAATCAATTTCCGAGCTTGTGCAGGTCACATCTAGACTTTCCTATCAAAGGAAAATGGAATACAGTATTCCTAAACGAAAACCATCCACAAAAGCTTATTGTAATCCTGAGTAACAAAACTTTAACCTCATACAAACCACAGATTTACATGTATCGATGCTGGAAAGACATTCATCAATATAAAATACACATGCAAAGTAGATGTTTGTTTGTGATGGATGATCACAATAAAGCTCTGTTAAAGGTCTGAAATAAAAGCAGATACTGAGAAAACATGAAGATGATCTTAAACCTTTTGAATTTGGAGAACATATCAACTATAATAATCTCTTTCCTTTTCCATTTTTGTTTGCATAAGTTGAAACAAAGCAGCTTTTGAGTGCACCACATGCTTAGAAGCCATGCAAAACAAATGGCATTAAACAATGAACATAACGTAAACAACCATATGGCAAGTATTATTCCAGAAAGCAGCACTTACAACTGTTTTCGCACTGACGATGTTTACCATGTAACCACCAAAGATGCATTGACAAGACTAAACAATCAAAAACAGTTATCGCCCTGTCAAAAAATCATTGGCATGTTTCTAAACCTCACCAAAAGAGAGGAAGAATGGTCAAATAATATATCTTGTTGGAGGTTTTCGACACTAAAATTGCTGTTGCAAACACACTGGCAAAAGCAAAATAAGAAGTCATATAAAGGAAACCATCATGCAAGGAAAATAATTCATCTGTGGTGTCAAGAAGGCACTTTGCCCAGTGTGGAAACAATAACATGAAAAACCTCCTGCCCTTACCTATGAATTATCTCATCAGCATCACTACAAGATTGCACAGATGACCTATGAATTATCTCATCAGCATCACTACAAAATTGCACAGATGCACTTAGCCTTTCATTAGGATCCTTTATGGAGTGACATAATTCAGCTGACAATGAATTGAGCTCATCCAGCTCTTTCAGTTTCCCATCTAGCACAATCCACAAATCTTTGACTTGATCAAGAAATGAATTTCATACACTTTCTTTGAGCTCTTTCAGCTCCTACAGAGAAAAGTTCCATTAAAAAATAAAATGAGAGCCTCAGCCATAGAAATAGAGAATGATGATTCAATGGTAAATTCCTGTTGCTCAAAAAAAAAAAAAAAAAAGAGAATGATGATTTTCAATTGAATTGGTTTTGCTTTCTTATTTAGATGCTACAAATGTGTGAAGAATATCAGAGACTGAGAGTCCTGTTTTGTTCTCTCTGAGCAGCCTTCAGAGAGTCATGCTAAGTAGATCAGGGAAAAAGGGAACAAGTATTAAAGAAGATGATAACCAGCTTATCCAGCACAGTCATGCTGAAAACTCCACGGTGCAATTAATGTGTACAATACAGGAGTCAATTTTTTGGGCAACAATCTATTCATTCTAGAGTACACAAGCTCTTGGTGGAAGATATGAATGCAGAATCTGCAAAACAGCAATGCCTGTTAAAGAGTGAATCCCACATCTACAAAGAAATTAATAACAAAGTTGTTAACTGTAAACTAATACATGTAAACAGCATATCTTTTCATGGCAAGCAACACATGCATGATTTTCGTGATGAATTGTCTCAATTTTTAGAACATGCGCTTCCAATTGTTGTTACAGGTCCTGCAATTGTCCAAAACATATGAAGCATTTTAACTTTCATGGATGAAAGCTATCAAGCGCCTTAACCCTGTTCTACAATCTAAACTTAGCAACAGTACCTAATTAGATCACTGAAGACTCCGAACATCATCAAGCGAAATGGGACAATCTGGCACACCTATGTCAATACTTTTTAGCTGCTTGCTCTCAGCAATGAAGTCCTCTGCAACAATATCACAAGAGGGCATACATCAGCATGTAGATGATTACACCACATGTTATAAGTAGAATCAACAATTTGCAAGAAAGAAAACACACTATAATCCATTCAATGGAATAAATAAATCAAAATAGCAGCACAAATAGGTTTGCATGTACTTACAAGCAGTTGTTATTTGATTAAGGAGACTAGTTAAATTCTAACAGAAAACAAAGAGGTAGATAAGTTTTGATAGCTCATCTCAGTCCAGCCTGTACGATTTGTTTTGACACCAAACTACAACGTAATCTGCAAATTATTTTGCAAGGATTTGTGATGACCAGTGAATTACTGAAAGGTGAAATTATACGTACTTGAAAAGCAAATATGACCAATGCATGACAAAACAAAATCCAGCCTCCAACTTTCATAAATTGTATAGCTTGTGGAAAGAAGTGCAAGAGTACTTGTGATTTCTTTTATTTTTGCAATGTTCTCACCAATAAGGGTAATCCATATGTTTTGGTTTTCATCATAACCTACTGTTTGGGTTGATTTGATGTTAGGCTGGGATTAATTAAGCTGAAATACAAAGAGACCCTTGACTGCCATTGAAAAACCAAGAAAACGTGTATGTCATATCATTTTCAGCCTTCAAAGTTATGAATGATAAAAAACAATTGAAACATTATAGTGTTCTCCTCAATAGTTTACCTGACTTTCTCTTCAAAGAAGGACCATTTGCATTGCAAGTTGGTTTACACACTTCTTGGTAGACAAAGGCAAATGACATATCTGAATATTTATATATTTATCAAGGACTTGAGATTTAGGGAAAAATCAAAGGCAGAATATGTCAGGAATAAATAATGATTACTAAACCAGTGAAAATAAAACCATAGAGAACAAGAAGAAACAAAAAAGGGCATCATAATAAACTAGAGATAAGATGATGTCTCACATATAAATGATTGACAAGTTATCCTGATATCTAAATAATTATATACAAACTAGTACAGTTCCAAGACATCAATAAAAAAAATATTCTAAAGATAGTGAAATGTGTTGTTAAGGAATTTGGCAGATGAGTACACCTCAGTCACTAACTAATCATTGTGAAGATAAGAAAACAAATGAAAATACAAAATTAGTGAAGAGGCATCTACAAAGGTAATGTGCACCTTGATCCCTAATCTCCATAGGATGGACATAGAGAAATTTATCTCCAGTGACCCTAGTTACTCCATCTAATGTTCACATAATTCCAGTCAGAGAATCTATAATGCACCCTGTGCATCATTGATGACTTAGTGGTGCTTGTAAAAATTTGTCAGACTGAACAATACTGAGAAAGGTAGAGGTCAAGCACGATCAATATATAGAAGTGTAGAACAACTTCAATTGTCAAGAAGTTAGTTACTTGCTCATATGTTCATATTTTATATTTTACAGGCTTTAAAGCTAATATACAAGAAAACAGTGCTAAATTTGCAAAGAGAGATCAAATTAGCCACATCAGTTCCACTTAAAAGCTTGATTAACTGCCTAGTAGCATGTTCATGTATCACTCAAAAGCAATATAGTCATGATGAGAAAGAATTACTAAACAACTTTGTTCAGTGCTGAAGCCTCTGACCAAGAGGTGAGATTACATAGCATGGTCTATTTTGGGCTACAAAGCAATGTTTGCAATTCTTCACATTTTATTGTGCAAAACCTTTGCAAAGAATTTTGCTTTGTTAACCAGCCTAATCTCTCCTCCTTTGGAAGTCTAATTAAGCTGAAACTCTTCCATACAAGCAGCCAATGTGCATATCTCCATGTAACCTTCCATATTTTCTCTCGTTTTTCATTATATTTCATTCATCATTGAAATTACTTGAAAAATTCAGATAAATAAAGCAGAAAGTAACGATAAGAATTTACCAACAAAACCAAAATAGACACATTAGTTAGGATTTCCATGGGCATATAAAATACTGTTAACTTCTTCACATTGCTTGATGATAATAGTGTTACATATTTGGAATCATTTGCAATGCTGTAAAAAGTTGCTGCCTAAAACCCCGAAGCAGCAGCCTAGGCTTAAGCAGTCCCTCAACTGTTCTGAATAGCACTAAGTGGCACCCATTATGAGGTTTGGCATACTTTAGTTAATTTTGTAGACCAACAAGTGGTTGGATAGTCATATATGTCAGCCAACTACTTAATTGGAGCACCTAGAGGTTGAGTAGCACATGACCTATTTTGCTTTATTACATCTGATCAATGTTAAACTCCATCACATACAATGTTTCACAATCATATAAGGCATCATCCATAGTGTTTCAAAAAAGAACAATATGATATTGACTACATTTCAAAGATATAGTTGAGGATATATTATGAAATAATAAGTTTATATAACATATTATTAATTATACATGTGCATATTTAGTTTTTTAAATATTTTTACTCTGCTGCCCAGGCATTATGCAGTCCTCTAACTGCCTGGATACGCTTACCAATTTTTGAAACCTTAAGCATTTGCAAACATATGGGAATTGAGCAAGAAGCAACCAAAGAAAATAAGTGACTACGTTCCAGTACAAGCTACACACCAGTCTTCCTATTAAATAACTGCAGTACCATGGCTGGGAATGTGTTTGCATTTGAGTTGCATGTGTCCAATACCAGGAAGCCATCTATCACAAGATTTCTACTTTTGGGTGGAGTGATGCAAGCCTATCAATTAGACCTTTTTTTCGAAGGGCTTACAGAACAGCAAAACCAAAATAGGATATACAGGTTCCATATTTTCTCATCTAAAAGAAATCTGACGAGCATTCTTTCCATCTATGATCTCCATGGAATATTGACAAGAACAATTTGTCCATGAAGAACTTTGTCCTCCTATGATCTCCATGAAGAATTGTCCACTTATGATCTCCAAGGTGAGCATTTTGTCAACGTACAATCTCCATGAAGATATGCAAGTTCCATATCTTCTCATTTAAAAGAGATATGACAAGTGCATTTTGTCCACCTGTGATCTCCATGAAGAATGTTGCTCCATGCTTTTAGGCTCCTTTTGGACTAGCACAAGTTCATTTACAGGCCACAAAACTATCTTGATACATTCAAGCAGTTGGCTGCATCAGCTATAGAAGTCAACCCCCTTTTGGACTAGTACAAGTTCATTTATAGGCCATAGCACTATCTTCATACATTCAAGCAGTTGGCTGCATCACCTATAGAAGTCAACTTGATGGTAATAGTCTTTAGAAATTATTCTTGTTTTTTCTGAAATGTAAGGCACTAAAAATTTTCATTCATCATCCTCCTTTATAAATAAGAATGTTAACCATACAAACAGCAGAAAGGCTTTAGTAATACCAAATGGCCCGAACATATGCATTATTCCCATGGAAATATACGAAGAGGATAATGAAAACCCACTGAGCAAGGATAATGAAAACCCACTTGGCGGCCTTCTTCTGAGGAAGGTATGTATATCTTCCTTAGAAAAAGGCCACCAAGTCTTCCATCCCTATCTTCAGCTTCATTTTGGTAATTGTTCTATGAACTGCCTCAGCTATAATGACAATCTTTAGTAAATATATGGAATAACTGCATGGCGGGACTTTGGATAGCTATCAAATTTGTTACGATACCACATATGGGCTTCTGCTGCAACAAAGACAAGATTTGCTACCTACAAAAAGAGAATTATTGGAACATGAACAACAAACGAAAGGGTGTTGTCTGCATTTTCATGGAATGGAAGAAAGAATTATGTTAAGAATTAGAGCATGCCTACCACGAAAAAGAAAAGAAGCCAAACAGTAAGATCTAATCCTCCACTGGCGATCAGAATACTTGCATAAATGACCTGGTTTCACAAAATAAACACAAACCATTTAGTCATGCCTAAAACACAATAAGTACAATTGAATCAGGGACTTCAAACCCAAAAGAGAGAACTTATACTAGATGATTGACTTGACATTATCATTTCCTTTGTTTTGGATTGGCATCATGAAAACCACAAGCTCAAGTTTGCTAACAATTGTTTAGAGTTAATAATAGATAGGCTCGATGATGTTCAGTGAATTGGCTTGTTTATCAGGTAAACAGCCTATAATCAGCTCCATTTTAGAACTAGTAGTCAAATGCCCTGAAGATAAAATAGCTGAAGAAGAGAGCACGAAAATTACTATTTCAGAAAGATAATGTGCACAAGAAACATATTCAAACCAGTCACCACGAGGAATCACATATTCATTAGCTCCTTTGTTCTCACGTAAAGCGCCCTGCAAAGAATTACGGTCGCAATTTAGCAGATGACAAATATATCGCTTAAACACAACTTCTTTATATGATCTTTCCTATGATCAGGAAAAGTAGATCTTCAAGGTTGGGTTATTAGCGATGAGAAGTTGCTAAAACGAAAGAAGACAATGCATTCAATCAAGAGCATTTATAGCATTATGTATTCATAAAATGACATTCATTTTCTCTCTTCTTTATTTCTTAAATAGCTTGAAAAAAAACAATAAATTTCATCCCAGGAACACAATATTATACCAATTAACATATTTCCTAGCTGCTAAATAAAACAAGAAAAAGCATATGCATTTATGCGTCATGCATGTGCACATTCCTCTTGCAAACTTATAATCTCTGTGGACATTATCATATGGAACTAACATTTCTGAAGTTGACTTTTTACTATTAGACTAATAACAGAGACATTTTAGCTACTCAAAGTACATGGAAGCACAAAACAGAGCTGATAAATCACATTTCTTGTTAATGGAAGCATTATCTACCACAGAAATATTCCAATCACCATTATCATGGACTTTATTGAGAATCCGTTAATCTTTAATTGGCTCAAAGAATGGAAGTAAATTCTTTTTCCTGTTAGGAGATTACAGAAACCACAATCAAATAATCAAATTCACAGCAAGTAATTACATATACATGAATCTATAACTTACAAGAATTGCATGACAACGAAGCTGATGACACCAACCCCAAATAAAAACAGCAGCACCAATCCACTGGCACCATCCCAAATTATGAAGAGGTCTTGCATATTCCCACCAAGTAAACTCAGGATCTGGCATTTCTGCTTGACCTTTGACTATTAACTCAGCTATCTGATCACTTGCATAACTCAACACCTCCAGGGCAACTGAGCAGCAAAGTGACAAAGGGGCTGCAATGTAAAAACTGAACAGAGAAGAAGGGAAACATAAATATTCTTATACGAGATACTCTAACAAAATATTTTGATGAAGATGGTTGAACAACCGTTTAGTAACAAAAATGTAAACAAGAAAAAGTGCCAATGTTGTTTAAGCAACTTCCACATCACTGAGGATAGCATATGAAGCATTGACAAAGCAAGATATTTCTACATACACTGCTTCTAAAATGATATCTATCATGAAATAAAACTACAGTGGCATATTTCCATGTTAGAATAATCTTTGTAGATAACCTTGTACCCTATGCTAATATGTATAGATTTGTAATGACATTTTAGGCAAACAACACACATGACATGCATATTGCCAAACATGTAAAGAAAGCAATTGTACATCATCATACAAAAGAAGTGATGCTTTAGACTGTCTTTATGCAAATGACAGGAGATAAAAATGCAAGACCATTAGTCTATATATCTACAAGCCAACCAAAGGAGATAAAGATCTCATATGGTACACTTAAAAAACAGGGAAAAAACCTAAAATAATCATGATTGAAGCAGATAAATGAATAGTGCCAACAAAGCTAAAATTGCATTAAGAGGATGTCACAATATCATTTGCATGTATAGAAAGCAATTGCACATCATCACACAAAAGAAGTGATGCTTTAGACTGTTTTTATGCAAATGACAGGAAATAAAAAAGCAAGAACATTAGTTTATATATCTACAAGTCAACCAAAGGAAATGTGATGAAGATCTCATATGGTACACTTAAGAAACAGAGAAAAAACCTAAAATAATCATGATTGAAGCAGATAAATGAATAGTACCAACAAAGCTAAAATTGTATTGAGAGGATGCCACAATATCATTTGCATGTATAGAAAGCCAAATATTCAAAAAAAAAAAGGGTAAGTATTCTGCACATACAATAAACCTGTTAGATAGCCCAAAATGTGCATTCGAGCTGATGAACTATAACAGAAGACATTTTTTGTCTCATACAATCGCCTCAAGACCTGAGCTTCCATCAAAAGAAGAAGAAATACAGTACGCCAGACATGCTCCCCAATATCCCTCCGAACTAATGGTCTCTTCTCAAAAGAGAACAAATGTGAACCTCCAATCAACCGGCTTCCAACTGTGGAATATTGAAATAATTCTGTGGCTGATGGGACCATCTCCCCATATGCATAGAACCATATGCACAGAAGTAGCAATGTTGTGATCACCACACCGACTAGATAGAAATGCAGAAAATAATTTTGTGGAACAGTAAACCTCTGCAATTCATGAAAAAAAGGCAATACAACGATCTTCAAGTAGCTGATGTTAAGCTTTCAAAGCAAACAACAGAAAGATTGAGAGTGTAACAACAACAGCATGAATATGTAAATAAAGCAGTAAGCTAATAAACCATAAACAACTCGAGCGAGAATAGCAATCGTTTTCAATGATTCATTACAAAAGTGATCTAATCACATGCCACCAAAAAGCAACTCCACTAATAAACATGTATAAACCATTTGGTTCGTGGATAAACAAACTACGATAAACTGAATTATCTCAAAATTGGTTTATCTGTGGATAAACCAGAAAAATTCGCTTATCTTGGGTTATTCTGTCTTATCCACCATGGATTAGTGAGAATAATCTAGTTTTCTGGTTTATCGATGTATAAACCCATTTTTAAGAAAACCAGTTCATCCGCAAACCAAATCACAAGTTCATCCCTTTTATCAATAGTAATCAAACATCAGCTAGTCATCAAAAGTCAACAAGTTAAGAATGAATGCCTACGAAAAAGAAAATTCAAACTGATGGTCCAAGAAACAAGAAGAAGATGTCGAGACAGTTGGTCTCCAACATGCACATAGCTACCAATTTTTTTAGTCTACATTAAAATTTGTATTTGGCAGTCTCTCGCTGTCCAAAATCCATATACATGACTCGGAAATACTAATAAATCCTATATTTTCAGAAATTCAGAGTTTGAGAAAAAAAAATTTCTTTCAGTTTTAACCACTCTAATAAATCAAAATTGGATTTTTTAAGATAAATCGCACATAAAAACTCCAAGAAACAACATCCGACTCAAACTCAATCTCCAATACCCATAAAATAACAGAAAACTAAGTTGATCAAACACCAAGTTCCAATATTTTCCAAAACCAAAACGAGAGACAAACTCACCCGCGAAGAAGACTGCATGATCTTACCCCTGGCGGCGAAGCGCATGAGAACCCCACGAAAGGGACGAAGCCCGGGAATCGGCAGCGAGCCGAAGACGATGGAAAGCGTCCCTGCGGCCCAGGCGAGCCGGAGAAGAGAAGGAAGACCCAATTCCATTGCAATGGTGGCGTAGGAGAAGAAATGGGGGCAGAAACCCTAGAAGAGAGGAAGGATGAGAGGGGTCGAGGCGGAGGCGAAGGCGAGGGCGAGGGCGAGGCCGAGGCCGAGGCGGGGGAATTAGGGTTAGGGTTTTATATATATATAAAGATTAAATCTGTACGGTTTCGATTTACCGATTTTTCAGATAACGCGGAATCGGAACCGAAACCAAAATCGGTTTTCCGATTCTGTTAAATTTCAGAACCGAAACCGTACCGGTTTGATCTGAAAACCGGTCTGGTACGGTTTTCAATCGATACGGTTCGGTATACCGATTTTTCGATTTTTTTGTTGTCTCGAGAAGAAGCCGCAAAGGAGGAGAAGGCATTTATAAATCCGAATGCAAGGGGCATGCGCAATGAAGTTTGATGCCTTTTCTAAGCATGACTGTAGTAAATGCCAAAATGTTTCGACCAGAATTCCGATTTGGAGCAAAATTTTAAGCTTTTCGTTTTGAAAACGTTAGATATCATAGGCATTTGTTATACGAATACTCAAGACATGTAGATTATGAATCGTGTTGGTGTCTGGTGCCTTACTCGTCAGATTGGGTCCAACATAACATGCGAGCCTTTATTGTCAAAGAAAGATAAATTAATTTCTTCTGTTATATATTATAATTAAAGAATTTTTTTTATATTTAATTATTAGAGTATTATTTATGGTATTTTTTTTTATTTATATTACTGTTTATTATATTGATAATTCATGAATGTTATATAAACATATTATTAGTTTCAAATTTTTAGAGTATTCTAATAATGCAGCTAATATTGTCAATACTATTGCTCAAATTATTTTTTAATATTATATTCAGGATAAAATATTTAATATTATTTTAGATAATACTAGTAATAATAATGTACAAAAAAAATATTGAAGGTTTTAAAGGTTAAAATTTAAAATTTTAAAAATGATAATTATTTGGACCTACTTATAAATAAAAATATTCAAGGGGTTTATTTGTAAATGTACAAATATGAAATTTGTAATTTAAAATTTTAAATTAAAAAACCTTTAATGTCTTTTTTGTAAAATTTTATTTGAAAATTGATAAATATTTGAATTTATTTATAAATAAAAATATTCAAGAGCTTCATTTGTAAATGTACAAATATTAAACTTATAATTTAAAATTTTAACCTTTAAAACCTTCAATGTCTTTTTTGTAAAATTTTATTTTAAAAATAATAAAATTTGGACCCATTTATAAATAAAAATATTTTAGGGGACTATTTGTAAATGTACAGATATTAAACTTGTAATTTGAAATTTTAACCTTTAAAACCTTCAATATCCTTTTTGTAAAATTTCATTTTAAAAATGATAAAAAAAAATAGATTTATTTATAAATAAAAATATTCAAGGGGTCTATTTGTAAATATACAAATATGAAACTTGTAATTTCAAATTTTAAGTTTTAAAACCTTCAATATCTTTTTTGTAAAATTTTAGTTAAAAAATGATAAATATTTGGACCAATTTATAAATAAAAATATTCAATGGGTCTATTTGTAAATGTACAAAAATGAAACTTCTAATTTCAAATGTTAAGTTTTAAAACCTTCTATGTCTTTTTTATAAAATTTTATTTAAAAAATAATAAATATCTGAACCTATTTATAAATAAAAATATTAAAGGGGTCTATTTATAAATATACAAATATAAAACTTGTAATTTCAAAGTTTAAGTTTTAAAACCTTCAATGTCTTTTTTGTAAAATTTTATTTAAAAAATGATAAATATTTGGACTTATTTATAAATAAAAATATTGAAGGAGTCTATTTGTAAATGTACAAATATGAAACTTGTAATTTAAAATTTTAAGTTTTAAAACCTTCAATATCTTTTTTATAAAATTTAATTTAAAAAATAATAAAATTTAGACTTATTTATAAATAAAAATTTGCTAGGGGTCTATTTGTAAAATATTAAAAATATTTAAGGTTTTATTTGTAAGTATTTAATATATTTAAGGTCATTTTAATAAATTTTTATTTAAAAAATATTAACATTTGGATATTTTTATAAATAAAAATATTCAGGGGGCTTATTTGTAAATATACAAATATTAGGATTTATTTGTAAAATATTTAAAATTTTTCAGCTCATTTATAACTCTTTATTTGAAAATTATTAATATTTAGGCTTTTTATAGAAAAATATTCAAAGAGTTTATCCGTAAATGTTTGGTAGAAAGAGTGGAGAGTGAGAAAATAAATTTTTTAGGAGTTTAGTTTTAAAATTACGGAGGGTAAAAATAAAATTTTTGGAAAAAAAATTTGATTAAATAACAATCAGGGAGTTGTATGTAAATAATTTGAAAAGTAGGGGGGTGTAGGTAATTATGAAAATTTCGGGGGTTTTAGTAATTACGGAAAATCTTAGGGGTATAGGTAATTAGCCCTATATTTAATCATTTAATTGTGATATTATAATTAATATAATTTTTTTATATTTTGATATTATTTTATTAGTATAATTTCTTTAATATTCATAATTTTTAAATTATATATCATTATCATTATCTATATTTTTTAAATTTAATATTTTTTTTATTATGAATTTATGAATTATAATTTTGATGTTGTGATTAATAATTTTTTATAAATTTTAAAAATTATGTTTAATATAAATTAATTAAAAAATAATTAAAATTAATTTTTAAAAAAGCCAAGTTGGCTCGCCTTGGCTCAAGCCAACTAGTTTTGAAGTTGAATTGAGTCAACTTGACTTGACTCATTTACACCCCTAAATTTGGGTGAGCTGATATTCAGGTCGACATACCTCTGTTGCGGATGGCCAGGGTTCTTTACTCTTTATTGCCAACACCATCAATATTTTTTACTAACACCCGTTTGGATTGGTCGCACTGGTATGTTTTTTTATTTTCCTCTAAGAACATGGTGATCATGAATTAAATACGACTAACACACTCAACACTACTCGACTAAATTTTAACTCGTGCTTTCCACATTCTTTAGTCACGAACTAAACGAGAAATAGTGTACTTAGCTTTCCATTCATTTGACACCTATGACACTTTCCTCTTGTCCATTACAAAAAAAGTAGCCATTGGAGGAGGATACAGTACTAAAGTTTCTACCGTCAGTGAACTAATTTCTATAGCAGATCAAGTACGAAGGATATACAAGGAGCCAGCACTGATCTCAAATTAATTGAATATGCCTATTTCTTATCAAGATAATTACATGAAGTTGATGCATAAGCAAATCAGATGACAAGATACAGCTTAATAGGCCAATTGCTACCCTTTTCCAACTGATGAATCAGGTGCAAGAAACCAGTAAAGAACAAAAAAAAGATAACAGCAGCATTACATTTAGATAAAGCAACATGTCTCAGCAAACTCGAGCTCAATTCTTGGCCAGTTATTTAGCAGCAGAGATGACGAGAGAGGGGCTCATAGTTTGTAGAAATTCCTTATCCATTGTAGAAATAGGAAGAGACTGCTTCTGGGTCTTCCAATTGAACACTAGCAGGAATTGTACCAATGATCTTCGCAGCAACAGCCAAGGATACAGAACAGAGATCATGTGACCTTTCTTATTCAGAAATTCAACAGGCTGGAAGTCAAGATTGTGCGCTTGTTGCACTTGAAATAAACTGTACCACTGTAGAGGCCCTAGTAAGGATGCTGAAAATGTTATCCCAACATTGGTGCCAAAATCTCATCCTACTCTAGTCCAAAAACAACTTGAGTACACAGACAAGGGAATGGACAGATTTATCTGATATCAAAGAATGGAGCTTCGATTGGACAAGACATTATTTCAACGGTGTTGATTATAGCTTTCAGTAATCCTCCCGATCCGTTCCATGACTACAGGAATGTCATTCTCGCTTAGTGTTGTAAAGCAACAGCGAAACCACCCAGGTTCAATACAATGGCAGGATGATCCTGGAGTCATATTGACCTTAGCCACATTCAATAGCCAATCCCAAAGATCCAGCTCTCCTTTCTCACTGTATGATCGGAGGAACTTGCTCAAGTCTGCCCAACAATAAAATCCCCCACTGCTACTAGCACACTCAATGCCCAGCTGTTTCAGCCCATCTACAAATAAGGAATGCATTTTTTGAAGCCGCTCTCTGTTTATCTTAAAATATTCTGTGGTGAATTTTCTATCAGAAAGCATAGAGACAAGCAATCGCTGGGTTGGAACTGAAACGGAGGAGAACCTTGCTAACTTTCTTGCAGCAGCAAGGACAGTTTCATTGTAGGAATATAGGATTCCAACTCTAAAGCCAGGAAGAGAGAGATCTTTGGACAGGCCATATATGATGTGAACCCTGCTCTTGTCAATAACGTCTGCATCTAGAACCTCTGTGACACTCACAAACTCTGTGTTTCCATGTGTTGACCCAGCATATATTTCGTCAGAGATCAAATGAATGTTTTTCTCGGTAACAAAGTCCAGAAGCTCGTGAAGGGACTCCCGACTCAGCACATTGCCGACAGGGTTGGAGGGGTTAGAGACAAGGACAGCACGGACCTTTACACCTCTCTTCTTTGCCTGATTGTATGCTCGCTCAAGAGCAGCAATACTGAGACTGAAATTGTCAGTGCTCCGGCATGGAACAGGAATTAATTCAATGCCTGTCCGTGATTTTATATCTCTGTCAAACCTGAAGATTGACAACGCCAGTAACTAAATCATGTGTTTCAAGACCACATTGCATATAAGTTCTTAGAAAGGAGAAGAGGAGAATCACCCTGGATAATATGGTGAAGGAACAAGAAATGCATTTCCAGGGTCTGCCAGACAAAAGCTCAGAGTCTCAATTGCTGGTGTGGCACCTGATGCTAACATAATTTGTGATGGATTGAATGAAACTGATCCTCGCATCACTTGGCTCATGAATCCAGCCACAGCCTGTTCAAGCAACCAAAAGAAATGCTAGTTAGGATATATTTTGAGTTGAACGTCCAACAGGTGGAAGATGACAGTATACAAAGTAAGAACAACTACAACAAAGATAAGCATAGACTCAGTTAATTAATCTAGATTTGGCTCGGAACAATTGCACCCCTTTATCCCAGGTCAGATTTGCTTAAAATGATAAAAGCAACTTAAATTATCTAGTTTGTTTAAACTTCATGACATTTATTTGGATTTTGTATATTCAAACTAAGATAGACATACAAAAGCCATTTAATATGTCCCCTCCTCCTTGTATCCCCACAAAAATGAGGCATTATTGCAGGAGACAAGAATACATGTGAATTGCACCCCAAGGATACACTCCAAGCATAGTGTGAAAGAGAGAATGAGTGGAAAAACAATTAAAGCAAACTATCCCTATCAAGAAAGAAATAAGAGCAGCAGTTATGGCTACCATTCCTTGAATAAGTTGATGGTTATCAACCATTGACACTGTGCCATTGATTCAATAAACTTCCTCACAGTTTAGTAACTTTTAACTCCAAATCTTTCATGGCTTGTTTATGCATCCAACTTAGAGTACATAACTTCCATGCATAAACATTATTCAAAAAAAAAGGAAAGAGGGAAGCCGGACTAACTTTCCTGTACAAGAGCCACATGACAAGGGACAGAAACCTTATCTCTCAAACCGAAGAAAAGGATCACGGAAACACTGAAACATGTTAACAGGTAGCTAAAAATTATTCATGCATATATGGGAGTTGCAGACAGGCAAAAGAAATCACAGAAGATTACAGGAAAACATGCAACTCAGAATAATGATTTGCTTCATTCAATAGAATCACCAAGGATTTCCTTATAAGAATAACTTTCATGTTCATTTTTGACCCACAAATTAATTGTAGAGGCAAAGAAGAACCTTGACCATTTGCAATACTGTAACATCCAATACGAGGCTTGGTCTTATGTAAACTTCTCCAGGAGTGCCTCCAGCTGCACATTTACTAAGGATCTTCCAAAGTGAATATCTTGGATTATACAAACCATTCTGTTTGGCATTCCTATGGGACTTGCACATTGTACAGAACAAATATATTAATATCTAAAGCAACAAAAACTAGCCAATTGTTGAAGTCCCTGGTAGCAGAAGGGCACCATATTATGAAGGGGAAACAGTGTTAAGTTTATATTCCTAAAGAGAAAGTTACTCATTTTTAAAGTTTGGGCAGGGGACCAAGTGTTTACAGCTCACACCATTTTTTTGGACTATTGAGTGAGATGATATTTTTCTTTGGCCTCAAGAGTTCATTAACCACTACAGCATGGTTTACTTCAAAAAAACACTCCTTTCCAAACCTTAAGTTGGAAGAAAATGACACAACAGTGGAAGAAAATGACACAACAGTGAAGACGTTTGCATAACAAGATTATGGTTAAGCAATATGAACAACGTTCAAGCATCAACTTCATGGCAAGGTGGAAGATAAAACTCTATTTCATACAAACTCTAGTTTATATCTAAAAGAGTAGAATGACAAGAACATTCAAGAATGGATTAGTAATCTTTCCATTTGTTATGCATCCCAAGAACTGCTCCGAGGTAATAATTGTAGCTCAATTTCAACACAAGAATATTGGCAAAAACCTTCCTTTCCAACGTTACATTGTAATAAACATCCCTTCGGCAAGATAAATATCAAGCTAGATCAAGCTAAATGCACATCGAGTGCATGGAGTTTATGACTACTGGCATACAAATCCTAATCGACATCATCGTTGAAACAACGATAGCATCCAAGAAACCAAACATAAATAAAAACCACACATAAAGGCAGCAAAACTGGGAAACAAACACACTCACAATCTTCAACTCCATCAACCCATCGAATGGCTGGTAACTCGCCAATCCACTGATACTCAACTCATCCCCCTCTCCATCCATCAACGCCTCCTTCAGATTCTCCCTCAGCCAATCCCTTATCAAATCCAGCGTCAACTGACAAAAAATAGCAAAAAAAAAAACCTAAATTTTCCAAGAAAACCAACAACTTCGTAAAAATCACCAACGACAAACCTGGCTGTCCGCCAACCCAAGCTGAACAATCCCCTTGGGATTCTCGATGGGATCGTAGGGGTCGTCGGCGCAGTGGCGGAGGCCAGCGTAGTATGCGGAATCGGAAGCCCTGGTGAGGACGGTGGCACGGGAGGAGGCGGGGGCAGGGGAGCGAGGGGGAAGAAGCGAGCGAGAGTGAGACCGAGGGATAGGAGCGGTCGGCGGCACCGGCGCCGCCGACGGCGAGGATGGAGGACGGTGGCGCTTGAGGTAGAGCTGGAGAAGATAGAATAGAGCGCAGGGAATGACAGAGCCGAGGAAGAGGCCGCCGCGGCCCTGGACGACACCCTGAAGGGGGACGATGACGCGCATGGCGGCGCCGCCGCCGGAGGACGAGGACGACGACGACGAGGGGGACGAGGGAGGAGAGTCGTCGCCGGCGGGCTTGAGGGTCATTTGGGGAGGGGGAGGGGGAATTATGGGAAAACAAGAGGTTCTTGTTCTTGGCCCATAGCTTGGAGAGGAGAAGGGGTTCGGGTGATGGATTCGAAGTAGCGGTGACTGGGAGATAGGATTTTTTTGGGGAAGATGGATCAGGTGGTTTTCCGGAAAAGCCCCTGGGTGAAATGGTTGATTTTGGAGTTTGTAATAAATGATGTTTAAGGGTAAAATCGTAAAAGGGATTTTCACAACATTCCTCGTAAGGAATCAAACCCTCCAAAAATTAGTAAATTTTAAAAATCTCATCAATTTTTTAAAAATTTTCATTCAGTCTCGCTAATATGACAAACATTTTAAATGATTAACTATAATTATTAACAGCATTATAAAATTATTAAAATATTATAACAAAGATTTGTAATAGCAATATAGTAATATTTTAAATATTATAATAGTATTATATTTATTATAATTAAAATTAATTTAATATAAATAAAAATAAGATAAATTAATTAAAATCGAATATATATATACCAAAGAATGACTATTATGATAAAAAAAATCATTTATGACTGAAAAATATTTTTTTGTCATAATAACTAATTTTTAAATATATATTACTACTATAGTATTATTATAATATTTTATATTTTATTATATTATTATTATTATATTTTAAATATTATTATATTAGTCTATAATATTATTACAGAACTATTATAATATTTTTTTATTTTTAATACTAATTTTGAAAATTTCAAAAATTAGAGAAATTTTTAGGAATGTAAAAATTATTCTGCCGAATTTGTTTTTTTTTTATTATATTGGTGAGTTTATATCAAAGTGTATAATTAAGTTTAGGGCATGTTTAAGTACTGAAAATTAAAATCTACAAAATTAAAAATTATAATTGTTATGTAAAAAAAAGGGATAATTACGTATAATTCCTGTAACTAGTCTTAATTACGTACAACTCCCCGTAAATTTCGGAATTACCCACATCCTCCCATTTTCGAAAATATTTACCCATACCCCTGATTGTTATTTAATCAAAATTTTCCCAAAAAATTTCGATTTTACCCTCGATTATTTTTACACATACACCCCTAAAAACTTAATTTTTTATATTTTATGCTCCGAAATTTGGTTTTTTGCAAATAACACCCCGAAATAACTCTGATTTACAGAAAAGTCCTCAAAATTCGGATTTTTGCAAATAAACCCCCAGAAATTATTTTGATTTAAAGAAAAATCTCCGAAATTTGGATTTTTGCAAATAACGCCCCGGCGTGCGGGAGCGGAGGCGGAGGCCGGGGCGCCGGCGCGCCGACACCCGGGCGCGAACGGCCAAGGTAGAGGCCGTTCCGCCCCTGCGTGCCGGGGACGGAGGCCGAGGCCGGCGTGCGGGCACGAACGGCCTCAGCCTTGGCCGTCCGCGCCCGCCTGCCCGCGCGCCGGCCTCGGCCTCCGTCCCCCGCACGCAGGGGCGGAACCGCCTTGACCTTGGCCGTTCGCGCCCGCGTGTCGGCATGCCGGCGCCTCGGCCTCCGTCTCGCGTGCGGAGGCCATCCGCGCCTCGCCCTCCGTCCGGCGCGTCGTCCGGCCTCGGCCTCCGTCCCCTGCGCGCGGGCACAGACGCCGGCCGGCGATGGTCCGGCGAGGGGTGTATTTGTAAAAATTAGTTTTAAAATTTTAGAAAATTTAAATTTATTTTAGAAAAAAAAATTTAAGGGTCTATTTTTTTAATGTATAAATATTAAATTTGTAATTATAAATTTAAAAAATATTAATGTCTTTTTTGTAAAATTTTACTTAAAATATGATAAAAAATATAGACCTATTTATAAATAAAAATATTGAAGGGGTCTATTTGTAAATGTACAACATGAAAGTTGTAATTTTAAATTTTAAGTTTTGAAACCTTCGATGACTTATTTGTAAAATTTACTTATAAAATAAATAAAATTTGGACTTATTTATAAAGAAAAATATTAAAGGTGGTCTATTTTCAAATGTAAAAATAGTAAACTTGTAATTTGAAATTTTAAAATTTAAAATTTAAAACTTTCACCGTATTTTTCGTGAAATTTAGTATTAAAAATGATTAAAATATTGATTTATTTAAAAAAAATCAAGGGATCTATTTGTAAATGTACAATATGAAACTTGTAATTTTAAATTTTATGTTTTGAAACGTTCGATGATTTATTTGTAAAATTTACTTATAAAATAAATAAAATTTGGACTTATTTATAAAGAAAGCCACTTCCTAATTAATGACAATCATTCATGAGATTTTATAACATATAGCCTGCCAGAACAATAATAGAAGCTTGCAGCTTGCTAGAACAATATAGCCTAATCAGTAATCAGATAGTAATAGCAGCTAGAAAGTTCAAGACACAAGACAATATAACAAGTTCTGCTGTTGTCCAATAAAAGCAAACCTTCAATTATTCAACCAAAAAAAGGAAACATTTCATTATTCCTTATAAATCAGAATTTGAAGAACATTAATGAAACAAGTGTCTAAAATAACACTCCTCATTTCTCATTCAACAAAAGAGAGGTGGATGATAAAAGATATGACAGTTCCTCCTGAGTCGCTAATCCAAAACCTTGTCATCTAACTCTCCCCAGTCTATCTAGCAGAAATATGTACCTGCAAACAGAATGCACCAATAGTTATGATAACCAAGCAACATGATATCATCATCATTTTTGAGAAGACTGTTTACCCAATCAAAATTGATCCTAGAGATTTGACGAACTTCCTGCAAAAAAATACAGTGACATTTATTAATGTATTGTTTCAAAATCACATAAAATAAGAAAAACAATTGTCAAGTTTTTAAAAGAAAAACTCACATGGTAAATGCATACTAAAATTTGAAGTCATTACGGTAGACCTTCCTCTTCCTCTTCCCCTGTCACGTTCTCCAACATATTGGTTTCCCACTGACTATTGATTACTGCTAGATCCAGAAACATCAATTTGTTGTTGCAGTCCAAGAGGCTCTTTACATGCTCTCTTGTTGTGTCCCAGCTGACCACATCTGCTGTAAGTATATATTGCTCTATTTGATATTTCCATTGGATCCTTAATCCTTTTCTTCTTAGGCCTACCAGGTTGTCTCCTTGAACGTGGAGAAAGTACTTGCAGAGCATTTGACACAGACATCCAAAGTTGCTTGCTTGGCAATGGAGTGACAGGAACATCATATACTCTTTTGTATGTCTCCAGAGTATAGTAGTCATCAACAAAATCAATAGGATCAAGCCGAACATCAAGGAGAGCAACAATACCGTGAACGCAAGGCACTCCTGTCAGCTGTCATTACCTACAGTCACAAATCCTCTGCCTTATATCCACAATCCATCGACCTGCAGGATCACTGACCTTTGAAATATCATCAAAAGACCTCCAAATACGGTATCCGCCCCGTGCCTGTGAAACTTTCCTAATAAAAACTTCTATTCTTGGCACTAGCTTTCCAGACCAGTGAGATCCTTCATTTTTTCTTGTGGCAAATTTCACCATTATCTTCTGTCTGATGAAATTAAGTAATTCAAGAAAGGGAAGCTCCCTACCATCCTGAATAAAACTGTTAAATGACTCAGAAATATTGTTAGTCACATAATGATATTTCACTGAATGATCAAAATGACTTGTACTCCATGCAAAATCATTTATTTCTTTCATGTACTGCCAAGTTGGTATGGATAGTTGTTTAATCATTTCCATGTATTTCACGAATTCAGTAGGCAAAAATGTATTTGAAGCATTAAAAACCAAATTTTCTAACCTTTTCTCAGGGTAGGATCTTTTCAAGTTTGCAATCACATGTCTTATACAAGCTCTATACTCAGCATATGGAAAAATATTCTTCACAGCATCAGAAAGACCCTTCTGCCTATCTGAAATAATAGCCAAGCTATTCAAATTTTCAATAATCCGTTGTAAGTTATGTAGAAATCATAACCAAGATTGGTATGTTTCTACTTCTGCAACTGCAAATATAACTGGAATTATGTTATTCTCCCCATCAATTCCACAAGGTGAAAGCAATGTGTCTTTATTTTTTCCTTTCAAGAAGCATCCATCAACTCCCAGTATAGATCTGCATCCAATCAGAAAAGCTCTCCTACAAGCATGTAGTAACATAAAACATCTCTGAAATGACATATCTGGACACTGAGCAATATGCACAATATTACTAGGATGCCTCCTCTCCAACTCTGCCTTCAGCGAATGAAACAAATTAAAAGATTCTTCTTCATTGCCATGAATAATCCTGTAAGCATAGTCTTTTCCCCTCTATGCCTGCATATAAGTCAGTCTGAGATTGTATTTCTCATTCATCATATTCTGTATTTGTTTGACTATGATTTGCTTGTCAACACACATCCAATACAAAACTTGGTTGTCTACCTATTCAGTATTTGCCATTTTGTTTCCAGAAGTATTGATAGCAATACAAGTATGAACTGGTTCCATTTTTCTTATCTGAAAACCTGAACCATCAGATCTCTCTGAAGCATGAAGCCTCCATCAGCAATTCGCAGAAGCACATCTGACTGTTACTCTGTTACGATCATTCTTCACAAATAAAGGCTAAAATCTGTGCACAATATAGTACTGTCTAAGAGCCAATCTAAATGCATGTACATCTTCAAATATGTCTCCTATTTTTAAAACATTGTCATTCAAATTATCTTCAAGTAAAGGTAGTAAATCATCTTCCGCTCTATCTTCTACTCCTTCTTCGCCTTGTCTTATATTTTCTTGCTCCTGCTCAGCAACTAACTCATCATTATCATCCTCCTCCTCCTCATCTTCATCATCATCAGAAGAATACATCAAACTATGAAAACTAGAATCAGAAGGACAATCATCTAAATCTGAATCAATATATTCATCTCTTTGCACACTGTGATACACAGAAGATTCTCCTATCAAAGGAGTCAGCCTTGGTGCAGACACCGCTGATAAAGGATCGCCTATGTCCTCCACTGATATATAGATATTACTATGCTTCAAGTCTTGAATTACTGACCACATTGCTTCCAGCTAAATTTTACTACTGATTGACATATAAATTGGAGGACTGCTGTTTGGATATAAATACTTGATCACAAGTAACTCATTTGTCCTTGGTTCAACCAATTTACAGGCTTCAGTCCATAATTCTGCAAATGTGTATTTTCTTGTATCAACCAGTAAAGATTTCTATCTATCAAATACATATTTTCTTCTTTGAGTATGTTCCACTTCTTTCCAATATCCTTCGTAACAGAGTACTAATCGTACCAGATTCTCTGAATCAGCCATATGTAAATACACAATATCAAAAATTAGATATAAAAAACAGATAGAAGAATTGTGACAGGTGGCTTGGTGGAAGAGGGGGAGGGGAGGGAGTGGGGTGGTTCTGAGGCACTGAGACAGGATGAGATTTTTGGGGGGGGGGGGTGGGGTGGTGAGGCAAAGGGGGAGGGCGGGGGTGTCGGAGCCCGTCCGAGGGCAGGGGCGGGGACGGAAGTGGTGGATGGGTCCGAGGCCGTCGAGCGGGGAGGGGGTTCGAGGCCATGGCCCCCGGGGGAGGGGAAGGGGGGTGTGGGGGTGTCGGAGCCCGTCTGGGAGTAGGAGCAGGGACGGGAGTGGGGGTGGGTCCGAGGCCGTCAAGCGGGGGGGGATTCGGAGGGAGGGAGGGCGGGAGAGAGAGGAGAAGGGGGGGGGGGGGGGTGCGGCGGGCGGGGTCTGAGGCAGTGAGGCGGGGACGGGAGTGGGAGCAGTGGGTGGGTCCGAAGCCGTCGGGCGGGGAGAGGGGTGGGGAGAGTCGGAGGCCGTCTGGGGGCGGGGGCGGGAGCGATGGCTGGGTCCGAGCCAGTCGGGCAGGGAGCGGGTCCGAGGCCGTCGGCGGGGAGCGAGTCCGAGGCTGTCGAGCGAGGAGCGGGTCCGAGGAAGTCTGGCGGCGGGTGGTTGGCAGACGCCGGCTCGAGGGCGCGCGATGCGGACAGCAGACACCACCCAGCCTCCGGCGTTCGCGCCAGGGCGCCATCACGCGCAGACGTCCGCCACCCGCCCTTCTTCCGCCGGGCGTCCTCACCGGCCTCGGCTGCGAACGAAAGGGCGGTTCGGGTGGGGGGGTTTTTTGTGGGGGGGGGGGGGTTCGGAAGGAGATGATGGCTTACCGAGGACGAAGGAGGGCGGCAGCGACAGGACGGTGATGTTCTCGCCGGTGGGGTAGCAACGGCGCTAGGGCAGAGCAAAGGCGAGCACCGACGGCGATGGCGACGTCGTGGGGGGCGCGGCGCAGAGCAGTGATGGCGTGGGGGGCGCAGGGCAGCGACCGGACGGCGATCTGCTCGCCGGCGGGGCAGCGACGGCAGCAGCTGCGCAGGGAGCGGCGGCGGTGGCGGCAGAGCAGAGCGGCAGCGGCGCAACTGGTGTTTAGAGCTACAGTAGGAAGAAGATGGTTTTATAAGAAAATTCGGGACTTTTTTGTCATTCGGAATAATTTCGGGGTGTTATTTGTAAAAATCCGAATTTCGAAAATTTTTCTATAAATTTGAATAATTTCGGAGTGTTATTTGCAAAAAAGCGAATTTCGGGACTTTTGTGTAAATCAAAATAATTTCCGGGAGTTTATTTGTAAAAATCCGAATTTCGAGGACTTTTCTGTAAATTTGAGTTATTTCGGAGTGTTATTTGCAAAAAATCGAATTTCGGGATGTTAAATATAAAAAATTAAGTTTTTAGGGGTGTATGTGTAAAAATAACCGAGGGTAAAATCGAAATTTGTTGGGAAAATTTTAATTAAATAACAATCAGGGGCGTGGAAAAATATTTTCGAAAATGAGGGTGTGAGTAATTCTGGAAATTACGGGGGTTATACATAATTAAGGCTAATTACAGGGACTTATACGTGATTATCCCTAAAAAAATTAAAATTCTTGTGAAAATAAGATCTTTGATTTTAAGGAGTTTAATTTTGGATCAAATCCATCCAAAATCAAAGTTTTCAAATTACGTGAGTTATAAGTGAACTCAATCAAGCTTCAAATTTTTAATAATTATTAAAATAATTTTTTAAAATATTCTAAAATTTATAAATATTTAATAATTAAGATATTTTAAATATTGAAGATATTTTTATATATTAATCTTAAATTTTAAATACTTAGGATATTTTAAATATTCTTTGCATTTTAATAATTAATTTTAAATATATTAATTAAAATATTTTAGATATTTAAGGCATTTTAGATGATAAAATACATATTAATTTTTAAAATTTTGAGTTTTCTGGTGTTTCATTCGAATATTTTAAGCCTAAAAAATTAAATTTTGCTCGAACTAAATAAAAAAATTTAGAATTCAAAATTTTTCACATTTCCAAATTAAATATTCAAAAAAAAAAAATCAATGTTTTTTAAATTTAAAATTTAAATACACTAATTTTTAGCAAAACAAATGAGCTCTAAATGAAAAATATATTTTAAGCATTAATTGAAGCTAGAAGTGATTGGTGTGACTCTTAGGGTAGGCGAAGGCCATTAAAGACGAGTGAGATTCTGTGATGATCACCTGACTAATTAATAGTTAACGTAGGTAATAGTGGTACGATGACCTGCAACAAGTATTCCAACGTGGGATTAGAAACCGTTTTAGAGATTGCGACTCCATCCGGCACCAAAACTTTAAAATAAAAATAAAAATGGGAAAAAGATAGTTGTTTTGTGGATTACATGTGAGCGCTAGCCGTACATTTCGGAGAATCACGTGTGAGAACGAAGAATTTGGTACTCTAAGTCATTGATTTATTAATTCTCAATAATTGATGATGTTGTTTGCATTAAATAAGGGTCAAAATGGTATTTTTCTAAGATTCCTGGAATCATCTACGGTAATTAGTCATTATTAATAAGATTAGCATTAGTAATGTTACCATCTGATTATCTTTGTTTCTACTCATACAAACATAAGTTAAAATTTGAGAAAATATTTTTTTCAACCTCTTAATTTTTTCCTTTTTCTGGCCAACAATTTTTTAATTTTTTTATTAATCTCTTGTGTGAGAATTGTCTTTCAAAATTTGTTATCTAGTCATCTAATCAAATAGGCGATAGATATAACGGAGCATATGGAAAGGAAAGGGGGGTTCATTATAAAAAACGAGGTCAAAAAGCCGACACATGTGGAGGCTTAGACAGTCAAGCATGCGTGCACAAATGAGCACATATGTGGGTATGTGTGAGGGAGCAAGCGCACAGAGACATGGAGGAACGTGTGTTGGGGGAGTGAACATGCGAAGGCTTGGGTGGAGGGATTAAAAAGGAATAACAAAATTTTTGTTTGATTGATTAAAAAACATAAAACATATGAGAGACTTATAAAAAATTACCTCAAAAATTTTTATTATCGAGCCTATTTTATTCAAATATAATTGTGTAAAATAAAGCATATATTATTTATCTTGTGATGATACACCAAATCATCGAATCTCTATCTTAGACACCCCACCCCCGGGGCTCTCTCACTCTCTTAGGTGGTTTTTTGAACTTTCAATTAGTATCAAAACTTAGTACTCTTATTTTGATTTAACCATTTAGATTTTTCGATCCGTTTTCATGGTAAACTTTAGTATTTCTCTATCCTTTTAAGAAGGGCAATGCACAACAAGACCTTCACGTTTTAGTAGTATTTATTTCAATTATTGGAGATATTAGATTAAATTTTTATTAAGGTTATAGACTATAATATTTGACATATTATGAAAAAGGGTTATATTCTACCTACCAAATTAATCGATGATGTAAGAGTTCACAAGTCTATAGTAGAGTGAAATGATTTGGATAAGAAAATGATTCTTTAAATGTGAACATCCCTTATTATACTCTTGATTCTAGTGAGTTTAACCAGATTAGTATTTATGAGATGACTTATGAGATTTTCATTGCCTTAAAATTACTTGTGAGGGTACAAAGGCAAGTCAAGAAATTTAAAGTGAACATATTTGTTAATCATTATGAACTCCTTAGAGTAAAATTTAATGAGTCAATAATTGAAATATTTACTTATTTTATTGATCATTAATATCTTAAAATCTTTTAGAAAAACTTACACTAATGATAAAAATAGTGATAAAGATCTTAAGGTATTTTTTTATGTTATGGGATCCAAGGTGACCACAATTCAAGAGGTAAAGGATCTCAACAAACTACTCTTAGAGAAACTTTTAGGGTCATTCATCATTCATGAGATAACTATGAAGGATCAAAGTCGAGAGGATGATGAAGACAAGAAGAGAAAAAGTATAGGTCTCAAGTTCAAAGAAGTCTAGTGGTGAAGAAGATAGTGATAAAGAAATGGTTCTCATCACTAGAAATTTCAAGAAATTTTTAAAGAAAGTGCATGCCAAGAAAACCTATAAAGAATAAGAAAAGCTATAATAATGAGAAAGATAAAGATATACCTACGTGTGTTTCAAGTGTAAGAAGTCCGAACATATAAAAGTCAATTGTTCTTTCAATTGTTAAATGAAGAAATTCAATGGAAAGAAAAAGAAGACAATGGTGGCTACATAGGATAACTCGGAGGAAGATAGTGAAGATGTTTTATATAATGAAAAATTACAAACTTGTGCCTCATGATCATTGAGGATGACATATGTGATTTATCATTTGAAAAATTATAAGATACATTTGAAAATCTATATGCTAAATTAAATAAGTTAAATTTACTTGAAAGTGATTACAAATGTATCTTGTAATTCTTGTGATTACAAAAGAGTCTTGATAAACTTCAAAATGAAAAAGTGAATTTGAAAAAGATTCTAAAATCCTTCTTTCATAGAAATACTACTTTGACTATGATTTTAAAAAACTAAAAAAATATTTTAAATAGGTTCGAACTTTGTTTTATATCTTCTTCAAAATCTAAAGGTACCAAATTTACTTTTGCGAAGGCTTTAAATTTTATATCTTCAAAATTAAAATGTAATTATTATTGCCAAAGTAAACATATCTTCACTAGTTGTCTAATAAAGAAAAATCTTTCCTTTAAATAAATTTGGGTAGTTAAGAAGATAATTCTAAAAATCAAGAAATCCAAACTAGTTTGGGTTTTTAAACATTCTCCATTTAAGAAGCATAAGTTAGTAAGAAATGACCCATAAGCGTTATATTTATTATATTTTTATGGTCATTTTCTAGTTAATCCTAAAACTAAGATTTACTTTATTTACTAATTTATCTTTCATTAAATTTTTAATTCATAATTTTATAATTTTTTCATTGAATTCTTAATTCATCATTTTATAATTTTACTCGCTAACCTTATGGACACATACTTAAAATAGGTTCCATCACAGTGTTGTTGATTATTTTTAGTTATGTCTCCACTTCAAAAATCAAAGAGATAAATGATTCATAGATAGTGGTTGTTTAAGATACATAATGAGAAATCTATCCATGTTTGTAGAGTTACTAGAAAAGAATGGAGGACATATTGTATTTGAGAATAATAGTAAAGGTAAAATTATAGGTATCAAAAATATTTTAATTAAATTTTTCTTAATTAAAAATATTCTTTTAATAAAAGATCTTAAATATAAATTACTTTTTATTAGTCAACTATTTAATAAAGGTTTTCATGTTCTATTTAAATTAAAAATTTTCATAGTTAGACATAACGATGATGATATTGTAACCTTTATTGGTCATCGAGATGAAAATGTATATACTATAAATCAAGATGATTTGAAAAATGAAAGTATTTTGTTAGCTCATGATAGCAATAGATAGTTTTGACATAGGAAACTTGAAAATGCAAGCATGAATATTATTGTTAAAGTCAATTGGAAGGAGCTAATGAGAGGTCTATCTAAAGAAAAATACATTATGGACTAAATATGTGATGTGTGTCGAATAGAAAAGCAAGTGAAGACCTAGCACAAATCCAAAACATTGGTTACATCAATGAGGCCGCTACAACTTTTTCATCTAGACTTATTTGGACCAATTGAGACTATAAATATAGGAGGTAAAAATTATGTTTTTTTTATAATAGTTGATGATTATTCTAAATTTACATGGATCTTATTTTCTTATGCATAAAAATAATTCTTTCAATATATTTGTTGATCTTTACAAAAGAATTTAAAATGAAAAGGGATACATGATTTCTAAAATTCATAGTAATCATGATGGAGAATTTGAGAATCATTTATTTAAAAAATATTGTATTGAAAATAACATTGAGCATAATTTTTTGTTTCCTCACATACCACAACAAAATAGTATTGTTGAGAGAAAAATAAGTTTCTTCAAGAAATGGTGAGGGTTATACTTAATGAGTATTCTTGACCCAAATATTTTTAGACGGGGGTTGTTAACATGACATGTTATATCTTGAATCGAGTTTTTATTCATCTAATTCTTCATAAGAGTCCATTTTAGTTGTGGAATGACAAGAAGCCAAGTATTGGATATTTTTATATTTTTTGTTGCAAATGTTTTATATTCAATACAAAAGATTATTTATCTAAATTTGATTAAAAAATCTTTAAAGATATTTTCTTGGCTACTCTACTACCTCCTAGGTATATAGAGTATTTAATAAATCTTTCATGATTGTTAAAAAAAATCTATAAATATTATATTTAATGAAGTTAATTCTCTTTGAGAGAAAAAAATCTATTGATGATGATGTAGATATCTTTAAGAAATTAGATGAGATGTAACTCAAAAAAAAAGAAGAGGGTGAGTCAAGTATAGGTTCAAAAGATAATGATGATGGAGATGAAGGGAACCAACAAAAAGAACAAAATAAAGATAAAAAACTTTTCAATGAAGAATCACCCAGAAGATCAAATTATTAGTAACATTGATCAAGGGGTTAAAACTAGATATACTATTGAATATAAAAGTTGGGTTATTATTATACAAGAAGAATTAAATCAATTTGAGCTAGATCAAATTTGGGAGCTTATTCTAAAACAAAATGATTATCTAATTATTGGTACCATCTGGGTCTACAAGAATAAGTTAGATGAATATGGTATTGTGGGTTGAAATAAGGCAAGATTAGTGATCATGGGTTTTAACAAAGTTGAGGGCATTGGTTTTGGTGAAACTTTTACACTCATGGCTCATTTAGAATTAATTCATATTTCACTTATTGTTGCATATTTTAAAGGTTTTAAACTATTTCAAATGAATGCCAAAAATACTTTTTTGGATGACTCTTTATCCGAAAAAATTTATGTTGAACAACCTTAAAGATTTGAGGATTTAAAATTTTCAAAGCATATTTTAAAGCTGAAGAAAGTACTATATGGTCTTCAGTAAGCTCCAAGAGCTTGGTATGAGAGACTAAGTTCTTTCTTAATTTCAAATGATTTTACAAGATTGTATAGACACTACATTATTTCTATTGAAAAATATAATGACTTGTTAGTAATAGAAATTATGTTGATGATATTATTTTTGGTGTTGCTAATATAAAACTTTATGAGATGTTTGCAAGCATAATGCAAGAAGAATTTGAGATGAGCATGATGAGGGAACTTGACTTCTTCCTTGAATTACAAATTAAGCAACTCAAAAAAAATAAAATCTTCATAAGCCAAGGTAAGTATGTATGAGAATTACTCAAGAAATTCAATATGGATCAAGACAAAGCTATTGGAACTTCCATGAGCCCCTCCACCAAGCTAGAGAAAGATGAAGATGGTGAAAAGGTCAAAATAAGAGTGGTATAGAGATATGATTGATAGTATATTATATTTAACCCCAAGTAGGTTAGATATTATATTTAACATATGTATGTGTGCTAGATTTTAAGTAACCTAGGAAATCGCACCTAGTGATTATAAAACGTATACTTAGATATCTTAAGAGCATATTAGACTTAAGTTTGTGGTATCCAAAAAATGATTATTTTGATTTAGTTGATTTTTATGATGTGGACTATGTGAGGTGTCATGTGCATATGAAGAGCACTAGTGGTACTTTATCAATTTCTTGGTAAAGTTCTAGTTTTATGGAGCTTCAAAAAATAAAATTTCATGACTCTTTCTACTGTCGAGGTCGAATATATGGCCGTTGGAGGTTATTGTACTCAAATCTAGTGGATGCAACAAACACTCTAGGGATATAATTTTTTAGGAATTTTATTTTTTTTATAATAACACTAGTTCCATCAATCTTTTAAAAAAAAAAAAATCCAATTTTTCATTTTTCATTCCAAGCATATTAACATTCAATATCATTTTCTACGTGATCATGTTTTGAAAATGATATTTTATTGGATTTCATTGAAACTGATCATCAACTTATAAATATTTTTACAAAATCTTTGGATGAATTTCAATTTATTTTTCTTAGAGAAAAATTAGAAATTTTATTGATTGGTTAATTTCTATTGTTATTATGAACTTTTGTGAAATTGTGTGGTTTTCCTAAGTCAATCATCTAGCTTTTGTATTGGTCAACTGGTTGGCATAATAACAAGCAAACCATCTTATGTCAGTCAATCGATTACTTTACCAAATAACCAGTTGACAAAGCATCTTCTTATTGGCCTCTTAATTGGTTGACCGATTTATGAAGCAGTCAACCGATTCGCAAAAATCTGACGTGATTTCAACTCAAAAACCCTAGCGAACATCCAATTTATTTAGTCCCCTTCATGCAAAGCAGTTGCCTGATTCTCCTCCTCCCCTTAACCCAATTTCTTTTTTCTTCGATGGCTCCAAGGTTCAAAAATATTGCTTCTAAAAAAGAGAAAAGGTGATGACTCTTTATCTTTCATTGGTAATCTTGCCTTTCCTCTTGAATTTTCATCTCTCAAGAATTTTACTCGCTTCTAAACTAATTTACATCCTCTAGAATTATTGTTCCTTCAACAATTGTTTTTAATGATCTTTAAGTTTTGAACCTTAGATCTCTTTTTGATGCTCAAGGGTGGAGATCTTTTCTAGTTAACCACAAAATCTATCATGATCACGATGTTTGAGTATTCTATGCAAATACCATTTTTGATGAATCTAGTAAAACTTGTGATATCTTCTATGAGGACAAACACATGACACTTAGCCTATTGTATTAGGATATGTTCTTAGTGTCCCTATAGATGGGGAGAGACTATTCCTCACTCAAAGATGGTGACCAACTTTTCTAACATTAGTCGATTGTTGCAACTGTGTTTGAGGAAAATTGGGGTGATGAAATAAGGAAGTTACAGTCCAATCTCCTTCCACCTTGAGCCTATGTGACCCACTAGGTCCTAGCCTAGTTCCTCCTTCCAAAGGGTGGACATGGAAATGAAGTATTCTTCATGGAGCTATATCTGATTATTCTACTCTAACTAGGCATAGAGTATGTTTACCCTATATAATTCCTTCACTATATGGTCCAATACATTAGATATCCTCATGCTACCCTTAGCTTCCCTAGAGTTAGTACTAAAGTTTTTTGAAACTTTGGAGCTCCTGTCCCTATCGTGATCTCTCCCTCTAACATGTCTTCATTTTATTTTACGCCTCTCCTGTTTTACCCTCTACCAGACGGTTTTTAGTGAGTTAGTATTTAGATTCGTAGGTCAGTCAGAGCTGCAAAGCAAGGAGAGGAGCCCGAGATCGATGCCATGGTGCGAGAACTGAGCATTGCACATGATCGTGATGAACATTCACTTGCCACATCCTCTAGATGACATTCAGATTTTGCCAAGTAATTAGGCCATCTGGAGGATTTTGCATAGAGTATGATAGACCAGCTGACATCCCTTCGGACTTCCATGGATGAAATGACTGGAATGCTCTGTACTTTGCTGAACTGCACTACTCTTGGACTGAGTCCCTAGTTTTTTCTATTTTGTATTTACACTTTTAGTTGTGTCTCTGATTTTGATGTTTTGGATTATGGATGATGGTTTTAGTCTTTATTGTCTGAGGAGTTTTAGAAGTTCTTATGTTCCTTGATGTTATAGATATTTGAACTTTGTTTAGTTTAATTTATGGACATGTTGATATCCACATCTTAGGATGCATTGTTTTAGGGGGAGCTTCTTGAGATTTTCTATATGTACCATTTATTCACGGGCTATTATCTATCATTATATATATATATTATTGGCATGTATGTATATAGGTTGTGCTCATTAACTTTACATAAGAAACTCTATTTTTTTATATGCAATCCTGTATACTCCCTTTTTGTTAAGGTCAAAAATGAAAGAAATATATGTATAAATGAAAAATATACATAGCGAGGATACATGTACATGCATATCTATATACATGTATATTCATATATATGCATATCCATATACATGCTCATATACCCATATTCATGCTTTAAATATTTAAGTATTTTGTTTATGTTTGTCATCATCAAAAAGAGGGAAATTGTTACTTTTTCTAGTTTTGATGGTAAATAAACCATATTTAATACCTACTTCAGTTGTATTTTTAGCCAAAGTTTCAAATAAAAGAAAGTGTGATGATGGATTGACAAGCGTAACTTGAAGAAATCAAAAGATGGCTTAGAAGTGACTTAAAAGTGTCTACGATAACTTGAAGATTTAAGGATGATGTAGATATAGCTAAAGTAACTCAAAAATTTGGCACCAACTAGGTTTAGATCCTTATTTAATTTAATAAAGTCAAAAATTTGTTTTGAGATTTATTGCTTAGAGCATATATTATGGTGAGTTATATAGGAAACTCTTAAAATTTTTTTTTTTATAGAACCAGATATCCACTTGTCTTAGTGAATAACTAATTATGTCACAAAAAAAATTCAGATTCTTTAAAATAGTGTAAAATCAGATGATCGATTCAGAAATTGGATGCCCAGTCGAAAGTACCAATTCTGATTTTTTATCAAAATCAGATGACTAGTTTAGAACCGGATGATCGACTAGGAGTGCAAGTTCTGATTTTTTATAAGAATTGGATGACTGATTTGAAACCGGACAATTGATTGAGATATCTCATAGTTTTGATAGATCAAAACTAGTTAACTAGTTATCCAAGTGGTCAATTGGTTTGGATTTTCTACTTAATAAATGACTAATTTTTTGATCGTTGGAGTAAGGCTAGTTGCAGGATTTTACCTCCAACGGTTAATTTTAACCCATAAAGTATAAATAGACTAAGATAGGCTTCTCTAAATGGTTTTTACAACTTCTAAATTTTTATAAAAAAGATATCAAAGCCATTCTAGCTCTCTAACCATCTTATGCTTCTAAGCTTTTCAATTTCAAATCAAATTATTGTTTCTCTTTCATTCAATCTTGAGAGATCCTGTAGTGAATATAAAAATGTATCATTCTTAAGCATTTTCTACTTGTAATTCACTCCAATATTATTATGAATGATTAAGAGACTTAAGCTCTAGTTTAGAGGATATCTTGTTGGTTGAGTAAAATCAAGGATAAGGGGTTGACTTCACCAATAAAATAATACTCTAGCGGAGTGTTGAAATCGTCAAGAGTAAGACAAAAGCCATAAAGTAGGAGCGGTTAGTATGTTATATTACGATGTATTTGCTTCTCACTTTATTTACATTATTGAACTTGTGGTTGATTTTAAATTTATGTGAACTTATTTTGGTAATTTGAATTGAGTTTTAATTTTATTGAAAATTATTATTTATCTCACAACACATAATTCACGTCCCTCCTTTCTCTCTTAGCTGATTTTTTGGGCACTCACATTATTAATTCAAAAAGACTAAATTGGACTCACTATAAATTCTTTCAAATGGCATTTAACTCACAAGATAAGTATATGAGTTTCAACATATCTTGACTTTTCAAAAAGTTTCCCAATGCTAACTCTTGAGACACATTTTGAGATTTCATTATATATCAAGTTATGAAAAATCGAAATTTGATTTTATCATTTGCCTCAATCCATCTCTAGTGTTGGAACTTGATGGTGTGAATCCGATACACTAAATTTTGTCGGACTCTCACATTTCAAAATCACAGTATAGCAAGTTTTCAAGTTTTAAATAAAATTATTTTTTTCAGAAAAAAGTTGAAGATAATACCCAACTCCAACTCTCAAGCATCTGAACTCCCAAAGCCTGTCAGAGCTCATCACAATTTGAGAACTCCATCAGCATCTCCTAATCTTCACATGAAAGATCTGAATTACCTCAAAACTAACCTAATGAGGGGCAAGAAAGCAAGTTAATTAATTTCACAATAAAGTTATGGTATGAGATATAAATAATGGGGTTTTATGAGAAGCCCTATTTTTTTTTCTCTCTTTCTTTTTAATTCACTCTTTATTTTCATGGCTTTTGATAAGTTTAAACGAATTTAAATATTAGAGATGGCTAGTCATAGACAACTCCAACTTTTTGTTTTTTTGCAAGTGATCTAGATCAAGGATGATGAGAAGAGGGTTCTTTTACAATCTAATATATGGTGCATGTGGTTATCTCGATATGAGCTCAATTAAGATCCGCTCTTAGGGACTATTTAGTTGTCTAAAAGTGAATGAAATTGTCAAGGTCATCTCTGCTCACTTTCAACTCACTTCTAAAAGTGATTGGAGATAATCGAATCGAAAATAATCCATTCTAGTATTTGATTGGGTGGGAATGTATTTTAAAAATATAATTATTTATGTAAAATAAATTTAATTAATTTTTATATAAAATATTATTTATTTAATTTTTTTATAAATTTTTTTAGAAAATTATTATTGTATCCGAAGTTACTAATATTATTATAATTTAAAATATTATTAGATTCATCTCTAGAAATTACTTCGGATCAAAAAATACGGAAGCAAAATTTATTTTATTTTTTTACTTCTGAATCAAAAGTACTCAAAAAGTAAACTGAATTTTAAAAAATCACTTATTTTGAATAACTACCAACAAAAAATAAAAAAGTTGAGATCATTTCCAATTACTTCTCACTTTTTATTAATCAAATAACCCCTTAATCAATAACACATCCCATAAGCTTATGTGATTATGTTAATCACCAAAATAGAATAAATAAACCCCACTTAAACTTAATTATGACATTGTCAACGAAAGGACAAGAAGGTGAAGTTGATGGGCAGGAATGGAAGGATAATAAAGGAATGTTCAACGTTATTAATCTTTGTCTAAAAGAACAAAGTGCAATTAATTAATTGCAAAGAAATCATGTTGGTTGTGTCCGGAGCAAGTACCCGCAGCCGAACCCTGTTCCAGAATTGGCTTCGGCTCTGGTCTCTTCCCTGTCTCCGGCTCTTGGAACTCTTGGAACTCTTGGAACTCATGGAAGTGGACTTCCGCTACTTTTGCTTGTATCTTGATTTTTTTAAACGAATTTTATTCGGAGCGATCGATTATTTAAACATCAGTAATCGATAATACTGAATGTTAAATGATCCATTACTCATTTTGCAAGTATCTAGACATCCGTTTCACCGTCAATTTAACGTTTTTCTTCGAAAAATTTAATTTAATTATATAAGCAAATAATTTTCTAGTCAATAATTTAATTTTACAAAATCCAGAATAAATTTTATAGCTTTAATATAAAATTATGTAGGTTTATGTCTGAATGCCCAAACAGGCTATTTAAATGTTTTGGAGAAATATATGCATTATTTTTTTTGACCAACTAATTCACGATGTGGATCTGCCGAAACCACTTTGAGATTAGACCAAAACCAAAATCGATTTGCAAGAAAAAGGAAGACGAAAAGAAAGCCGGGCCGGAAGTGTCTTTCGGTAAAACCGTTCCGTCAGAATATTTTTTCTGCATGTAAAAAGGGTATTTCGGTAATTTCGGGGAAAACCGTACGATAAATCTTTCATGCGAGGGCGATGACCATGTGGACAGTATTGCGATCGTTCGCCGTCGACCACTGGAAATCCTGTCCGTTAATTTCATCGGTATTTTTCGTCCTTCCTGTTTCCCGCCGCATGAAAAATGGAGCCTCCCGCGCTTTTCGTTTCCTCGGCAGTCATGAAACGACTCTCAATTTATTCGAGTTCCTTTCCATCCGATGAAAATTCAAAATTTTAGGCCCAAAAACCATCGGTTTTTTGTTCGGTTTTGGTCGACCCAAAATATGGCGCCGGTTTTCATTCTTATTCAAAACCACGTCGTGTCGACCGAAAAGTATCGATGCATAGAAATAATCGGTAACATCATGCTTTCAATAACTTGACAATAACTAAACCTAACCGTCTCAGCGGATGAGAATAATTGACAGTGTTTTGCTTGGGAAAAATCAAATTTTCGATTACGTATTACCAATTTTCATTCTTACTTTATTTTGCATGAAAACTAAATTTTAAAAATTATAATTATAAAAAATTTAAATTTTTAATTTTTTTTAGAAAGTTTGAATTTTTCATAAATTAAAATTCTTGATTTCAAGGTTTTTTTTATTTCTGAACAAATTCGCTGAAAATCAAACTTCAAAACAAAATTTTCAGCTCACAAGTGATCTCAATTGATCTACAAATATTTTAATAATTTAAAATATTTTAAAAGGTAAATATCTGATAATAAGGATATTTTAGATATTTAAAACATTTTTTATCATTAAAATATTCTAGATATTCAATATATTTGTATTAATTAATTTTAAATTTCAAATAATTAAAATATTTTAGATATTTAAGGTATTTTTTAAGTATAAATTAAAAATTGATCTTCAAATATTTAATTATTTAATTTTAGTTTATTCGAACATTTCAAAATTTTTTTTAAAAAAATTCTTTGATCAAACAAAAAAATTTAATATTTTAATATTTAAAAAATTTTCAAGTCAAACTCGTGAAAAATTTTAAATTTATAAGATTTTCAAATCTCAAAAATTTAATTTTTTTAAAATATCTATTTCTACCAAAAACAAACATGTCCTTCGTAATATCGTCCTTTCAATAACTTCGCCACACCGATTAACAGAAAATGATCGATAAGGTCTTATTCGGGGAAACAAATCAGCCAAATTAGTTTGAGAATGACCCCAAAAATATTTAACATAAAATCCACATACAAGCACGAACCTTACGCAGCTACACCAGTTTTATGGTAGACTTAACCCAATTCAAACCATTTATCATAATGAAAATAATTTTTAGCAATTTATTACCTGATTTATTATAAATTTATAAAAAAATATTTATCTTATTATTATTAACAAAAAAAAAAAAATCAATCATCTTATATTATAAATTTACAAAAAATTACCTCGATAAATTAATTTAATTAATTAATTTTTTTTAAAAATAAATTATTATTATTTGGTTTTATTTTGAATAACCGATTCACAATTATCGAAAAATCAATTTGATAAAATTAAAATTAAAATTTTAAATTTCATAAAATCAAACAACTAATTTTTCATAAAAACTGATATAAAATAAATTATTTTTTATATTAACTTAATAGTTGTTCAAACTAAAATTAAATGAGAATAAATTTATTTTTTTATATTAAATTTTATTTGATAAAATTGAATTAAAATAAAATATTTTTAAAAAGTTTTAATTGAAGTGATTTTTTTTTGTAAATTTATAATATAATACGAGTGATTTTTTACTAATAATTAAAAAATAAGTGATTTTTTGTATAAATTTATTATTTTTTGCTAAAAATGTTAATGAAAATTTTTGATTGAATTCTAACTCACTCCCATTTAACAGGTGAGATGCGGTTGATAACCAATTGACCGATACAAAATATTGAGTTCACAATCATATAATTATAATTTGGGCTAATTACGGGTGACCCCCCTAATTAGTCTAAATTACGGTTAGCCCTCCGTAATTACCGTAATTACCCCACTCCTCTCAAATTCGCCCATATTTACCCACGGTCCCTGATTGTTATTTAATCAAAATTTTACTACAAAATTCTGATTTTACCCCCTGTTATTTTTACACATACACCCCTAAAAACTTAATTTTTTATATTTAAACCTTCGGATTTCGGATTTTTGCAAATAACACCCCGAAATAACTCAGATTTACAAAAAAGTCCCCGAAATTCTGATTTTTGCAAATAACACCCTGAAAAACTCAAATTTACAAAAAAGTCCTCGAAATTTGAATTTTTGCAAATAAACCCCCGAAATTATTCTCATTTACAGAAAAATCCCCGAAATTGGATTTTTGCAAATAACACCGTCGCGCGGGCGGGAGCGGAGGAGGAGGCCGGCTGGCCGGCGGCGGGAGCGGAGGCGGCGGCGGGAGCGGAGCCGGAGGCCGGGCGGGCGGGAGCGGAAGGCGAAGAGGCCGGGGCGGAGGGCGAGGCCGGGGCGCCGCGGGCCGAACGCGGGCGCGGACGGCCACGGCCGAAGGCGGTTCTGGCCCCCGGCGTGCCGGGGAACGGAGGCCAGGCCATGCGCGCGCGCACGCGGGGGCGGAACCCTAAGGCGTGGCCCGGCCGCGCCTGCGTGCGGCGCGACGGCCTCGAACCGTCCGTCCCCGCGTGCGGAGGCCGTCTGAGGCTGCGTGCCGGGCAAAGGGCCTCCGGCGAGGGGTGTATTTGTAAAAATAAGTTTTTAAAAAAAATTTAGAGTTATTTAAAAAAAAATTTAAAGGTCTTTTTTTTAATTTATAAATATTAAATTTACAATTATAAATATAAAAAACACTGATGTCTTTTTTGAAAAATTTTATTTAAAATATGATTAAAAATATAGGCTTATTTATAAATAAAAATATTGAAGGGGTTTATTTGTAAATGTACAACATGAAACTTGAAATTTTAAATTTTAAGCTTTGAAACCTTCGATGACTTATTTATAAAATTTATTTATAAAATAAATAAAATTTGGACGTATTTATAAAGAAAAATATTAAAGGTGATCTATTTTTAAATGTAAAAATTAGTAAAAATTAGTTTGAAAAAAATTTTACAGTAATTTAAAAAAAAATTTGAGGGTCTATTTTTTAATTTATAAATATTAAATTGGTAATTATAAATATAAAAAACACTAATGTCTTTTTGTAAAATTTATTTAAAATATGATTAAATATTTTAAATAATCTGAGCCGGCGGGGCAGCGGCGGTAGCAGCTGCGCAGGGACTGACGGCGGCAGCGGCAGAGCACAACGATGGCGGCGGCGCAGATTCGTTTAGGGCATCAGGAAGAAGAGGGTTATATAAGAAAGTTCTAGACTTTTTTGTAATTCTGAATAAATTTGGGGTGTTATTTGAAAAAATCAAAATTTCGGGGACTTTTCTGTCAGTTTGAATAATTACGGAGTGTTATTTGCAAAAATCCGCCCCCGTGCGCCGGGGAAGGAGGCGGAGGCCGAGGCGCCGGCGAACCGGCGGTGGGAGTGGTGGCAGACGCCGAGGCCGTTCCACCCCCTACGAGCAGGAGCGGCGGGAGCGGTGGCAGACGCCTTGGAGGTCCGCGTGCCGGGGCCGTCCGTGCCCGCGTGCCGACGCGCCGGCCTCGGCCTCCGTCCCCAGCACGCGGGGGCGGAACGGCCTCGGCGTCTGCCTCCACTCCGGCCCCCGCGTCTGCCTCCACTCCTTCCTCGGCGC